>VFFE01006747.1:81442-123401 GCA_008921705.1 Burhinus oedicnemus | reverse complement strand
AGGCCACCAAATTTGTCGGACATTATTTGCCCTTAGTGAAGCCATGTTGCCTGCCATTGATCACCTCCTTATTTTCCATGTGCCTTAGCATGGTTTCCAGGAGGATCTGCTCCATGATCTTGCTGGGCACAGAGGTGAGACTGACTGGCCTGTAGTTCCCTGGGTCTTCCTTTTTTCCCTTCTTAAAAAATGGGGGTTATGTTTCCCCTTTTGCAGTCATTGGGAACTTGACCGGACCTCCATGACTTCTCAAATATGATAGATAGTGGCTGCAAGCTGTTTCATCTTCAGCTGCTTATGGATTCACCCATCTGTCTCATCCCCATTCACAACCCTGAATTTCAGAATTGATCCCATTTGTGGCCGTCTTTGTTGGCTCCCTCCAGATATAGACAGCAGACATTGGTCTGAAAGAATTGGTCATGTTTCCAAGACAGCAGAGCTCCCCAGATCAAAATACTCAGCTTCTAAGAGCTTTGGTTCCCAGAAAGGGACCAGCTCAGAGTTGATGGCCACTTGGTAGAATTGCTTAAAAATTAAAATCATTGTGATTTTTTTTCCTTATAGTATGTGTATACTTGTATATTCTAGAAGAGTTACAGGGTTTTTCTTGTATTATTTGTGGAACCAGATTATTCAGTATCTTCAGATATTGGACAACAGCCCAATTCCCCAAAGTTTCACTACAACAGACCCTTTGTCTGAGAACTCATTACAGCTTGTTATTAATTGCTCTGTGCTTACTCAGAGGTGTCAGTCATTCAGCTGAGGTGTAGACACAACTCCCAATAGCAAAGGTAAGTAATTACAGCACCCTCCCCTCTGTCACCTCCAAACTGTCTTAAGTTAAGCAAGAACAGCCCACAAGCAAACTCACATTTGCCCACCTATCTGTCTGGTGGGTGGCCTTCAGCAGACTATGTGATTTTTTGCTTACCTATGCCACTGGTGAAAACCTACACATCTGTGCAGAAAGCAACAAGCCAATAATCCATATTCTCCTTTTAGTTCATTTGGATGAGTTCAACTTGTTAGAAAAGCACTTTTGGCTGTGATAAGTGGAGGAAATGGAAAAGCACAGCTCTGCCTTTATCTGAGATTTGCTTGTCTCGATCTGCGGTAGGTTTGAACCTAGTAAGTTGTTTTGGATAGAGAGTGGTTGGCTTTTTCAGATATGGCAGGTTTAGACTCAGCTTGAGAGAGATTCATGATGAGAATAGCTAGTAGAAATGAATGGTCAGATAAAAAGCTTTCTTTGGAGAGTTTCCAATACTGCCACCTATGCAGACTGAACTCTGGCACAAAATCTGGAAAAATTGTTGGCTTGGATTTGTCATATGTTTCCTTAGTACTGTGGGAAGCCTGTAACTATAGCGAGTACTATTATCATCTCTGCTTTACATATAGCATCTAACCCAGTTTAGTTTTGTTGACACTGATAAATGACAGCTGAAAATGTACGTTTATACACCAACTTTGGCAAGGGCATTGTGTTAGATGTAAATGATCGTACCTCATACCATATACATGCTAATGAGCAATACTAGCACCAACACTCAGCTGGCATCCCTAACACAGTCAGCAGCTCCCAAAGCTAACAAAGTTATGACATACATTACCCTATAGACCTCTCCACTTCTAATGTCTTCCCAGATAAATTAAGTCATTTTGCCTATTGAGGCTAATAATCAAATTGTAGCATTTTCTTAAGAACCATTGCTGCATCTAATACTGTTTCTGCTCATCCACCCCCCATATGTACATCCTCATGCAGCCTCCTTTCAGGAGTTCCTCTTCAAAAACAATTGGCAATATGGGAAGCAGCTTATTCCTTACTCAGTCAGAACAGGGGGCTTATTTGATGAACATTGTACCAGCTAGTCCCTGGTTTGATCTTTTTTGGCAGTTCCAGTGGTTTCTCAAGCAGAGGCTGCTTCATTAAATGTGTCCACATAACACTGACGTTAAGGGATGAGTGATACCCTGCCTACTATATGAAATAGATAGAGGTTGTCCCCTTTGCCGCTTTGAACATCTTACCCGTAGTCTCCTGTGAGCATGAGCTTTGTTACTTTAAGATAAAAGCTATAGTAATACAAAAGAGAAATTTTCAGGTAACTTAAAAGAACTAAAGGGGACTACACTGGGAATGGGACACATGGCTCTTCTGGGCCCTGTTGAGCACACCAAGCTTTTTTAAGTAGCAGAAAACACATATCTGCTTTCCCCATGGAAATAGCAACAGACTAGGTAGTTACATAAATAAGTAAATTAATAAGTATTGTCTGCATGACAGCATAGATGGATGTGAAATGATATTTTAAAAAGGGCCCTGAAGTGTTCAAACATGGCATTAGAGAGCAGTATTGCTGTGCTGCCACTGCCAGACCACCACTGTGGCCTCAAGATGAGCTGGGGAGAGGAGAATACAAAGCCATCCTCCCCTTAACACTCTGAATATAAGCACAATCAATATTATTTTATTAAGAGACTAGCCTGGGAACTATGGGAAATGAAAAATGCCTAGAACAGAGTCACAATTTCCATCCCTTAAAGCACACATTTCAAAATACGTGTTTAAAATAGGCAGTTCCTACCCCGACAAATCTAGCTCTAGTTAGATGAATTTGAGACACAGGGGATGTTGGAGGTTTTCAGTTCAGTCCACTATAACTTAGGATATGAATCTAAGTGGATTTTGAGGCTACTGAGAAAGCAAGATAATATTTATACAAACAGGTTTGGTTCAAACACTCCCTCCCCAAGTTTAAAGGTGAAGAACTGAAAGCCAAGCTTAGACCAACAGCTCTTTGCATGGCACTGGTAGCAGGAAAGGGATCTGTTCAATAATCTTTCCCAGAATCATACAGAAAGACTTAATATATCATTAAACCTCAAAAGGTTCCTGGTTTCAACATGTGCGTGATAGTAATATATTGATAAATCGAGACTTTTACCAAGTATTTCAATTTTCCCTGAAAATACACCATGAAAAAGATTACATATTACAAAATGTTCCCATCACCTTTTCAACAGCACAGTCATAGCCAACATTTTTATCCACGCTATGTTTGAATACGCAGAGCAATGGAGAAGAGAAATCAGCCAAAATACACTAGTAAACTCCTTGCTCAGATTATGTTAAAAATACCATACCTTGCTGAATAATGAAAAAATATTCATGATTAATAGGAAAAACAATCAAGAATGATTGCTTAGACAGGCAACTGAATCAACTACAGAACTGTTCTGGTTCTAGAGGAATCAATAATTATTTACCCACAATAGGAAAAATAACAATAGAATAAACTTCTGGAAGTTAGTGGATGGGCAACTATGATTTCTAGCACAGCATCTGGCTAAAAGATTGTATTTCAGTAAGTATCATTTGATTTAGAACCCTAAGTCTCATTTTTCTAGACTGCATTAGGCACCTGAAGGCAGGGACAGACACCTAAATGCCTTAAAGATTCTGGGGCATAGGACTAAGTTATAAGCTACTCTAGGCGCTTAAAGATGCAGGCTGACACTGGTTTTAAGAGGTAACTTTTTTTTTTTTAAAACACTGTCTTGTTGACAGTACATGTAATTTTTAAAGAATCTCAGTGCCTCGGAGAACTAAGTGACTTTTAGTACATTCAATGTATTTTAGTTTGTGTACTGCATGCATAAAAAAAAAGACACTTGGTTCATTCAGCTCATCAGTATATTGTGGTTTTCACTGAAAGAACACGATTACTTTTGAATTCCTCATCTGATCCCATTTAAACTTCAGGGAATGATAGGCATATAATTGTTGCTAAACACTTACTCTAAATACAGTGTGCAGCTTGTAAAACTTAACAGCTCCACTTACAAACTCAATCCCTATCAGAATTTAGCACACCAATACCCCCCAAAAACTCCAGACAGAAGACAGGAGAGAGAACAAGTCCTACACGCACAGCACTGGCTACATGCAGAGACAGGGCATGATGCTACAGAGGTGGAAGCTGGAGAGTCTGCAGCTTGTTTTCTTCCCCAGACAATACAGACAAAGCCATATAGTTCCACATACCCAGCTGCATCTTTTCATAAGTAAGGACAAACATAAGATAACACAACCTGATCAATTCTTGGCTAATGAGACCTTTTAGTTGCTCACAACCAATATTTTGCAGCACTCCAATTGCATTACAGCAAATCACGGAATCACAGAATTTTCAGAGTTGGAAGGGATCTCCAGAGATCATCTAGTCCAACTCCTCTGCTGACGCAGGAATGCCTAGAGCACATTACTCAGGACTGCATCCAGGCGGGTCTTGAAAATCTCCAGAGAAGGGGACTCCACAACCTCCCTGGGCAGCCTGTTCCACTGCTCGGTCACCCTCACCATAAAGAAGTTTTTTCTTGTGTTTTAATGGAACTTCCTAGGTTCCAACTTGTGCCCATTGCCCCTCATCCTGTCACTGGGAACCACTGAAAAGAGTCTGGCTCCATCCTCCTGCAACCCACCCTTTAGATACTTAGAAGCAAGAAGAAGGTCTCCCCTCAGCCTTCTCTTCTCCAGGCTAAAGAGTCCCAGCCCTCTCAGCCTTTCCTCGTAAGGGAGATGCTCCATTTCCCCAGTCATCTTTGTTGCCCTGCTCTGGACTCTCTCCAGTAGTTCCCTGTCCCGCTTGAGCTGGGGAGCCCAGAACTGGACACAGTATTCCAGTTGTGGCCTCACCAGTGCTGAGTAGAGGGGGAGAATGACCTCCCTCGACCAAATGCAGAACATGAGTGGAAATAACATCTGTTACACCTACAGCAAAAGAAACCAAGACCATTTCCGTTTACTGGCTCCTGCTTCACTCTCCAGTATGAGCTGGCTATTCATCTCATATGTTGCTGGTCATCCGGATTCACAGATATTTTACACCTCCTTAATTTGTAAAAAGCTCAGTGAGATGTGAATGGGTCAAGGATTTATCAACTGCTTCTATGGTAACCTTTCATCAGCCTCTCAACTTCACAGCTATTTTTAGATATAATATATATGTATGAATGTTTGGATTGCAGCAAAATATGTCATGTTCAGTAAAAGGCACGTTCTGAAATAATTTTTGTCAAATCAGCTGTTACATAGATTTCCACCCAAGATGTAGTTCCCATATTACACTATTCACTTTGAATAGGATCTCAGTGAGGGGACAATCTGGTTGATTATAGATGGTGACCTCTATGTGTCACTGCCTGAGGCTTTTAGAAAGAGTGCTCAGCTAGATGGTAAAGGAGCAACACCATACCACCTGCCCTCTCTGGGTAGAGACGCTAGGGGCTACAACAAAGGACTCTTTGAAACTCCTTAAATTCCATTAAAGTTATTGTCTGACAAAAAGACCAGACTCAACATTGATGGACAAGACCAACTCCAGCCCTATGCACTACCAGAGGGACAAGGCATTGAAAACTCCCAATTCCCCTTGACGTTTTCTGTAGGTTTCACTTATTTTTCAAGACCCTGTTTCCCATCTGAGCACAGCCAGGTACATGGTGCACAGGAAAGGCCAAGGTCCAAGATGCGGCCTGTATCCTACACCAGTCGGTCAGACAGGGAGTGGTGGCAGAGGTTTCCCCCTTGGGCATCCACACAAATGCAGCCACACTACCGTCTGCAGCACAGGGAGGAAATGACGGGAGGCTCCGGACTGAGACATGGGGCATTTCTGCCTGGTCTACAGTGGCAGTGCTTTCACAGGAGTCAATTATTCAGCCTGTGTATTTAAAGACTCAGTAAACAACTACTCAGGGGATGGTTTTTTCAAACATACTAATGATATTTTCATCAAAAGACCCTTTTTACAGAAATAGATGAAGAAAAAAAAAATATTCAGAGTGTGTTTCATGGAAGCTCCATTGGCTGGTGTTTTATGATAAATGATTATGGTATTCTGGGGACAAATAGACCTGGTGGGCCAGACTTATTCCTGTTCTTGAATTAGCACAGGTGCAAGAAAAATAGCTTGTACCTTGTCTACTCAGACTCTGCTGAAGGAGAAGGGATTTTTCCTTCCAGTCTGCTTGAGAATAGCCCTTTAGTGCACAGGATAACTGGACCATAACATTGTCCCTATCATCATGCCTCTTCCTTCTCCGTTTCTAACTGAAGCTTGCCAAAAAGACAGACAGACTGGGAAGCAGTGGGTTCACCCCTACACCCTGCAGGCTTTCTAGGCTGCTCAGTCACACAAATATTCAGCTCCCTTTTTGGAAGAACAACTTGCAGGAGATCCTGCAGACACATCTGCCTCCGGTATTTGGTTACATATTTTAGTCCCCCAACAGAAGTACCTCTTACCAACATAACTAAGAAAAGTTTCCAAAAAAGGAGGAGAATAAGGTTGTTCTAAGCAGCAGTAGGCCATAACTTTTTTCTCATCTACAGAAGGGGTCATACCTAATTACTATCTTTGGGCAGGAATTTTGGGTGGTCTCTCTTTTAGGAGCACTTAGGAAATTTCCCTCTAGCTCTGCAGTCAGCTGTTTTTAAGTCTGTCTGCAACAGCAGACAATGAGAAACAGCATGAAAGGATGGATCCAGTCAGGCTAGCGCTCAGAAAATTGTTCATACCAGGATCTTTCTCACAGTTGTTCAGACAGCTTGGAATATTATTATTAAGTGACTCATGTGATGGCATATTTTCAGTAAGGCTGTGGCCTTTTGTACAGAGCCACAAGACCATGTTGTGCCTCTATCCAAAGCAGGGAGAGATGCCACAACTGTTCCACATCTAATAAGCAAGCAGAGACATGCTGCCAGTTGTGCAAAAAGGGACATTTGAACTGGCCAGTGAGTCAGTCTGTTCTCAGGAAGATACACAGTCAAACAGCCTGATATTTGCAACAAGGTCTGAAAGCTGCAGAAATGGAAGGAATCCCTCCCCTCTCTCCAAAGCAACGTATTTTTGGTGGATCTCAACATCCCAATTTTGAGGTCCGCTTTAGGATTAGAGACAAGACTCCTGCACTGTAATCCCCTATAAAGTAGGGGCTCCAAGGAAGTCATGTACCTATAGAAGTTTGTATGCATTGGAGCTCACATGCTGCTTTTGATTTTGGAGAGGGGATGCAGGTTTAACCTCCTGCAATTCTGTCTGTTATTCCAAGGACAGAAGTATTCTCCCTCACTGTGACTCAGTCCAAGTGGGTCACCTCATTCAGTGATGAGCACCCTGTCCTGTAATAAGCCACAGAACTCCCACCAAGGAGGAATACTGGCTTAAGGAAAGTGCAATAACACGGGTCTGTCTTTATGGTTTGGCTGATCACACACGGCTAAGTGCTCAGAGCTTGCTAAATTATACAACTTTACAATGAAGTACCACAAATGTTTATATTGTGTAGATATCCCAGCATTTGTGGATTAAAGTTGCAAGCACAGCAAGACTTTTCTACTTTGCAAGTGTTCAACAACAGCAATACATCATGCAAGCTCCTACCTTTTTAGGCAGATTTAGACAAAGATGCCTCCAAATTGTCCATAATAAATTGATACTTTTCCAACAAGATACATCAGTGTCCTGAAATCACTTGTACCACTAACAAATACCAGCCACAAAAACCAGAAACCAGTGGGCCTCATAGTTCACCCTACTCATTACATGCCATGATCTTTATAATATGTTTATGAATATATCATAGCTGAGGTGAAGTAAGCTACTGCACAATGATCACCTGCTTCTTTCTTCAGCTCATTCGTTATAGGCCAGATTTAACTTCACTATATGTAAGTAGGAAACCCTGTTACTATTTGATTTGGTCCTGTGATATGTAAGAAGTTGTTTTATGTACTCAAAAGTTGCAGAGGGAGAATAGAGACACATTCAGGTGACAGACAAATTACTAGCAGCTCCTTAAAACTAGATGAAGATAGAAGAGTTACTATTGATTGTTTCATGAACTATAAAACCTGTTAAGGGAATTGGATGTGAGGTAGCCTTCACTCCCATATATGCACTTTGCCATGTGGTTCTTGCGTTTACAAACTTGCCTGGATTAATATATTAAGTGGAATTAGCCTTCCTCTGGGAAACAATGCAAATTTGCTCAGAAAAGCATTTCTGAGAAAAGTAGACAAACAGTGGGCCAAAGTCTCTGCTGGCCCAACTCCACAGAAATCAGAGCAGCAGCAGACAATTCAGCCATACATTCTTAGAGCATTACTGCTCAAAAATCTCTCCCAGAAGGGAACAAAAAAAAACAAACGAGAGAAATATTCTCATTAACAAGAAATTAGAGAGATTCATTTAATCAGAGATAGAAACATTCAACTCCCTCCTACCTCTCTATATAAAGAATTTCCCAAATGGCCATCACTTCAGACTATGAAATCTCTTAACTTCAGGGGAACTAGGAAAGAGAAACAAAGAGAAATGGAAGGGAGGTGCTGTTAAGGGGGAAATAATGTATTGTTTTCCTCAAAGCTAATGTTTCTTTTTAGGAGACCAAAGTGATCATTTCTTCATTCAGTTTAAGCAAACAAAGCACCAGATCTAAACAAACGATTTTAAACAGTAAGTAAAGTTCCATTAAGAAATTGCTTAACACATTCAAATTGGCATGACTAGACAATTGCAAGAAAGAAAATGCTTTAAAATTAGTGCTGCCAATTAGGACACAACACCTCCTTAGTCAAGGTGCAACAAATGACCATGTCAGTCTCACTAGTCTGTTTTGATACAAATTAAAAAGGGGGGCATGAATTCATGTCTCCTGCTCAAGCAGAAAAAGTGGTGTCGTTCCCAGACAGGGAAGCAGGACATTCCCAGCACTACCATTAGCATTTCCAGTGGTTGGTTCATACCTCAAATGACTGGTACCACAACAGTGTAGCTAATCTAGTCTTCTGTAATTAAGTCATGATGAATCTCCTAGAGGAGAAAGTGCATAATATTCAGCCATATAAAATTTCCCCGAGACCTGCAAATGACTCTCGTTCATTTCAAGTCTACTGGAGTAAATGTTCACAGCATCTAGTAGAAGCCAACCTGCAATTTTCCTAATGAAAATGTAGGGTTGAGAAACAGAAAATATTCCAGCACAATCTCCTTTCTCTGTCCACACAGGGCTTGTCCACTGCCAACCCAGTGCCTGCAAAACATCCATCACCCTCTGAAAACATTCTTTATGTTAAAGAAAGTTAATGCCTTGCCATTGGTACACTGCTAAAAGATGCTAGTAGCAACACGAGGAATCAGGATGTTTTAGTATGTCTAAGCGGGCTAGAAGATATACTGAAGTTAGGTTAATTCTTATTGCCCTGGTTTGAGGTAAAACAAGACTGATTTTGTTCAGTAACTTTACTTTTTAGCTAGGCCTCTTCTAACTGCTGAAATTAACCGCCTGTTGTGCAGAAAACTGTTCACTCTCAGAGTGATGAGACCCATGTTTATAGTTGATGACAAGGAACGGTACACAGAGAGGCTCTTGCTTATACTTACTGCTATAACAACCCAGGCCAGCCAACTTTGTTCCTTGCCCCATTGGAGGGTCGGAAGCAGAAAAGTTTAGAGGGGTCACACCGGCGGGGAGGAGTGGACAGGACAGGTGGCCCAAAATTGACCAACAGAGTATTCCATCCCATCTGCCTCATGCTCAGTATAAAAGCTGAGGGATCAAAGGGTCAGCCCTCTTTTCTTCAATGGCCGACGTCCGAGGAGGACTCTGTCTCTGCATCCGCCTTTGATCCCAATCCTGAATCCAGATCCGGAATCCAGTTCCTGTCCATCACTGAGTCCAGTCTGGGACTTCCCCAGTGCCTGCTGGTGACATGATTGTCATCCTGGGAGCTTGATACAGTTTTGTATATATTTCATTATTTTTCTTTTTATTATTTTATTATTAATATTTCATTAAAGTAGTTTACTTCCTTCTAAACTCTTAAGTCTCTCTTTTTCTCTCTCTCTCTTGCCTCCCTTCAGGAGCGGAGCAAGAGAGAGCCAGTATCTGTCGTTCCACCGGATTGGGCCAGTCTGGCCCAAACCACGACACTTATGTTTGCTGTTTCACCAGTACCCAGAATAGTCTCTCCACTGGTGCAATTGACCAGATGTGCTCAAACTGTGCATTGCTCCCACTTAAAGAGCATCACACCCACACTTTGTGAGATATTTAACAGAGAAGAGAACATATCTGAGGCACCTCAGTTTCCAAGCTGCACAATGGCTTCTGCTTGTAGCCATCTGCAATGCTGTAGCCTGAAGGTTTTGCTGGAAGACCCATGGATTATGACACCTCATTCTTCAAACTGGTGATATCTTTCAAAGGAAAGGGCTCCAGACATGGATGCAGCTAGAAACAGAATGTCATCACAGGGAAGAAATGTAGTCTGAGAATATCCAAGCCAAAAGATTTGAGCTAATTTCAGTCTAAATTAGTTCTGAATTCTCTGGTGCCTTTCAAAACTTTTGCAATACTGACCTAAGTTTCTGGTATTGATGGAGTTTTTTTACTACCAGTTTTTTCAGTGTCCAAACTCAGCTCCAGTTAGCATATTATACATCTGAAAATCCCCCTTCTTTCAAGATGCTGCAAATTGGTTACTCAAAAAAAGAAAGAAAAACAAACAAGCACACAGGTGTCTAAAAAATGTAGGTCTCAGCAGTTTCACAGTGGTTATCAAGTTTATATATAAAGAGATAATGGAACTCAAACAGTTCCCACCACCCACTACTCATTGTATTATCCTCTATCTTCTGATTTAATAAGCATTTGTAACGATTCAATCAGCTCATACTGAAACACATGCACTGTTGCTCACTTTATTCAACAGCCTTTGTGAGGTGGAAAAGAAGTTTGACATGGAAAAATATCCATGCGTCAGTCCTTGTGTTTGTCAAGTGTTATATGGGGTTTCATCATACACGTTGGAGGGAACCAGAATTAGAGATTTGATTAATTTGCCAAATATGATCTACATAAGCAGTTCACTCACTTTTTCTTGAAAATTGTTCCTAAGCTCATGTTTTTCCATCAAGAAATACTTCTGAAGGGCAAGTAGGACAATCTATTCTGCTAGAATTATGAAGTAAAAAATATTTTTTTTATACCTAAGGTAAGCAAGGGAAAAGGTATTAAAATAAACTAAATGTTCTTATGGGTTAAGATTTTTACTGCTAAGTATGTTTGTTCAGATCTCAGTTGTGGGAAACAACAATTTGCCTCTTTTAGCAAGCAGTGAATTTCCAGCAATAAAAACCAAAAGAAGTGGATGAATTCAAGCTTAGCTGTCACTCCTCAAAGCTGTTTCTACTCCACATGTGTCCAGATTTCTTGAGGAAGTCTCTCACCCCACAATACCCATCTCTGCAATGTATCCAATACAATCCAATAGCTTTCTTCTCCATTTCAAAATGAGTGCACTTATATTTGGACAGAGGCTAAGCAGAATGAGATTAATTCCTTGATTCAGAGTTAAGCTCTTCTGATGAAACTATCAAGTATTTGTTCAGAGTCAAAATACTCACTATATCCTCTACCAGATGGGCAAATCACTTTCATCTGCTACAGCGTCTTTTACTCCTGAGGAGCAGCCTTCTGTGTAAAATAAAGGCAGAACTAAGCACTAAACAAATCGATTCACTCACTGTTCTCCTGGCCAGCTGGTATTTATCTTTTAAATATTTTGCTGTTGTTTTGTTTTTACACAAAGTAAAGGTTCCCTGGAGAGGTGTTTCACAAAGTTTCACCCTGCCAAAGTCTTCTGTTCTGGCATGCAAACTGGAGACACCAAGATCTCCCACACAAAATTTTATTCCAATCCCATCTTATCTAGCAATGCAAGTTTTTAGGTTTTAGCTGTTTTTCTGCTTTCTCCACAGAAGTGGAACTCAGCTCAAAAGCTGAAAAATAAGGAAAGTTAAAATCCCAAGCCTTATCTTTAATCTGGTACTGCAGTCAGTGAGTATGGCACTTGACAACACTAAGAATCACCAGACTAAACTCTGACCTCTTGGCCACATTTTATCACAACTGAAATCAAAGCTGCTGAGAGCTGATGCCAGTCTGGAAATTCTCCCAATAAAGTTGACGTGGTTTCAGAGGCTCTAGCACCGACTCTTTAAAATATTTTATTTATTATTTCCTATTGATTGCTTTGTTTCTCACACATAAAGCCAGATCATATCCTGGGGCACCCTACAGTGTGGTATTTTTAATAATTCTTACCCAAGGGGTTTGCAAGCAGATGGGCTAGTAAGAAACAGGTTCCTGACAGCCAGATGAGATCATCCTATATAATGTGTGAGCTCTCACCCTCCTAGATTCAGACCAATTAGAAGGCAGTTACCACATAATACCCGATAGACTTTGAATGTACTCATGTTATGCAAGTGTACTATCACAACAGTTCTCAGAAATGTGAGAATCTGGAACGTTTTTCTGAACTCTTTTCATGTGCTCAGACCATTACTATCTTGTTGAAAAAGGACATAGTAAGGAGATACGTGCTGCTCTGCAAGAAGAGGAGGTATAACAGATGGATGGTATCCCTGAAAATCCAAACATTTAGGAACAGCTTAAACCAAAGCCAGAAAAAAAAAGTTATGATTGCCAGTGCATTTAGAAACCGCCAAGGCAGAGCTGTCAGGATGGTACAGAAATCTCTGCCATCTTCATCCCTGTTTCATCAAGATCTGATACAACTTGCTTTCAAATGTTAAGCTGCCAGGGCCATGATGGTGTAGAAAGCCTCCCTGCAGGGGTACAAAAACACCACTGGTCCTTTTCAGTACCCCAGGCAGCAGAGAAACTTGAAAGCTAGAAGAGCAAAACAGAGCTATTTAGCCCACCCACCCATTGTCAAAACTTTCTTTCCATGAAGTATAGCTAGGCAGCCACTCTGACAGCATTTACTGAAAAAGAATGCTATTTTTCTTTTTAATTAAGGATTAAGCATCAACCAGGAATTTATTGGTAGATAGCTGCTGTAAATTAAGAGTCATGCTTGGAATATGGCACAATTTGTCTACCATGAGTGCTACCAAAAAAAAAAAAAAAAAGAGGTGGCCTGCTTGTAACATAGTCAATAAATTCAACACAAATATTAATACAGAAAGCATAGCACAGAAGAGGTGGATTCAAGGAGCCAACACAGCTACTAGTAGCAGTGAGAATGCAGAAGCATGGACTTCAGCCCAGGAAAATAACCCACTAGGTGGCCCAGGGATTTTGCATCATTCTTCTTGAAGTATGATCTATAGTCCTTCCCTGATTACTTCTATATTAGCTAGATTGATGCTATTTGGACTCGCTCATACTAGTGACCACAGTATGGAACTGACCTTAATATTTAGAAAAGCAAATCAAGTGTTTCTAAGAACATTCAAAAAAAATGGTGAAGTTGTTCATACTACAAGTGTATCTGCCTGCATTAACTGTCCTCAGATATGTTCAGGAACATACTCACACCTGATTAGCTTTGGAATCTAAAAATAAAAAGTGCAAGCTTCAGCTTCAACTGCAGCTTTTCCTCAGCTTGGACCATTTACAAAAAGCTCTCCCTGGTGGGGTCTCCCAAATATCCTCTGAGTATGAGGTTACAGTTCATAGCTCCGTTGCTCCACATATGTTGAGTAATATTCAAAACTCAAATTTAAAGTAAGAAAAATCAGATATCAGAGACTTGATTATTTGATAATTATCCAGAGTTTTAGAACTGAGATTTCTTTAATGATTTAAGCACCCAATAAAAGAGACAGTGTACTTAGTATTTAGGTTAAAGACAAAAAACATTTGGAGATCAGCAAAGAAAAAAAGAAGCTTAGGAATAGGATAAGAAGGGCTTTCTACAGAAAATGAAAGTGTTCAAGAGAAACACTGGCTGGCAGAAAGCAAGGAGAAATGCCTGGAATAGATGAAACTACATGTGTATTTACCAGTCTCCTAAGACTATCCCTACTGGAAATTCACTGCTCATCTGCAAGAACAAGGGATTATTTGACCATAGCTGGATAGAAATCAAAATCCCCAGGAGCACATTCTAAAAAGCAAGACAACTTAGTTCTTGATATTTTTCTATTTTGCTCCTTACATAATGATAACATTAGAAAGACTGGACCAACTGTGTCTCTGGACTACTTATTGAAAACAGGCTATTCTGTAAGCATTTGAAGCCACAGAAGTGCTTGAAACAACAGCTGGACTCATATTTAATGACAAATCAGGGAATGAACACCCTGATATAGAAAATAAAGAGGAGAGCCGCATCAATGTGACATGCAACAACAGCACAAGGTCTCAGGCAAAGTTGCTCAAACACTTGTAAAACAGGACAAAAGTGAAGAACTCATGACAGATGCACAGGTCCAAGTGCAACCCTGGAAGCACAGGGGGAGGCAGGAGCTGGCTATATTTTTTAAGAGACAGGGCTAGGAGAGGCTAGACATGGTGTGGGGCTTGCCTTGCATCAGCAAGGTTCTCACTGCGGCAGGGGAAGTAGGAGAAACCCAGAATTTATTTTAAAGCATCTCTAACTAGTCCTTTATGAGGACCATACACTTTATTAGAAAAAGACAATCAGAATTTGTGTACCTTTCTTTATATTAAAACAGTAGCAAAAGCCTTTATACATAAATGTTTAGATAAAAGTTTGTTAGTCTTACAGTCGTAAGTGATGACTAAACCCAGATGAGACGTTCTGGCAGAAAGAAGCAGCAAGGACCTAAGGAAGATTTTTACCAAAAAGACAATAAGCAGCATTCTTGTTTTCTATAGTTTATTGGACAAGGCATTCAGGGACATTTGAAATCTTTATTCACATCCCTACTCTACTTCGCTGTGCCCTACATGCCTGTCTCAACTACAGGATTGTTGATTCTGATACAGATCTTGTTATAAACTTCTAAAGCAGAATCTTAATTGAAGTGGTTTAGGATAAAACTTTTCATCAAGATAGGTATGTTTACAGTGAAGTGTGTGTGTGTGCTTCCTCCCTTTTAAACCATTGCCTAAAAGTAGAAAATTATGAATATCTGAAACACAGCAGAAGTAGCAAGAATGGCTGTGAACTGTATGGTTATGTTTGTTGTATCTTAGAGTGCATTGTGTCTGCAACTCAGGACAGGTTGGGTTTTTTTGTTGTTTTCTACTTTCTAAAGTGTTCTTTTGATAGTTTTCAGCTAGAGTTTCAGAAGCTTTTTCTGGAGAAGCTAAAGAAAAATTCTTCAAATCCTTTATTTTAGTTATAAAACTGGATTATACCTGATCTGAACAAAATCCAGGTGAATAAAAATTCCTAATTTGGAATGCACATTGACATAAATCTGTAGTGCCCGCCATGGCATATTTAGGGGAAGAATATGCTGCTGTTATACATGATTTTTGCACGTGCATATTTATTAGTTACATTTAGAAGACATTCCATACAGTCTCCATCATATTATACACACATTTGAAGTCACTGTAAAATTACAGTCTCCTCAGTGGTGCGGCAGGGCCAGGCTCTGCCAGTGCTCTCTTTTAGAAGCTAACCCCTTGCACTATGTACTGTAGTCTCCAAATTAAGTATAACTCCCAATTAAAAAAAAGCATATAGTTCTCCATGCTAGAGAAACATCCCTGCATAGATGGTCTTCCCTTCATTTCCTTACATGCACAGTTCACAGCTGTTCTGATAACTCCCTGTTCACAGCTGAATATGTTAATATTCCTACACTATCAACAATTTTGCCTATTTCTATACACCTTAACTAAGATAATTCACATTTCTTGCTTATTGGAAATGTTGAGGATATAAAAGCAATCATGTTAGATCTAACACAGTACCTACCCTCTAACCACAGCTAACAGCGGATTTGGGGTCGAGAAGGCTGGGGAGAAGAGTGAGGCCACAAGAATATCTCCCACTATACCCTCCTGGCTTTTGGAGATCAGTGGTTTACAAACCCTTTATCACACTTGCATCTGTTTAATGCAACTTGGTAAACTGAGTTACACAGGTAATGTACCTTAAAATATTACATATATTTTGGATCCAGAAGTACTCAGCATTAACTCAAGTCTCTTCACAGGCCACATAACCCAGTTCTCACTTGCACTTCTGAGTGGGGTGAGATGGAGGGGACCATTCTTACTCTCTAACTTCAAGCTCCCTGTTAATAAAATTCAGCATACAGGCTCTCTGCCTCCCAGGGGAGCCTCCTTCTGGCTCCTGAGGACATCTGTACATTGTGCAGCTTAATGCTCACATACTGCTTCCAGACTTTACCAGATCAAGTGTGCACACAGAAGTGCATAGTCACTCCCATTTGTGAGCACACCTAGTGTTCTATGCCCACAGAAGTACACGTATGTGTGCATGCAGTACATATATCGCTCTCATCTACGCTCACTTCACTAAACTAACATTTTTCCTTTTATCTTCAGTTTTTGCATTATTTCCTTGAGGGCTCCTCTTCTGCCCTCCAAGTTTTCAAGGTTTCATATCTTTAACGCTTTAGTTTTTAAAAAGTATAGAAGTTTCAGTGAAGAACCCTCACTGTTGACCACCAAGATCCAACACTGAAGCAAACAAAACCCAGATAAAAGCCACATTACAGATAACACAACATTCCCCCAAACCCTTACGACTGTATTACTTGAAAAAGCGACAGTCTGCAATGTAACTGAAGATATTGGGGTGGGTGACTTTTTTTATTGTGAATTTCAAACTTAAAATAACTTTTTCTTATGTTTATTGATAACAACATTCATAAGAACAGCATCGTGAATGTGTATAATACAACACTATCATAGCTGAAATAGTATCCAAGATCAAATAATAAAACCTGGGATACAGTTTTGAATGTACAGATGATTTAAAGCTGCACATCTCTGCAGTCACACTCTCTTCTGAGGCATGTATTAAGTGTGCAGCTCTACAAACACAATTTATCATTGCCTTAAAGTGCATAGTCTTAATTATGCTCCTGCTCCCCCCTCAAAAAAAAAAATCTTACTTACTATTGCTCTGTGAAATATATATGTACTGCAAATGAAAAAATTAAGAGAATGGGTTTTATTTAGTTTTACATTTAATGTAGCTTTCTTATGAATAGTTAAGCTGACTGTATTTAGTTTGCTTTGCTGTTTGTGTTTTTTTCTCTTAGCAGCAAGGAGAAAAACAGTTTTCTAACTATAGGAAACCATAACTGTAAGATCATAAAAACTGGCATAGAAAATAGGATATTTGAAACTATCTATAAAAAATCATTTACACTGGTTAAGCTACAAATTGAAGGTATTCCTTTAACTTTGAAGGAATGTAGTTTTATATAAATGCAAACAAACATTTAGAACTGTATTTTATACAGAAACTTTCTTCCCAAAGAGCTTTACGTGTAGAAGCCATTCAAATCCTAGGAAACCAGTGAGGACTTTTGTTCATAGGAATATTCCCAAGTCAGCAAGATTATTCATTTATTTAAAATTAGTCACCACTTTATGTATTTGTAGAATTGAGTTTACATGAAAGATTTCTTATATACCACTGAAATACAGACACCTCTAAAGCAATATGAAGTAGTTCAGCAGCTCTATACCACAGAAGGCACCAATAAATAAAGCCATCAGGTTTGAATAAGTGTTCAAGGAAGAGACAGAAAGGCAGAACTAACAGACGAAGGTAAAACTTGACCAGGATTGGCCTTTATATCATTTCTCTAAACAAAAAGCATACCGCAAGGTATGCAAAAAGCAGTATGTTCACAAGTCAAAACCTTGCTTCTGCATCTCATGAAAAATCTAGCTTCTGCCAGAGATGGTTTATCTTAATTTAGCAAACCCCAGAGGAGAGTGCCACTGGTTTGAGCACCATTAACATCACCTGCAAGAGATGAGCTATTGCACAGCAAAGGTAAAAGAGAGCTGGACAGGAGTATACTCCAAAATTTCATAGCCTGGAGGCTGCAGAATATCTACTGAGTAACTGGAGGGGGTAAGTTTTACTAAAGGAAAAGTATTAGCATACAGCTGACAAAAAAACCCTCAGGATCTGTTATCATCCTCTAAATCTTAGGCTGGGAATGACTGCCATGGCCTGTTAGGCACGTCCCACACAGCTTTAAGGTCTTCCAAATACCTCGCTGCAGATTGGTGCAATGAGCAGCTCCAGCCAGTGAGCAGTCCTACTCTCTGTTTTTCACAAAAATATTCCAAACACAAATATTTGTTGTCAGTAAAACACTAAGAAAAATATGCTCACCTTTGCACCTTTCAGCATGGTTTGGAAATTAATGACGCATGAGTTGGCAGCACACCTTCTCCTTCCTTGGGTTTGGAATAACTCAAGTAAACTACCATAGCAAAGTGCAAAATAAGGTTTAAACAAAAGACTTCCCAGAGTGTTGAAGTCTTCAGCAAATTTCTTTTTCTTAATCCCCATTACTGTATAACCAGCTGCTGTTTGTGAGTTTTCTGTGGGAGGAGGAAGCTAGCTCTTATCAGGTGGGGGATATTAGGGTCAGAACAAGAGCTGGGCATTGCTTAAGCCTCCCTCAGATTTTTTCCTCCATCATCATGCTAATCTCAGCCTGAATACTGCCCACAGGTAAAAGCCAAGCCCCCCTGCAGTTAGGAGAACAAAAAGACAAAAAAGATTATGATCTTAAAACAAGATGGGGGAAGCAGGTGTTATTTGTTGCAAAGTTTTTGAGGATCAGCAGGACTCTAGTCGGACTAGTCATATGCTAAGTGATTCAGCTGACAGCAGGGATGGTGTCCTCCCTCCCGCTTTTTCTGCACAATACCAAGTATAGTGCGCACTGTCAAACTTCAGCAGGGTCTTTGAACATTGCACTATCACCAGTACTTGTGTTGCTCTTGAGTACCTACATTGATCAAGATCTAAGGCTGCAAGCTAATTCTGTATACCTAGCATTAAACTGCACACGGCAAGTCCTACAGCATTTAAAGGTATACCTGCAGAAGTTCCTTGTAAAGCCAGAAAGGCTGAGACAAGCAGATGCACCTGTACTGTCCCAGGCTTGGTAGTCAGATGTGTTCAACTATTTGTACACCTTGTAACACACTGGCTGTGTCCACCAAGTATTATTCACACTGACAACCGCTTGCTCTGCGCTGACCCAGAGAGTCTGGGAGCTTAGTGCTAAGGTCAAGACAATTGCTAAGCTCAACCTAATAACCCTGCAGCTTTTGCTCTACTCAGTAAGCTAAAACTGCATCTGATATACTGCAGATTTTCCCCAGGACTCCCTGCAAAACTGCAGCACATCCTCCAAAGGCACAGCTGTAGCTCACCACATTGCGTTCCCACTAGAGCTGCCACAGAAGTGATCTGGTGCCACACAAACAAACACTGCTCCTGAGTAGCATCTTATCAAAAAGGCACCTCTTTGGTAGGAAGTGTTGAACAATAACTTCCTCCCACAGCATATGGCAGCTTTATCTAAGCAGTTCTGCAGACTGAACTACACTGGCAATCTTGGTGGGGAGACATTACTATAGAAATGTGTTTCTTTTTAAAAAGCTCAATATCTCCTGTCCAATTTCAAAGTGGAATTAGTTGCTTTCATCCTGGTTACTCATTTTAACTCAAGCCCACAATTAAACTGTACGTAGATTTGAGCTGCACAAGCTTATTGGAAGTGGCAGACTGAATGACTGGCATGCCTCCAATCTTGAGAAATAATTACACTCACTACAGTCCTGCTACATCCAGGGGAGCTTGAAACCAAGTCTCACCAGTTCCTATGACCTAAAGCATACTTGCACTGTGTTTGGGCAAGCCCAAAACAGTCAATGGTACTTGTGAAGTTCAAGGGGACATCAGTAGACAGGATTAGCTGATCCAGAATGCTGGAGTTCACATTTGCTGGAGGGGTTTTGAACAACAACCTGACTACATGTTCTGTTTACAGAAAATAAAGACTGGATCTTTGTTAGTGTACTGCTGCCCATGCTACACTCCCACAGAGCAGCTGCAGCAGCTGAGTATAGTCCATTTGGAAACCAGCTCTGCCTCATCCCCTCTAATGCATGCTGGAAATGATCCCATCAAAGAAAAATTCAAGACAGGGAAGCAAAGAGGTGGCTCCATGAGAACAGGATGTGTAGGCTTCAGCCACAGCCTCTTTGGGTTCAGTTTTGGGACCTACAGAATAGGGGGAATGCGATGGAAATCCTGAACGCTCTATGAAAGCATCTTCACTGGATATAGAACCATAGAATGGTTAAAGTTGGAAGGGACTTTAATGATCATCTAGTTCCAAAACCCCTGCCATGGGCAGGGACACCTCCCACTAGATCAGGTTGCTCAAAGCCCCAGCCAACCTGGCCTTGAACATCTCCAGGGATGGGGCATCCACAACTTCCCTGGGCAACCTATTCCAGTGTCTCACCACCCTCACAGTAAACAATGTCTTCCTAATGTCTAATCTAAATCTACCTTCTTTCAGTTTAAAAGCATTACCCCTCGTCCTATTGCTACACTCCCTGTTACCAGGGTCCCTTTCCATCTTTCCTGGAGGCTCCCTTTAAGTATTGAAAGGCCACTATAAGGTCTCCCCGGGCCTTCTCTTCTCCGCCTGAACAACTCCAACTCTCTCAGCCTGTCTTCAGAGGAGAGGTGCTCCACTCCTCTGGTCATCTTCATAGTCCTCCTCTGGACCCAATCCAACAGGTCCATGTCTTTCTTATGTTGGGGGCCCCAGAGCTGGACGCAGTACTCCAGGTGCGGTCTCACCAGAGCAGAGTAGAGGGGCAGAATCACCTCCCTCGACCTGCTGGCCATGCGTCTTTTGATGCAGCCCAGGATGCAGTTGGCTTTCTGGACTGTGAGCGCGCATTGCTGGCTCATGTTGAGCTTCTCATCAACCAACACCCAGAAGTCCTTCTCCTCAGGGCTGCTCTCAATCCATTCTCTGCCCAGCCTGTATTTCATGGATTGCCCTGGCCCATGTGCAGGACCTTGCACTTGGCCTTGTTGAACTTCATGAGGTTGGCACGGGCCCACCTCTCAAGGCTGTTAAGGTCCCTCTGGATGGCATCCCTTCCTTCCAGCGTGTCGACCGCTCCACACAGCTTGGTGTTGTCGGCAAACCTGCTGAGGGTACGCTCAATCCCACTGTCCATGTCACCAACAAAGATGTTAAACAACACCAGTCCCAGTACCAACCCCTGAGGAATGCCACTCGTCAGGGGTTACCAGTTGGACATCAAGCTGTTGACCGCAACTCTTTGAGTGTGGCCATCCAGACAATTCCTTATCCACCAAGTGGTCCATCCGTCAAATCCGTGTCTCTCCAATTTAGGGACAAGGATGTCATGTGGGACAGTGTCAAATGCTTTGCACAAGTCTAGGTAGATGACGTCAGTTGCTCTTCCCTTATCCACCAAAACTGTAATGCCATCGTAGAAGGCCACCAAATTTGTCGGACATTATTTGCCCTTAGTGAAGCCATGTTGCCTGCCATTGATCACCTCCTTATTTTCCATGTGCCTTAGCATGGTTTCCAGGAGGATCTGCTCCATGATCTTGCTGGGCACAGAGGTGAGACTGACTGGCCTGTAGTTCCCTGGGTCTTCCTTTTTTCCCTTCTTAAAAAATGGGGGTTATGTTTCCCCTTTTGCAGTCATTGGGAACTTGACCAGACCTCCATGACTTCTCAAATAAGATGGATAGTGACTTGGCAACTTCATCTGCCAGTTCCCTTAGGACCCGCAGATGAATCTCATCAGGTCCCATGGACTTCTGCACCTCCAGGTTCCTTAGATTGTCTTGAACCTTATCTTCTCCGACAGTGGGCAATTCTTCATTCTCCTGCCTTTGCCTTCTGGGACTTGGGTGGTGTGGCTAGAGTCCTTGCTCAAGTCTCAGAAGGGCATATATATAATAATTTCCATATATAATGGAAAATTATATAAGATAACCTCATGGGTGCTGGGGCTCCTACCATTCCAAGCTTTGCCTGCAGTAGGACTGTACGTACAAACCTTTGTGTCAACAGGAATATAGCTGAACTAGTCCTTAAATTAGCTGAATAGTGTGAGGTCCTTACATAGTAAATCCAAAAGCAGTTTAAGGAAGAGTTCTGAGCAGAAAGTATTATGTTTGGACAGACTGACAGGGCATCAATACAACTATACTGGTGCCGATTAAACCTCTTCATTACAAAAATGTAAGTTGTAAGTTTGTGCAGGAGCACCCTTTTTAGCATGAACTTTAAAAATAAACTGTTTACATATATAAATACTAGATATTTGAAAGAAAACTGGCAGGATGAATCAAAGAGGTGGTTTTAAAAATGCTTCCAGGACTCGCCATTAGCAAGGCTGACAGCATTTTGGTTTCTTAAATGATTGCACAGGGAGCTTTGAAGAAATAAAGAACCCTGTAAAAACACTTCACAGAGCAAAGTAAACACTCCACCCTAATAGGAAGTCTCTATCCCCCCTTCAGATCAGATATTTTGTTATGTTTTAAAGCCTGAATTTCATATCCAGCCTCAGAAGTCCTAGTCTGATGGCTGTTGGACAAAACCCCAGTATCATGCAGTGAGACACCTTATTCCAAGCAGCATCCTTAAAAAAAAAAAAAAAAAAAAGAAAAAATCAGTACTCTGGGTTTATGTTTTCCTGTGCAACATATCTTGGTGTAAGCTACACAGGAAAATTCAGACTCAGCTGAATGGCAACTTAAAAGCCATTATGAACTCCAAACTGAAAACAAAGCTTCAAAAGTCAGCATCAGACTTCAAGTGATTTTAATACTTTGGGTTTTGTGACAAACTCAAGCCAATACCATACATGATCAGCTGCTTTTAGTGTCCGATGCAAAATACATCAACTCTAATTGACAAAATCCCATCAACTTATTCCAGCTCCTTTGGATTACTCTGTTTTGTATTAAAATAAATTTGTGCTTTATGTGACATATTTCTCTTCCCTGAGCTCCTGGTGAAATGCCACTGAAGCTTTTTGCATTATCCCATTGAACATTTTCCAGTGCTATTTAACCCCTTTTGCACATTTCTGGCTAGCGTTGTACCTATCATTTCCTTTCACTGTCAGGCTTGCATCAGGTCTCATGGCTCACTGCATGTGAATTAATTGCACTAAAGTAAAAGTTGAGGACCCATTTACAAGTACAATAGCAATAGTGTTTTTTCCCCCAGAAGTGGTCAAGAGAAATCACGTTAGGATGAATACTGCAGTAACAAGGAACAACACACACTTGTAACAGTCATTAGGTAGCTTCCTCACCTCAAATATCAGCCATGTCTAAAGTAGAACATGAGCCAAACCATTTGGAGGTTCAAAAGGCACTCAATTTGAATGTTTTTTCCATTTGCCCGTTTGGAATAGGCAAGATTACTTTTGGCTTGTAGAGTGTGAGAAAGTTCCTTCTCAAAGTTTTTCCAAAAAGAGTAAGAGCAAAAAGCATCTTCATTCAAAAATGTCCTTTTCCAGAATATTACAGCAACAGTTTGTAGAGGCTGTGAAATACTGTAGGAGTGTTAGCTGTCCTACAGGCAGAATCAAACTCTGTATTTTCTGAAATTCTTTCATCCTCAATCATTAGCACAACTGTTTTTTGCTCAATGAGTTATTTTACACTCTCAGTAGCCGGCTCCACACATGCTTCAAAATAGAATCCTGAAAGTTTCAGAAACTTAAAAGACTTTCCACTGTTTCAACTAGTAGACCAGTATATGATGCCTGAATATTAGGATAACAAACTACCATTGCACCACTTAGAAATAATATTTATCTACTGAAGTTGTGTCTGCTGCAAAAAAATCATCAATTTTGAGCAGTTTAAAAAAGGCAGTAAATTACAGAGTGGAAGTGATTAAACACACAGTTTATCTGCAAGGAATTTGCATGACAGTTTTGCTCTTTTTATGAAGAGCTGGCAAACAAGTATTTAGCATGGTTTTATGATCCTGGCATAGAGTGGATTGTGGCTGATGTGACCATTTAAGTCCTGATCCAAATGCTTACAAACTTTTGCCATTTACTGACTTCATTCAGTACACTCAGACATTTACATCTAGTCTTGCAAGAGTGGTCCCATCAGCCCTGGTCCCAGTAGGACTGATTTGTTTTGGTGACCTAAACTCCACCCAGAACCAGCCAAGTGCCAATATTTTGGATGTGGGGAAACATTTTATTGTAGCACTGGCATCAGTACCTACTCCACCCTCTTCACAGCACTGAGAGTACAGGGCACAGCCAGGGCAAAATGAGGTAGAAAATGCTGTTTCTAGGCAAGTATCACTAGGAGAGTTGGAGGGCACCCAGATATTATTGTCGTAGCCCAAAACCAATGCAAAGCTCTATGGCAGATAGAGAGGACATGGACTTGTAAAGCAAGATTTCTGAGGTCTGTTCCTGGGGTGCCACCTGCCTTGTGATCCAGGACAAATATCTTCTTTCTCTCTCTGCCTCAAAGGGTTTCTTATCTATTTCAAGCTCCTTTGGAGAGGCCAAGGACGGGGAATGGAGGATACAGCTCATGGTTTATTCATATGACCCAGAGGTACAAAATTCCTCCCACATTGTGACTGACAAAACATCAGTAAGATGTATTAGTGTTGCTTTCCAGTTATGTCTGAAAAGCCCGACATCAGCAGAAAGCAATACTCATTTGCTTTAGGTGATAAACTTCCTAGGTAACAAATTCTTCTTACAACATGCACCATTCCTTGTGCATCACAAAGCTCTGATCTTAACTTGGCTTTCTGGGGAATACAGTGAAGAGCAAGAACAGTCCCAGAGCTCCTCTAATTTGTGCTAGCAACCAAACTACCTCATCTATTACTGCGTCTTCTGTGATAAGTCTGACATAAGGACATCATAACCCAGAAGGCAGAGACCTTTTTATTCAACAAACACAGAAAATCTCTTCTGTCTTTACTTTTTCAAACTCTTCACATTTTTCTGTCACTACCATTAAGCAACTGTTTCTTGTCTGGGGGTAGTTGAAAGATTCAGTCTGCTGCAAAAGCATCCTGCCTAAATAGGCTTTATTCCCTCAAAGCAAATAGTGATCATTTGGGAACCAGCAAAGGCCCTTGCTCTCCTAAGTATAAGACCCTACAGCTGACCCCTTGGAGAAAGTTGTCCAAAGGGGGAGAACTCTTTCTGCTCAGGACAAGCAGAGAACAGGGCAGACAGCTGGCCAAGGAGATAGATATTTATGACAGAATAATCTAAGTAAAGGAATTATCTCCTTAGCACTGACTCACAATACTTAAAGGGCAGCAGGAGGCTAGTTTGCAAAGCCAGGCTCCCATTTCTCCTTCCATGCTTTGGTGATGAGTCAGCAATTTGATTTTTAGTCAACACAACTGAAGTGTTTCTTCTTTGCTGCCCCCCATGATGCTCTGGAACAGAGTCAAAGTCAGCTGCTCTGGGATGGGGCAACAGCCAGCACCTTCATCCTACAGCTGAGGAAGGAAGAAGTCATACAAGATCAGCTTCCATTAGTGGCATTCCTAACAGGCAGGTTTGGCCACACCTCAGGGAGGACTGGTTTGATAGCACAGCTCCTGGGGCAATAGGCTATGGACACAAGTGGTAGATGGGGAGAGGGGCCCCAGGGAGCAGTGCTTAGACATCCTTGACAGCAACAGAGATTTCCAGCCTGGAGGATTCTCCACTTCAGGTACCTGCCCTTTTTGTTCACCTTTGTGGCCTCCTCAGAGCTTCTACAGAGGCAGACTTGGCTGAAAAAGGCCATCCCCATGGGACTTCCTACCTTCGTAACCCCATGCCAGCAGTATCTGAAACTGTTTCCTTCTATAGATGTTTTCTTCACAGTCTCCGTTCAACACTTAAATATACCCGCAGCTTGAGCCACACAGGAGCTCAACTGAAAGGCTAACTCATGTCCACAGCATTGACACTCAATATTTTGAGGAGTGCTTGAGCTAGTCTTCACGCTGCCTTCCCTAGCACAGTGGGTCCCCAGCCCACTCCTACAGCAAGCAAACCACTTTTTCTGTACTCCACTCTCCCCTCAACATTTTCACAGCCACTTAATTCTCTATTGCAGTTTGGAAACATAGCCTGAAGCTAAATAAGTTAGAATAAGCTTTAAAGATTCAAATCAGTATGTCACCATATCAGGTATGGACCTGAGGATTTCCTAAGAGAGCAGACTACAGTTGCTCTTCCACCACAAACTTCTAAAGATGTTCTGTGAACTACTCCCAGTGTCATGGTACATATTCATTGGTTACACAGGAATTAATTCATGAAAGTCACATTCTTGGCGGTATACATTTAAAATGGGGTTTGCCATTTCCCCTACCCTGCCATTCAAAGTTTATTTCCATATGTTGGACATACTCAGAAGTCCCAATTAGAGACATAGGAACTGACATTTCAGTTTTACTGAAAACCTCCAAGTCAGTTTTCATCCCAAATTAGAGAAGTTTTATATTTCAACAATTAAATTACCATCTTAGGAAAATGTCTGTTGGAGTCAAAAAATCATTCTATTTCAATAAAATTGAGAAGGCTTGTTCAAACAATGGTGTTTTGAAGTTTGATAATACTATAACTCAACACATTTTCAGTGAAAGCATTCTTCTGAAAGGAAATCCTTTATCTTCATTTGCTTATATGACAGAGCTACACCAATGCCAGCATTTTACCGTAAAAGCTTTGAATTTGTTAAAACAAATTTTCTTTGTGTGGAAACTTTGTCAGAAGACTTCCTACCGCATCTGCTCTCAAAAGCCTGCCTCCCCAGCTGTCATCACAAGCCTCTGTTGAGCAATGCACCCTGTGAAGAGGAGTCAGTAGATTACAGATATGACTGCTAGTGATCAGCATCTTCGTACTGCTAAGACAGCACTGTTTACATGTCAACAAATCCTCAGCAATACATGCTTTATATTCCTTAAAACTGACCCCAGCTTCTTTTCCTTGCCTATTGCTTCAGCCCATTTTTGCACGCTTTCCCCACCTCATAATGATTTTAGATCAACAAATGAAGGAAAAAACCTTAAGACTGTAAATACTTTATTTATAAATCTTCCAATCTCAGTTTCCACTAGCCATACTTCAGGCTGGTAATTACCTGGGCAACACCTCCACTGAAGCCACCAATTTGCTGCCCTGGAGGTTTCAGCCAGGTGAAGAATACTCTCACTATGTATCCATGAATCATATTTCCACCCAGCCTTTTGAAAGAGATACTTAACATTTAATAAATGGTTGACTTTTTGTAACTTAGGACTAGAACCAGCAAAAAGTTCACTCATATAAGCAGTTCCCACTTAGTAAACCATTGGTACTGTGCACATGAATAATAAAACGGCTCATGTAAGCAATGCTCTTCTACATGGAACCAGGGAGTCAGTGGTAAAATGTATTTGCATGACAGCAGGCACAAAACCCAAACCCTGGCACAGGTCCTTAAAATAACTGTGTTCAAACAAGTTATGGCAGATACCACTATTCTACCCTCCTATATTTATAGAGAACTAAATGCTTCTCAGAGGTAGATTCCAGACACATGCACTAAAGAAATTAATTGCACTGGTAACTTTCCAGTGAGTGGAATTTGTTATGTTTGTTCAAAAGTAGCAATCCAGTGGAGAAAACATAGCCTTGATATTTTACTTGCATAATCAGCAAATGAGCCGGAAAGAATGTCAAAGCAAAAACACAAAGGGCTGGCCAGGAGAAAAGAAATGCACAGATTTAGTTGAGTGTAATGTTCAGATTGGGAAAATCCAAAAAGTGGAAGGAAAATGAGGAATATTGGCAGACAGTCTCCAGCCTTTTCTACCTGTGCTGTTGATGTGGTACAAGGATGATGTATTTCAGCCACTGTTTGGAAAATGAGATATCCACTGTATGGGTGTAAAGCCAGAGGCAGCAGAAGGAAGAGGGGATAATATGTTGGATCACAATGGCCCAATCTCCCAACTTCCTGCTGGTAGGAAGATTTTACAGTTTACCATCACTGCAGAAATAGTGCAAGTTTTAATTCTGTCTGTTATTCTAGCCAACATACCATCTCCGCTCAAGACACTCTAAACTGACTCTCAACACAGGCTGGGCTCTCAGCTAGTTAAAAAAAAAATAGCACTTAGTTATATCAAGCTCATAACCTCCCCAAGCTGTGAGCTGAATGCTGCTTTAGATAGCATAAAGCTGATAACCCACTACCACCATCCTGGCAGCAGGTCAGAGGATTCATTTTACCACAGGACAGAACTGCAGGGTGAAGCCGAAAGGCATTGAT
Source organism: Burhinus oedicnemus (assembly GCA_008921705.1). Taxonomy (NCBI): domain Eukaryota; kingdom Metazoa; phylum Chordata; class Aves; order Charadriiformes; family Burhinidae; genus Burhinus; species Burhinus oedicnemus. The sequence goes on along the minus strand of VFFE01006747.1, from coordinate 95,182 downwards.
GGTTGCAGTTGACTAAAATGCAAGAATTTGGATTTGCGCGTGCTGTAATAAAAATATCGATATGATATTTCAGTTTAAATAGGTGAAACGCAACATGACAATGATTCACACTTCACTTCTTGAGCCCTTAACAGCCAGCCCTTCCAGAGTTGTATGAGCTAGGAGCGAGGCAGGGAGATGCCAGAAGTCTCAAGGAGGAATCCTACACCTTTTTCATAGACAGGAGGTATCAGTTAGTGTTTCAGATTGGACTATGGCACTTCCCCACAATCTATTACTTCTGGGGTAAACTACCCATCAGCTTATGACTACAACCATAGGCAAATACAGCACCAGAAAACAGTCATTAACTTGAACAAGACTTTGCACTAAAACTCCTTGTTCACAGAGACTCCAGATGGGGGTTATTCTGTTCATCCCACCCTCAAAACATGCCTTGTACCCTGACAACATACCTTAGAGGAGCAATGCTGCTCTTTCGCCTGAACAAGTGGGATGGGCAAGAAGTGGGAGCACCACATGCATGGGGAAAGGATACATTGCGTTTCTTTGCATCCTTCTCTCACACTTAAAGGAGAATGGCTGTTTCTGACAACTGGCCAACCACCATTTGTTTCAAAGGCATCAGCAAAAGGCTAAGGAACAGGCTTGCCTCAAATGAACATCTGTTTCTAACAAAAGCTGAAAGAAGTTGGCTGACAGAAATCCAAGCGTCCTCAAGACTGAAGTAGTACCTGGCTTTTAGAAACTGGCACCAGAAAAACTTTCTACTTTACTCAGTTGTAAAACTGTCCAAACTAGGAGAGAAACTTTTAAGAGCTTTTGGGGAATTAGCAGTACCAGCATTATTCACATTTTTAAGAGAGTATTCACAAGTATTGCCTTCCCAGACCGTTATCTATTTAACATAGACTATTCCCAAAACAGATTGTTCTTAACAGGAATAAGAAGAAATAGTGTTTTACATTAATACCTTACTCTGCCTGTTCCCCAGGGACTAGGAGTGTAAGAAATGGGTGGGTCTGTGTGGGGAAGACAGCAGCTATGAAAGGATTCCTCTAACCCTTAACTGCTTGCAGCTGCTATCTGTGCCATACTCCATAAACAAGCCAGCTTTGTCTCAGGCTGTTTCTGTGCATTGCTCAGCAAAGAGGGAAATATCCCTCTGTCTAGACCTCCTTACAAAAGCACTTTCAATATTTTCTGCAGAAATATTCACACTTCCCCAAAGAAGAAAACAAGACTGTTACCATTTTCATATGAGAACAAAGAAGTGGTATTGAAATGAAAAAGCCACTAGAAATGGTATAATTGACAAAATATAGAAAACTCTTATTTACACCCTACAAATTTTCTTCTTAAAAGAAATTTGCTTCCTTGTCATAAAGACCACAGAATTGAAGCAAAATTTATTTTTTGAAAAAAAGGTAGATTTTATTTTTCTCTTGTTTGCTAATAGGAATTTTTTGAACACCGTCTGAAGTGTGCAGAGAAAAAACTACTCTATTACCTTGGCCAGGGAAAAAGCAAGAAAAACCACCAGTATTTGTTACATTATTTCTCAAGGACATCATGGGTGATGTCTCAGGTGAATTAGTATCTCTTTATCATGGTCAGTCATTCACTATCTCTTTACTGATTTCCCATACACATGAAGAGATGCTGTCTTTAAGCTTCTGTACTATGAATGGCCTCAACTTCTCCTCATGACAATAGGGAGAGCTATTTCAGAATAGCTGTATATTTCTACTGCTACATCTTTTTCATTCATTTGCACATCAGTATCAAGAATAGTTGTCTTACCTGTACAACTCAGTAAGCCGGACTGAAAAAAAACACAAAGAATACGCACAACTTGGTAAATGAAAGGCATTATCTGCTGCACACACTGAGGCTGTTAACTCCACTGATTCACAGAGCTGCAGCAGACAACTTGCTGACATTAAAGATAAATTCATCCATGGAAAAGCACAATGATGAAAGAGAGCACACACAAAAAAATCCCAAAACCATTTTAAGTCATCTTCATGTTCAGACTTTCATTGGGTTTTCTAGCTAGTCTCACACTTTAGGGCTACTCAGAGCACACAGGGGCAAAAGGAATACAAGGGTTTATTCCAGTCACCGTTGCTTAATAGGAGCAGGAAGTGCAAGCAGCATTGAAAGCAGCAAGACACTATAAACATCTTCCTGTGCAAAGGGGAGATTTAAGATAGCTCAACCATCCATAAGGCTTCTTAACTTTTAAGCATAGTGGGGCATAGAGTGGAACAAATTTTTCACTGTCTAGAAACCCCCCTTCATGCACAAACACAGCACCTTTCTAACAGAAGATTTCTTTTTTGGAAGAAGACAGTCCAACATGACAAATTTTCAACCTTTTGAGCTTGGAGAAAGGTTCATACAAAGTTGAGCCAAGCAACAGAAAACCAAGTAAAAGGGGTAACATAACCCGGGAATACCTCTTCCAAACAGCAGAGAGTAAACACTCACTGCAAGCTTTACCCCTCCAGGATACCTACTAGAGACTCTCCCTTATAAAGCACCACCCAAAGAGCTTCTGCTCCAATTAAAGGTGTAGAAATATCAGTAACTTGATGCATACCATGGAACTCCCCTGCAGTCCTCCCCTTCCTCCCCTCCAGTTACTATCCCAGTAATAAGCTTGCTCTGCTAACAGCCATCAACTTTCTGCTGCAGCTCGTTACAAATGCTGGGCTTCTGGCTGATGGGATAGTATCAAGGTTACTTTGTTTTCCCCTTTCCTTCTCAAAAAACTAAAAAGATGCTGTAAATTCAAAGCTTAATTTGGTTCAAATCTTTCTCAGTACATGCTAAAGTTATGTATTCCTGAGGAAAGGAATCTTGCACTCCTCTTGCACTGCCCTCCCTTGAGCTCTGCTCCTCAAGCCCCTGACCTGCATAGAGCCCTGCCTCACTGCTGCACAGGGGTTTGTCCACCTAAATTGTACAATGTGAGCTTGAGAAAAATTGGCACTTTCCATCAAAACTCTGCTTTGACTGGAAATTTCCAGCCAGTTTTCCCTTACCCTGAATATATTAGAGGCAAATGATCATAACAGGAAGGGGCTTTCAGTTTCAAATCACACTCCTCATCCAATTCAACAATTCTGTTTACCAAACCATCCTATTTATTTTTAATCCTGTTTATTTATTTATTTCTAAGCCAACTCTTTAGAAACACTAGTGTTTCTCTTATCTCTATTACAAGCCATTTTTAATTTGATTTTAATTATTACTCAGTTACAGGAAGCATGTAGCCAATTTAAATTGTAATTTGTGAACCGACATCCCCCATTTATGAAAGAAAACAGCTGTACACCCAGCTTTTTCACTATCCCCTCACTAGGAAAAGCTGGAAAAGAGAAATCCACCAGGAAAATGTATGACAAACAGCTTAATTAGTTCTCCTGCATTCTTCTAACCATCACTTTTTAAGCAGCATGTCCTGCTCCTAGGGAGGTGAATGGCAAAACTCACCCTGGTTCAGTGGAGCAGAGGGTGACGATTACATGGCTGGAAGGGAACCATGGATGTTATTTCCAGGTTACTTGTCCAGGAGCATCCCACATCATCTGCTACACAGATGTGTCCAGATGTGGGGATGTCAGCCTTCTGTGTGAGGGCAGTCACATCTTACACAACGACAGCTCCCAGGCAGGGCAGAGTATGGCAGCAGACCCTAGCTCCTGTGCTTGGGAACACCAAACAAGAACCACTCTCTCCTCTGTTAGCAGCCATATCATGATCGTTTTTTGCACAGCCTCAGAGGGAAGTGTTAGCATTTCGACCAAAGTGGCAGCTACCTTTGAAGAGCAATAGCTCAAGAGAACCCACACAATTCATGACTATGGCCTTGGTGGCAGTGAAGGTATCAATGCTTCACCTTTTTCTCGTGTAACCCCAAAGTATGCCATTGCCATAAGGAAAGGGTCAGATGGTGGGGCAGAGAGGAGGTAAAGCCTAAGCATCTGTAGATTTTCCAAGGTCAATGTATCATGGAAGCTGTAGAGGGTGGGGTTTTTTTATTTTTAATCTACATAAACAAATAATACTCTACCAGAATGTGCTATAAGAATGGCCAAACGAAGGCTGCACACAGTGCCCATCCCATGCCTGCACATACAGAAGGGCTTCAAAGAAAAATGAATCCACAGATCTGCAGTAATGACTGTTTCCAGAAGAACGTAGGAAATCCTCACCAGAGGGAGGACTGAGGCAGTGACTCATTTGGTGCAAGGCAAAATGGCTACTTCAACATCAATTAAATTACACTGATTTACAGAATCTGATACTTTGTGTCTAATGAGGTTGCACAGACCAGTTTCCTCAGTAAGCGTTTTTCCTCACAGTTACCAAGATCTCGCATGTGTCCTCTCCACCCTGTCCCTCCTCGTTTTGGTTGGAGGGTAAATTATTTTAGTAACAGCCACCACCACCCCATGGAAGAGAGTTGAAGTTTATCTTGGAAATAGGCATTTACTCCCAGTTATAACTAAAACATCAGAGGCCCTGGTCAGACAAAGAGACACTCTGGAGCCCCATTTGTCACATTTCTCCAGACAGTCCTCGCCAGCAAAATAGAGAATCAAATGCCTACAAAAAAACCATGTTACCATTTCTTACCATTTTTAATGGGTTATTTTGGTTATGTTTATGTTTTATATTTACATACATATTTGCATATGTTTTTTTCCTTAATGCCCCAGCTTCTGCATAACATTTTCAGACTCAGAATACTTTGGAAGTTCTTGCTCCTCTTGGTAAAATGCTGGTCCTGTTGTTAAATTGCTGTTCCTGTTGTTAAGATACATAATAAAATCTGAGTCTAATGTGACATCTTTAAAGACATCATCTGAAAGCACCTGTTAGGGGGGAAGAGTGGGATTTATTGTGTACAAAAACCTCATGATAGCTAAGCCAGCTTCATGGTTTGAGGGTGTCTAATTCATGAGTCAGTTGGCCGAGAGGCACAATTCTTTGAACTCTCTGACTTCTTCTAGGGCCTATCTCATTTCTAGTTTTCTCTTTATGGGCCTTGTTTAAATTTTCAGGATAAAAAAGAAAGATTTGGGTAGAAAGCACTTGCGGGAAGCTTCCAGGTCTCTTTTTTCCCTCTGAAACTTGAAGAGCTTGGTTTTGTATCCATGTGGAACAAGGGTTCAAATTGCGGACGGAGAGGAAAAGGCCTGCTATTACTGCAGGCTCTTGCCTCCTGCAAAAGCCAAACCCTATGCATCCCCATCCCCTCTTCAGCAGAAATAACAGGCTAAGCTATTTGCTTTTCAGGACTCTGGCATAAGGAAGTGGGTAGCTGAACCATGATCTTTTTTTGACACCTCCAGCAGGCTTCTAGCCTTGGCAACTTTGCCTGCACCCAGACCTAGACCTGAAGGAACTTGTTGGCCTCAATTTCCCTCAAGCTTGTCCAAGTCTTCTAGTTAGAGGGCATCAAGTGTCTGCAAGTCAGATTGCATACATCAGCTCAATTCTTCAGCCTTATTTCTGCCTATCTTTCAACAGATTGACATAGAGCAGAAAAAAAGAGGATCCTCAATACTGGACTGCTTTGCTAGTAATAGTTGACTTTGCCTTTGATGACTGGATAGCTTGCAGACATCTTCAAAGGGTGTTCCACAATGAGCCAGCAATGTCACAAGAGTCGTAGCATCAGACTCACAGGCCAGTATGGGTTGGAAGGGACTTCTGGAGGTCATCTGGTGCAACTTACTCCCTCTTCAGAGGAGGGACAGCTTTGATCAAGCTGTTCAAGGCCTTGTCTAGGCAAGTTTTTAATATCTCTAAAGCCACTTGAGTTATTTCAGGAAGCACAAAGAGACCTCAGAGTTAACCCAGGGAGGCAGTGGAATAAGTCAGCTGCTGGAAAGGTATAGGGAAAGGGAGTTAAGTGTATATATGGAACCATATTTTTTTCTATCAAGCCCACCCAGCATAATGGCCATGAAACTGTTTCCTGAGAGTTCATAGATTCATGGAGTTCCTGTGGCACATCACCTCTGGGCCTCCATACCGTTATAATCCAAGATTCTCCAAAGACCTCTGCTGTGCCGTCAACACCTTTAATTTTACCATTAATCTCAATTTATTTGGCATTTTTCTTAACAGCTCAGCTTTTAGAGACATAAAGCTGTAGAACAATGTTGACTTTCATGGTAAAAAAAAAAACAACTGCTAGATTGTAGAGGAAAGCAGAACAGAGAACCTTACAAATTCAAAGGCCACAAGTCAAAGGCACCCCCAATTAATTTTACTAGTTCAACATGCAGTGAAAGCTGGTTTGCTACCGAACCACATCGGATGTGTGGATTCTCAATCATTTTCCCATTAGTGGAGCTTTCATAACATCTCTCCTGGGTACATTCAGACCTACTCACACTTCAATCTTTCCCTTCAGTCACAAGATCTCTCTCTCTCTCCTACTCAACAATTTATTGCCAACACTTACAGAAACAAAACTGTCTTTGACGTTTCTACCCTTCTCGTGAAGTTGGTTGACACTAGTCAGTGGGTTCAGAAGTTGAGGGGAGAGGAGTATGATCATGTAAGGAAACAAAGTGAGGGCAACATAGCTAAAACAATCTCACAATTTGTAAACCAACCTCATCTTTCTTAGGAATATGACTCCCTCTTTAAATGCCTGTCCTTGCAACGTAGAAAGACTCAAAGCAAGGCTAAAGGTGAGAGAAGAATTTATCACAAGGAGGCTGAAATGTGAAATGTGTTATATTTTAGTATTATGTTTCAGGTATATAGACACATAATATCATGATTTACCCTAGGAAGTGGGAGGCATGGAAAACAGCTGCTGGGAGCATGACCACTTATTTAATACGTTAAGTACAGAGATACTATAAAGGCAGATTGCCCCATGTATTATTGAATTAAAAATAAATATTGCAATGATTTATATACTAGTTTCCTGTTGCTGAAGAGACACTTGTGACTAGCTTTCCAAGGAAGCAGTGTTTCACAAGCAGCCATCTAATTCTAGCTGATGTGTCATGTTTTAAAACAATATTTTTTTTCAGAGCACTGGGCTCACCACCCATTTGTTGCAACAAAATTCCCTACAAATCTTTCCCCCTTTTTGCTCTCTGCTACCAATATTGCCCTTTGTGTCTGAACAATGTTTTGATAAACATAGTCTTTTCTCTGATCATCTTAGTCTTTTTCTGATAAAACCCTCCTTGCTTCTGTTGGCCACCAGCTACCTTATTAAGCATTCTGTTTAATGTCCTGTGGTTGGAAAGGAAGATATTATTGCGTGGGTTTTTTCTCCCTTCTTCACCTATGGAAAGTGTTTAGCATTTGTCCTTATCTTGACCCTGCCTTTTGAAATTATTTCTGCCTTGTAAAAGAGAAATTCTCAAATCCCTGCTCCCAGAAACTTGTGAGGATCCGAAGCCCATAAACAGAACAATCTCTTGCTGCAAGAAATGGGAATAAATCTCCCTCATTTTCAGAAACATTGACTGGTTTTATACTCCTAACCATTCATCCAACATTTAATCCAATTAATAGTCACTCCCTGGGTTTTAAAGAGCTCCAATGAACTCATCTCATCCTACCACTCTGATCTCATGTTAACTTAGTCCCCCAGAGGCTCATCTTAGTACTTTCATTTGTAGTTCTGCTCTGCCTAGTTCATCCTGGTGGAGGATTGTTATTTCATTTGTGTGGGTCCATCTCTTCGTGATTCTTTCCCCCGTTATTGAATCACTTCCTTTACAACAAACACTTTTAAAAATTAGGCTGTGTAAGAACTGATGGTAAAGCATTTTACAACATGCTCTTAAAAAGACCCACAGAAGAAAAAAATGTTGTATGACAGCATTTCTGAATGTGAGTTGCTTGTGAGCCATTCAGCAAGGGCTCCATTTAGAAATCATGTTAATGAAACCACCCAACTTCATAAAGCCAGTTTTTGAGGAATTAAGTACATCTTTGGTGGTCAAGACCAGCTGAATGTATTCCAGAATAGTGAGTAGGCTGTGTAAATGGCCTCTGAACTGCTAAATTACATGGCATTGTTTTTATTGAATGATTAAAACACTCCAACACCCACAAAGAACTTCCAAAACAGCTGAGCAAATGCTTTCAGAGGTTGTCACACTTTTTCCTTTCCATATTTGAGACATGCTCTTTTCCATAAATATACTGTTGTAAATAAAAATGGTTGGACAGATGTTTGCAGAAAACAAAGAAAAGGGGTCACAAAACCCATCAAATGAAAATCAGCTTTATTTTGAGCCAGAGAAATGGCTCATAGTTTCTCATAAAAAATAAACGCAGATTCATCCATCTTTATCAGCGAGTCGTACCCTGTGTTCATTGTACACTGTCTTCTGAGCAGAGTGAAGAATGATGTAGTAACCGTGCAATGCTGAGCCATCACCCAGAGAAGGAAGAGTACAGAGAAAAGAATAACACCAGAATAGAAAGGCCAGAAATCCTTCTAAAAAAAAGTCACATCATTAAAGCTGAAAAAAGTTCTGTTAAACATATATTTTCTAATATCTGAGACAGCAATGTTCACTTATATCTTATGCTAGCACCATGAGGCCTAAAATGATGATCGAGAACTCTAATGCATGATGATTTGTAAAACAAACTGTAAGACAGTCCTTAACTTGAAGTATTTACTGCTTCAGAATGGAAGGCAAGAGGCAGAGAAAAGAAAATCAAGGCATCAAAGATTTGTAGCAGAGGGAATGGGAACAGCATGCTCTTCCCCCTGACACCAGTTAAATGTTCAGCCCAACAACTCCCTAGTATCTTATTTTCCTGGAGGAAGAATAAGTCTCTGTCATTTAAGAACTGTTTATAATTTTAAACTATTTTTACTATTTTTTGAAGTGCTATTTTGTAAACCCATCAGCCCCAGTCTCTCACCAGTGATGTCTTCATATCAATAAGGACAGTAAGAAAGGTAGCAGGAAAAGAAGTAAGGAGAGGCTACCCTAGTGCATAGGAGTGGCCTGATAAAGCTGCATTCCTGTGGTCACAGGGACTAAGGTCTTCCAAAATGATCAGGTCCAAGGATCAGGACAAGATTGCCAGCTGAGCTATCCTGAGGTGGGAATCAGTGCCACAATGAAATGACCTTGGTCATGTCACAACACAGTTGCAGTTCTCAGCTATCTTTTATCACCATTTACAACCTGACATCAGGGCAGGAATTTCCATACCTGCATGTTACTGGAAACACTTTGCATTCATGCAGCACTCAAAACAGGGCTACAGAGGAGAGTAAAGACATTTCAGAAAAAATAAATGAAGTTTCAAGTCACTCCAGGACACGGTATATGCCTCAATATAGGATACACAAACGGTCCTCTTCCCTAACCCAACAAGAAGATATAAATAATCTGCTGTCACAGCACCGCATCGTCTTGTTGTGATACATGTTGAGCAGTAAGACACCCATATAAAAGGAACCTTTCAAAGTTATAATGCCAGATTTCACTGGGGTCAGTCTAGTGGGTGAACAAAGATCACTTCAGAGAAGGCAGGTCTCAGATGAAAACGGGAAAAATTAATTCATAGAGTGTCAGTCATCTCCATCAACTCCAACTGATGCCCACCAGAATAGCTCTGTGAAAACAAACTCGCACCAGCTGAACATCTTAACACTAAACACCTGACTTCAAAGAAACAGAAGTGAAAGGAATTTTGGTGTTCACTTGCTAAGCATGAAACTAACCCCTCTTTTTACCTATACGCAGCAACAATGCCCCACTCTAACAACCAGGACCAACACTGAGTTGTGTCAACATATGACTCAGAAGAGGAGGAGGAGAAGATGGAAAAACAGGCCAAAGAAAGGCAAGACTGCTGGAAGAAAAGCAAACAAAAAACAGCAGTCAAAGCAGCTGTGTTCTGAAGGGAGAGTGCGCAACTCAGAAATATGTTAAATTAAGGGGAAATTCACCTTTCATACTTCCTAATACTTATAACAAGCCCATCTCACATTCTCAGAGGGGGCAGGCGAATGAAAGACATGCTTTGGGATAATTAAGCAAACACAGGATGGTTAAGAAGGTAAAGTTGCTCTCCCTTCGATCCAAACCACCATTACCACCACCCCAGCTAAGAGCACATTCCATCCTTATTTTTCATATCAGCCCACTCCTGAACTTCCAGCTGCTTCCCTAAGCAAGGAATAAAGGAGATTTTTCGAGAAAGTGGGACAGAAGCCCATGAATACATCAGGAGCTGATAAACCCCATACAGGTATTTACAATAAAATGTTTCAAGGTAAGCAGCCCCGTCCTACATGTTACTACTGCTATTTAATAGAGCAGGTCAAAAAATCCCAGAGGATCTCCTGTTTGTGTCACTCCAAAGGTCCTGAAAAAATAGAGGAAAGAGGCAGTTGCTTTTATTTGGTGGCCCCCCCAAGACTATAACACAGAAGAAGCATTTAACAGACATCAGGGAAATACCTGTGCAGAAAAGTGAAGTTAGCCCTAACTCATTGGAATTTCTTGCATATCAGTGAGGTTTACTACAGACCTATGTTTGAACTAATAAACCAGTAATCTGACTTTCTGATCAGAGAAGACTTGCATCCAGAACATTTCAGAAGTCCTGCAATTTCAGAATTTATTTTCATTCCAAATTAAACAGGAATATTATTTTTCAAGATTCTGAACAAAACAGACTTAATCTCACCCATGTTTCACTTTTATACCAGCTTTTAAAAGAAAATTCCCTTTAAAATTTTGAAATCAGTATAAATTTTTAAAAAATCAATTTTTCAGCAATTTTGGGGGAATTTGATAGTATCATAAATGCTGGATCTGATCGTTTATCAATTTTTGTAGTAATTTTGTTTACGTTTCCAAAGTTTTCACTTTGAGGATACAGTACCTTCCATCCCAGAAATGTTCCACCAGGGCATTTGAGTCCCATGGATTCTCACCCAGGAGTGGACTCAACACCCAAGCACACTTGGATCATGAAAGAATTAAAAGTAATAGCTGTTAAGCTAAAGGAAAACAAAGATACAGATTTCTAAGCGACATACAAAACATTGCACAGCACTTTTGATGACTGTCACCTAATGACAAGGACATAGGATAAAGTCCACCCAGGAGGCAGAAAATGTCAATGGAAAGGGATCCTCCTGCTTCTCACAGCAGGCATCACTCTACATCATTGACTGTATCTCAACATCAAAAACCCCATAGCACTTGCCACAAGAGTGGGAGTGATAGCCCACAGCCCTGGCTCAGTTTCAAATGGGATTTCGCCTGCTTATAATTTTACTTGTGGTTTCAACCAGGAAAGTTGCTGTTTCCCTCTTGTTCTCGTAAATGCTGTTATGCACGGATGGTGCATGGATATGCTGCTTCATTCCTCCCATCATGGCTACTTTATCCTAGGTAATTATCTCCCTCGAATAAGTGTTTCCACTGAATAATTATTCTAGTGAATAATTAAAAGCACTTCAGGATCTTACAGGATGGAGCTGTCTCTGATCAAAATATATTGCGGAGCACATCTCCCATCCCAGTTGTGGGGCAGCTGCAATAACTATACCCTTGGCCTCTCTCCTGAGCCCTTCGTTTCGAGCCTGTTTCAGAGTTGCCTATGGTAAAAATAAAGCTCCATAACAGACAGCTTATGAATAGCTAGGTCCTCAGCACAAGCCTTTCTGAGGATTTCCACCCACACTGTGTCAGGGAGAGTGGCTCCTCTGGAATCAATTAAATTATGCCAAACTGCACCAGCTAAAAATCTACTCAGGTTATTCTCGTTCCCTCATCTTACCCCAGCTCTGCAGCAAGAGGAATTCATGCCTCCACAAATGTCCTTCATCACACTCTGTGCAAAGTACGTCTCTTTGACTGTTTTGCCCTGCTTTGTCTACACAGCGTGCTGGCTGTTATAATATCGAGGTATTTGTATTACCAGGAAAAGTCTTGGGTGTGAAAAGAAATTTTAATTTCCTCTTTAGCTGAGCACTTTACTGTATGTGTTTTAATAAAACAGAGAGAGTCAATTATTTGCTTGTAAATGCCAATGCGCAAGAGAGTTAATTAGGGCAGCAGCAGCCTGGCTGTAGACCCTCTCTTGAGGGGTTTCACATGCTCAGGAGAGCCAAAGCATGGATTCCCTGAATAAACGTCTTCTAAAATTGCCAATATTAATTCCCTGCAGTTCATTAGAAGAAATCGCATACTCAATGTTATTGGTGGCTGTGGGTACTGGGGAAGTCTCGTCTCTATAATCGAGAAGACTGATAGAAATTTGGGTAAGCAAAAGTAGTCACCCCACTGAATACCTACCGAATAATCTCTTGTTTTTCATGGTCTGCAATATAGAGAGTGCAGTTAAACCAGCAGCATGGCTGGATCTATGTTTAAAAACCTGTTGATGAAAGAACAACATCAGTCCTAAGTATACTGATGGGAATGCAGAAACAGACACAACTGGTTAGGAATATAAAGCGAAAGTAAAAAAACCACCTCCGTCTGATTCATGCAAGTGAGAAGACAATTGCCTTTCCTACCTGCCTTCCGGCAACGGATTTTTCCGCAAGACTGCTATTCTAGGCTCTGCCAACAAAACAAGTCTGTGAAGCTCTTCCGATGTGATTCACCCTAGTTTGTTTTCAAAACGCACACATATACACAAACACACGTATGTAAGGCAAGTAAACTGCAGTTTGCATTAGGAGCAGAATAGCTGTTTTTATACAGCTCAACCAGAAAGGAATTTTTGTTGAAAGTTGTTCTGTCTGTTACTCTGTATGTAAACTTTACATATTTATTTGGATGCCACATCCACAGCAAATAATCAGAATGCATGAAAAACAGAAACATATGCCACATAATCCAGTTTCCATGTCTCTTTTGCTGCTGCACATTATTAGCACGTTAAATATACCTGCTAGTGCTCATTTATAAAGACTATGAAGAAAGCACTTCTTTGATCTTTTTCAAAAATCAAAAGAAAGAAGAGATAAGGTAGGCTGAGGATTGCAATAAATACAATTATGTTTAGAATTTCTTCAGTCCTGAATGCTTTTTTTTGGGGACTGACTTTAAGCTAAAAATTCAAGTTATTCCAATTAAAACATGGTTCCCTTGTACAGCTGTCAAGAATAAATAGAACATAACTAGGACATTTGTGTGTGGTCAAAAGTCACTAAAACTTCCAAGAGTTTCAAGGACAGTGTCAGAATCCAAAATGACCTTGACATCACCTCTGAAATCAATTACATGAAATCTGATGGAGACAAGTGGTGGTTCCCCAGCAATAAAATGATTTAGAAGCAGAACTCTAGCAAAGAATTAAGGGATAAGGAAAACTTCAGATTATAAAAAAATCGGTGAGATTCTGTTGCCAAAAATTACAATTCTCATTTTGGGCTGTAGGAATGGAGAAAAGCAGTAGAATAGTGTAGGCAAGACTGAGAAGATGATTCCCATACTCGGTCTGATCAGCTGTGATGCCACTTCTGTTATTCTGGTGCTCCAGCCTTTCAACAAGTTTGCTAGGGACAGTCTACAAGGCTATAAAAGGTGATCAGATATGATGAACTGGGAAAAAAGGAAGGAAGGAAGGAAGGAAGGAAGGAAGGAAGGAAGGAAGGAAGGAAGGAAGGAAGGAAGGAAGGAAGGAAGGAAGGAAGGAAGGAAGGAAGGAAGGAAGGAAGGAAGAAAGGAAGGAAGGAAGAAAGGAAGGAAC
>VFFE01006747.1:10430-76329 GCA_008921705.1 Burhinus oedicnemus | reverse complement strand
AGCCTGCTCCTGCGCCTCTAAGACTTCCTTCTTGAAGAATGTCCAGCCTTCCTGGACCCCTTTGCCCTTCAGAACTGTCTCCCAAGGGACTCTCTCAACAAGTGTCCTGAACAGGCTGAAGTCTGCCTTCCGGAAGTCCATGGTAGTGGTTTTGCTGACCCCCTTCCTTACTTCACCAAGAACAGAGAACTCTATCCTTTCATGGTCGCTAAGCCCAAGACGGCCTCCGACCACCACATCACCCACCAGATCTTCTCTATTTCTGAGCAGCAGGTCTAGCAAGGCACCTCCCCTGGTAGGCTCACTTACCAGTTGCGTCAGGAAGTTATTTTCCATGCACTCCAGGAATCGCCCAGACTGTTTCCTCTCTGCTGTGCTGTATTTCCAGCAGATGTCTGGTAAGTTGAAGTCCCCCACTACAACAAGGGCTGGGGACTGCGAGACCTCCGTCAGCCGCTTGTAGAACGCTTCGTCTATTGCTTCATCCTGATTGGGTGCTCTATAACAGACTCCCAACAGGATATCTGCCTTGGTGGCCTTCCCCCTCATCCTTACCCATAAGCACTCAACCTCGCCTTCACAGTCATTGAGCTCTATACAATCAAAACACTCCCTAACATAGAGCCACCCCACCACCTCTCCTTCCCTGCCTATCCCTTCTGAAGAGCTTATAGCCATCCATTGCAGCAGTCCAGTCGTAAGAGTCATCCCACCATGTTTCTGTGATGGCGACTATGTCATAACTATCCTGCTCCACAATGGCTTCCAGCTCCTCCTGTTTGTTGCCCATGCTGCGTGCACTGGTGTAGATGCACTTGAGCTGGGCTATTGATTTTCCCCCCAATGTTGGCATGCTGCCCCTAGGCTCATCTCTAACGAGCTTGATTCTATCCTCTTCCCCATTTGTACCTAGTTTAAAGCCCTCTCAATGAGCCCTGCCATCTCATGAGCAAGGATCCTTTTCCCTCTTTGAGACAGCTGAATTCCATCTGTCGCCAGGAGGCCCGGTGCTGTGTAAACCTCCCCATGACCAAAAAACCCAAAATTCCACTGGTGGCACCAGCCTCTGAGCCATGTGTTTAAAAGGTGTATTTTCCTGTTCCTCTCAGTGTCCTTCCCTGCCACTGAAGGGATTGAGGAAAATGCTACCTGTGCTCCTGATCCCGCGACCAGTCGCCCCAGTGCCCTGAAGCCCCTTTTAATAACTTACACAGGCCCTTTAAAGCCTCCCATTTCCATGTCCCTGCACACCACTGAAACAGAACCTGAAAACAGTGAGAAGGAAGTGTCAGTCAGGACATAAATACCATGTGTAGCACTTATTTTCAATATTACACATGACATTTCTGATTATAAATTAATTGAAGATACATACTGTCAAAAACTTTCCCTTCATTTAATGTGCATGTAATCTGCATTTTATACTAACGCACTCTATGGAAAATATGAATGTTGTTCCTCTATGACCTCTTTCCACATTGTGTATAAATCTGGAGAGTATAATCAAATGCAGAAGCAATGTATATCTCCAGACTCTGAAGCTTCTATCTGCCCGTATAAATCTTTCAGCTATGGAATGGACAACAAGTGGGTTTATACTAATCTAGCCAGATTAATACCTCGATTTGATGATACGTATTTAGGTAATGTTTGCTTTAATTTCTGCATGACCCAGCTAAGCAAAAATGTGCCTCCAATGAATATGGCTGGCTTGGGACATATTCAATGAGTGCAAACACCAGATGCATCATCAAGAGCTTTGGGATATTTGTTTTTAGCATATGACCACAAGATATGATGCATCTTTGCAAAACTTCCTACTTCACTTAAGAATTATGCTCAGCTTTTATGGTGTTGCCTGGACAACATAATGAGAAGCTTTCCTCTCCGGACTGTGTCAAACTATTTAGGCTTTTCTTTCCTTTGAAACCCCCTTTTTTTCCTCTGTTGCCATATCTATGAAAGGGAAATGCTAACAGGTACTCAGTTTGGAAGGTCCTTAGATCAACCTGCTAACAGGCCCAAATCCTGCTTCTTTTAAAAAAATATGAATTTTATTGTTCAGTTCAACAGGCTGGACTGCAATCACCTTATTGTAATCAGGTAAGGGATTTAGTTTTCCATCCATTACATGCCTAAGTGCCTGCCTGGTGACTGTTCCTATGCCTTTTCAGCAGTGGTGTAGACATGAAAGTATAGGTTAAATTACAATGCCATCCATTCCCCACACACCAGTCAAAGGCACTTGCTGGTCTTGAGAGAACTCTGCAAGTGAAGAGATGTGTCTGAATTTTGCTGCAAAACACTTTGAAGCTTTAAATTGGTGTATAAGCACTTGGAAGTAGTGAAACGGATTCCCGGAACATGGGCACAGCTCCTTGTTCTGGGCAAACTGACTTGTTTTTGCCTGTGATGTCCCAGCAGAAAACCTTTTGCAGTGTATCATACATATGTAAATGGCTAAATACTATCAGTGATAAAACTTCCGTTTGTACATGGAAACACCTTTGGTGTGACTGTATCAATATGGACAGCAGAAAGAGTTATGTAAAATGGCTCATGAAAACAGTGTATATTTATTGCTATCACAATAATTCATCTTTTCAAGAAAGAGGAACACTGCAAACTCAATAAATACTATCAGAGATGTAAAAGAAGTAAGTGATCACTGTTGGAAAGCATCGGCTCCAGATCTGTATGATTTAATGGATAGGTAGTTCAGTACAGACTGAAAATACAAATTCCAAGCCAGTCCAAGCTGCAAAGCAACCCCAAAACCAGAACAAGGACTATAATCAAAAAACATATGCAGACTATTATCAATTTTGAATGCCAGGAAAAAGAAGGTCTAGCCCACTATAATCAGCATTTGGAAGTAAGGAATTCATTCAAAGGAGTAATGACAAAACAAAAATTTTCTGAGTCAGTATAGAAAGTCCTTTGCCATGAGGTCTAGCTTTCAACCAAAAATTAATCAAAGCACATCTCGATTTTAACATAAAGCCACACCAGAAAGAGTTAAGCAATGGGACATAGGACTGACGTAGCTCCATTTCTCAGCCTGACTCTACAGTTAGCAGTTTCTACCGGAAGTGAGTTGGGAGGAAAAAAATCTTAACAATACCTATGCCTATATAGGACCAAACTCCCCACTAGTAAAGCTCCCTAGGTAAGAATCATACCTGTAAGAGGACCTGACTTCAGACTACTTATGAGGTGACTGATTGACACAGAATGAAACTCCAGTCTGCTTTACGAAAATTTCTTTCTGGAAGCTCGTCTTCCACAAAGGGTTTGAATAAGTCAGCCCTTACTCCTTATTCTGTGCCTCTGTCTGGGCTGAATTCCCACCAGTAGTTGGGAAAGTCCCACAGGAAAAGTGACACTATTGCTGGGCCACAGAAACAATGAAGTTAAAATAAATAGATCAGAAACCAAGGAACATCTTGCTGGCCAGGAGACCTGGACTACCAGAAGGGAGAGGGTGGAAGAGTATGGAAAATAAAGTGAGAATGAAGACAGGGGGAGGACCAAAGTTCTTCCCCAGAAGCTGGAAAGTATAAAAGGTGGCCAACAAAACAAGAACTTCTGGGCAGGGCTCAAAAACAAGTGAAAGTGAGAGCTTCTCTCATCTCTGAGAGTGCAGCCAAAAAATCAGGTTACCAACAGTAAGAGAAGAAAAAAAAAAAAAAAGCAAACCCTTCAAAATTGGCAGCAAAGAACTATCCACACTCCTTGGCTCCATGTAAGGCTGGGTGGAAAGGGTAAGAAGGAAACAGGGGACAAACTGCAGCTTGGAGCCAAAATATTTTCCTTCTGGATGCTCCTGGCTCCGTTCAGCCCTTTGTGACTCTCAATTTCAACCCGTTACGCACTCCTCCATAATCATCGTAATAAATAGCTGTTTGCCTGCTCAGTATATTCAACTTCCTCGCAGCAAGCCAAGCTCAACCCAGCACTAGCATTTATGTCTGGATTTTGACCAGACCTGCCTAAAACCAAACAAGGCTTGGTGTGATTTGCCATATTCAATGGGAGAGAATAAAAGCAACTGCACTCAAACACCAGGGTTTGTGGCCAAGTTCACCTCATGCTACTTGTGGTGATATCACCATTATTTAACTTTGCTTTAGTACTTTTAAGATTGCTGTGGAAAAAGAGCTGTTTCTAGGCTTTGAGGGAAACACAAGTTATGCTGACAACATGGACATAACTAACTGTTGTCCTTTCATTAAAAGAAAAAAACTCTATTACTCAAAAGTCGAATTACTGTTAGAAACCCGTAATGACTAAACAGCCACTAGAATTCGGAGCCTTCCCCCATCACCACCACTGGGTGGGATTCTGGCCAAAATGCAAAAATTAGAAAGAAAATAACAGTCATAAGAAACTGCACTTTTCCAGCTGTCAGAACTTTTTTCCTTCCTTTGTTCATGCTTAATGTGTACAGGTTTGCACGTGATTGCAGGCATTGCTAATTCTCCCCTGTTAATTGTGGAGAGGATTTCTGGCTCCTGATGGGTGCTCTGTCCCCCCCCATCCCCCCCCCCCGCCGTGCTCATCAATGCAAACATCCATGCTGCCCAGGCTCCTTGCAGCAATCCTCTTTAGCACACTTTGTCCCAACAGCCCCATTTCACTGCCTTCTGGAGCTCTCTCATCTTTGCTTTGGGGAGAAGCTGCAGGATACCATGTCCTTCTATGCAAGGAGTACTGGGCCATGAGCTGGAGGAAGAGAGGGCTTGCCTGTTCCCTGCAGTGGTCCTTGGGGGCTGCTTAACCCCTGAAAGGAGGAAAATAAGTGACACAAGCAGCCAGTTAGAGGGGGATTTCCTTTGAGCAGGGCAGACATCAACTGGAGAGATGGAACATCCCTCATTAAGACAAAATAGTTCCAACTCAGCCTAAAATAACATCTTTCAAGAGCTGGCAAAACCATGCTTGGTGTCCCAAGCCAGGTCACATAGCCCCATTCAACGGTCCTCATGATACATTCTGAAACACCAATTCAGACTTCCAGAGATGCCCTGACAAGCTCCCAGAAGTGCTGCAGAACTTTCTCAGTGGGGCATCAGGCTGGGATTTCAAAAGGACTTAGGGCAACATGAACAGTATTTGGGCATCTGTGAAAAACTCTGCTAAACATCTCAAAACATGATGAAGGACACGTTTTCAGCTCTTTCAAGCTGGTATTGCCTTTCCAAAAGCTTCTCCTGTGAACGAGGGTCCATCCCATGCTACTTGCCTGTCAATTCACATTGTCATGGGTCTCATGAGAGTTCTTATTTTTCCTGAAGTTCTGGCATCAGGAAGCATGTCATTATCTCAGTTTCCAATCTTAAATCACTTTGTATGTGATGTAAACACCTCCTTAAAGAATCAGGAAAACAAATAAACAACCTGAAATCCCCGAAAGAACTCCTCTACCTGGAAAAGAATGAAAATCTCTCTCCCTCCCTGCCCTCCAAGTCTGTTCCCCTGATTTTGCAGGGTGTGACTCACCAGTGTTAAACACCTGGGGCTGACCGTACTGCAGACCCAACTGCAAAACAAAAGCTGTGACTATGAACTTCTCATCACTGGCAAACTACAACAGTTTGGGTAGACCAAATTAAAAAACATAATCCACAGACAGCTAGAGAAAGGAAATGCATTTTTCTGCGTTAATGACACTGAACATTTCATTAGGAAAGACTGGGGAGGAGGGAGAAGAGAAGGGAATTTCCATTGAGAGTGCCAAAGATCTAATTAATGCCCTGTTACGGACCATTTATGCATGATGAAATTCATTCCTACACTGAAAGCCGGCATAAAGTTACGTACCACTGAAGCTGCAGTTAACCGGCAGAAGGAATGAATTTCATTTAAAGAGCGATGTTCCAGATTCCTGGATGGGGCTTTCAGGAGTGAATGAAGCACTGTGCAGTAGAGCCTCAGCAGCCTTGAAATGAATTTTGCTGTGACCTAACAAAAACCACAGACTTGAAATTGTGATGATTCAGAAATTTTCAGCTCGCAACAGGAGTTCTTGCAAAATATTTGGGAACTGCAGGAAGCATTTAATGGTCTCCCTATGTCAAGGAGAGGAATCCTGACCTCTTGTATTTATGGTTCTTGTTCCTATGAGTGATAATTTTAGAAGGAGATGATTCAGCCCATGTGGCCTTTCTTCTAAGGTTGCTAAAAGAATAACAAGTGACCTGGCTTGGTCCTTTCTGTACTGATTCATCTTCTCTCTTTGCTATTGGAATTTGCAGAATGGTTACAGGGACAGACTGTGCTCCCAGTCATATGTGTAGCCCTCCATGAGTGTGTTCAGTAAAGGAAATCAAGTCGACCTAGTGGAGAGGTTTATCTGCAAAGCAATACAATGGAGCAACAAAAGTCAGGAGAACCTTATAAGGGCATGTGCCTTTTCTAACCAAGAGTCAAAAAGTTAGGATTTCAGTAGAAAAAAATTTTTGACAGATCGAGAACATGGATCAGAATACCCATGGCTAAAGCAAAGGTTTAGGACATTCTTAATCCTTATTCAGATGCAAAAACCACAGAAGGGTGGTTATAAATTCAAATAGATCTAATCCTAAGAAAGACTTCAGGTGAATCTTCCTTTCATTTCCTGTTAGCTTCAGGGACGAACTGACAGCAGGACAGACAAAGGAGTTACTTCCATCTCCCGAAACAAGTAAGAGACATCTCAGAAAGTCTAACAGTATGCAATATAATAATTACTACATGTTTGTGTCATAATTACTGTCAGAGATTCCTTTAGAAGTGAAACCAGGCTGTTCCAAATTGTGTTGAAATACAACTCATAAGATTAGTTCTGGCTGCTCATAAATGATGGCTATGCAAGAAACTAATTTGAGCATTGTTGAAAATTATAATTTTGTTTTGTGTGCTTCCAGTAATGTTTTCTTAAATGAGAATCTTACATTTGTCCCTGTATTTGTGTAACTAATGTTGTGGAAAGCATTAGACACAGTCACACTTGCTAACACTGTATTTCTCATTTAATTTTCAGACTGAATTCCATTTTCAGTTTTGTGTAAATACTTATACTGTCCTTGAAAACCTAAGTGCAATGCAAAATTACATGAACTGGACTTAAAGCAGACATAAATGAGGTCAATGTTAATCATTTAGCCTTCCTGGGGAGTATATCCTATATATGAACCTTTTAAATGCCATTTTAAAATAGTTGCTAAAAGCAGCATGCGAGAAATGGGGGTCACTAAAAGCAGCGTCCTGGAAATGCATCTAAAAGTCTTATTTCTTAGGAGCAGGGACTCTCCTCCTCTAATGCTTGCAGAGAGCCAATAGGTACTATGTACCTAGACCTAGAGGTTATAAACTCCCTGGAGCATTCTTGGGCTATGTTTACACAGCATCTAGCACCCACAGGTTCTTGGTCCACAGTGGTTGCT
This sequence comes from Burhinus oedicnemus, assembly GCA_008921705.1. Lineage (NCBI taxonomy): Eukaryota > Metazoa > Chordata > Aves > Charadriiformes > Burhinidae > Burhinus > Burhinus oedicnemus. Next base: position 68,902 of record VFFE01006747.1, on the reverse strand, counting down.
TCGTCATGTTTGCTTATTCCACCATAGCCTGTTCATTATGGATTACCTGTACCACTACCTCTTACATTTTAAGTAGGTTTCCCTTAGCAATTTTTATTTATCATAATCCTCCTGTGCTTGAAGACTCTTCATTACCCTTTCCTTTTCCATATCAATTGAGCTGAATTAGCAGCTGGTAGCAGCAGCAGGACCTGTTCGCACATTCAGTGGAAGGGTATGCAGAAACAAGCACTGTGCAGAAGCAGTGCTACACTGAAAATTTGACCAAGACCTATACACAGTAATTGGAAAAATTACCTGAAATTGCCTCATCATTGCACAAAGGTGTTTCCTAGAAAGAAAACCCCTCTTCTCCACTGATTTCCACTCAGTAATGCTTCCTTTCAAGCAGGCTAGGTAAAGTACATCCCAGTTATAAATGGTCATACAGCATCATTTTCTGACAATGTGCTTTTCACTTTGCTTTTGTCAGACAATTCCAGATATGTTGTAAGCTGGAATTTGAGGATGCCACTTTGTATCTTAGGTCTCAGAAAAGCAGGAACACTTTCTGAAAGCAGGTTCTCATTTTAAGAAACTAGATTGCTAGTTTATGACGATGCGTCCCACTTCAAAAGCCAATGCTCTCCCTTGCTATGGCCACCTTAGTTCTGAGATTATTTTGAGGGATAATGTGTGTGCCCGGTAACTCAAAAAAAAAAAAAAAAAAAAAAAAAAAGCAGCACTGTAGATCTAAAAATAAAAATTGGGAAAGATGAAAATTAGCTCACCACAACTCACCTCAATTGCCAGGTCAGGCTTCAATTTCCAGTAAGTTTTCAGCAGGGAAGCTTGTGTTAATGTACCTGTGGGCATTCCTCATACAGAGGAATAGACATTTCTTTGAAAACAGATACCTGACATCACAATTACTTGCTTTCCTGGAACAAAGCATGTGGTGATCTGTACACTGCCTACTGAAAGAGTCTTCATCCCAAGTGAGATACTATTGCTTGCATTTCAGTAAAGATAGTACAATTGGTTTGCAGTAAGTGGAACAAGAGCTTGGTGCCCAACTTGCTGAAGAACTTTTATGGAGACCTGTGGATGTTCAGCTTAAGATGTCTAGAAACAATGTAGACCACTTCATACTAACGTTTGTCTGAGGAGTTGCTTTAACAGATCAGGAACCAGAGCAGAGTATGTGTGAGAGGCACAAAAATGGTTAGCAACATGACCTCCTATACAATCTGAGCTTGAGTGCTGGTCCAGGCGCTGTACCAGAACAGGGCACACCGTGCTTTGCTCACCAGCAGCTTCCTGCTTGAGAGCCACAATTACAGTGCATGCTCTCTGCTTTGCAGTATTCCTTCAAACTAGGGAAAAGAGACAGCCCCAAAACAGCAGAGATGGCTATAGGAAGAAGACAGGGGAAAGAGGATGCCAAAATTTGTATACAGCAAGGTTACATTAGATCATCACGCTGAAGATCTTACATACTTAAGAGGTTCAAAGCCTAGCAGTTCTTTCTCCACTTTTCTTTTGTTCTCAGAATTGATTTTCGACAGCAAGAAATAAGTCAGAGAAAGAGGCTATTAAATTTATTTGGAACAGAATGTAACCACACCGTTTTTTCCAAATGAGGTGTGAAAGATTTTTAACCTTGAGTCACTAGCAGCAGATAAAACATCACTTAGGGTTTCCGATTTCCAACCTGTACACGTATGTTACACTTCACCTTCTCCCCTGTGCAGAACATTATTTCTCCTGAATGGAGCGGTATCAGCTTACAGGCAGCGTTACGCAAAGGAAAAAGTTTGTCTCTCCTCAAAAAAGCCATTTTGTTAAGCCAAATGTTCCACAAAATGGCACGACCGCCTTGTAGCCGGCTCTCCTTACGGGGACGGGCCTCTCAACCCGGCCGGACTCCCCACGCTGCCCATCGCTCGCAGCCCCCCGCCCCGCCCGGCTCGGCCCTTTGTGGCGGCCGGGCCGGGCCGGGCCGGCTGCTGTCGGCGGGGCGGCGGCGGCGGCCCCCGCCCGGCCCCCGGCGGCACCGAGGCCAATGGGCGCCGGGGCGGCGCCGGCCGCCCCCTCCCCGCGCCGCCCGCCCTATATAGCGCCCGGGCGGCGCCGCTGTCCCGTCTGTCGGGCTGCCTGTGAGCGGCGCCGCTGTCCGTGCCGTGCCGTGCCGTGCCGTGCCGTGCCGTGCCGTGCCGTGCCGTGCCGTGCCGTGCCGTGCCGTGCCAGGATGCCGGGCCGCACCGTGTGGCGGCTGGCGCTGCTCGCTCTCTGCCTGGGGGCTGCAGCAGCGGAGGGTGGCGGCGGGCAGCGCCGCGCAGGCGGTGGCAAGAGCCGGCGGCAGGCGCAGACCACCTCGGTACCTCAGGGCACCCCCGCGCAGGGCAAGCGTGAGTACCGGATCGGGATGGGGTCCCGCGGGCAAGGCATGGCGGGGGGCTCGGCCCGGCCCCTCCGCAGCGCGGACGGGACGGGAGAGTTGTCCCAAGCCCCCGGAGCGCGGCGGGATCCGGAGCTCCCTCCACGCTGGGTGACCCCCGGGTGGCTTTTTCTCTCCCCTGGGGCCCCCAGCTCGACCTTTTGCCCCTCGGGCTCGATGGGACCCGCACACGTGTGAGGCCGGGGCAGAGCAGCCGGTGCCCGCTGCAGGCGCGGTGTGCCTGTGCCATGGCCCTTCCCTCGCTGCCTCTGCCCCCGGTAACTCCAAACTTTTCTTTCTCTTCCCCCTCTTCTTCCTCCCTTCTCCTTCTCTTCCCCACTGCCTTCAGAGACCTGTTTTGACAATGGAAGATACTATCAGATAAACCAGCAGTGGGAGCGCATTTACCTGGGAAACACACTGGTCTGTACCTGCTATGGTGGAAGCAGAGGGTTTAACTGCGAAAGCAAACCTGAACGTAAGTTGGTGGTTTTTTTGTCTGCATCAAGACCCCAGAATGGCTTTCGATGCTGAGTAAGCTAAGCCTTGTACCGAGTTATAACTGCCAGACTGGGTTTTCAGCTGAAGTTTGGTACTTAGAGTCAGTAATGGATCTACACTCAATTACGTTGAAGATCTGGCTTGGGATTTTAAGAAATGCTTTTCATTAACGATGGGCCTGCCACCAGAACCCTGAGCCAAACATCACTCATCTCTCTGGAGGATTGGATCTAAACATTGATTTTGGAGCCAACCTCTTCTTTATAATGAACTGAACTGACTCCTGGACTTGCCCTGGGAAATTCGAATCTGGAGTCACTTTGTGGCTCTGACCCTGTGCTGTTTGATTGCTTCACCCCAACTTTTCATAGCTGTGCAGTCTGGTCAGCTTGTTTAAAAATATTTCAACTTACAACTTTCCACAGCCCCCCAGCCGTGCTGTGAGCTTTCTATAATTGAGTGTAAAATGAGATTGTTTAGTCTTCTGCAGAAGAAGTTTAGGTAACAGATGCAGCGTCTGCTGGAAGATGTGTCTTTCTGGGATACAATGTAGTTTAGATAATCAGATGTGATCCATCTGCATCTGTTGGTCTCAAGCTGCTGATTTGCCGTAACTTCTTTATGTTGCTCTGGAGATATGAGAAAAACTGGTTCCTGGCTGACATTGTTCATGTAAGACAGATGGGAGTGTCCCAGGAATGTTTTGCAAGGCTTGTGTGCTGCCTGCCTCACAGCTAGAGTATTTTAAAGGAGTACTCAGTCCCCTTACTCCTCCATAAAAGGGGGTTTAATCTAGCTTTCCTTCCATGGCAGGGATTCCCAAGTTTTACAGTTTCAAAGTCCAATAGCAAGTTTCCCTTATGGCACAGTTAACTTTATCTGTCCAGTAGTGAAGGAGGTTGTTCTGTTGCAGATCTCAAGTCTGGTGGCAGCACTGATATAACCATTCTGTAATCACTTACTTATGTGTGAGTGTGAACAATTCACAAGTAGGGCTGTTGACTTCAATGGGACTGTGGTAGAATTTGGGATTAATATACTCCTTTTTTTGCCAGGTCAGAACGAGGAGGACTAGCGTGACAAAGCACACAGCTTCTAAGGGATGTTTGCTCTCTTCTGTACTGTTGCACTTCAACAGCTGGGATTGATCCTTTCAGGGCATGGATGTCCATGTGTGATGCTCAGCTTCTGGCTTACTGGGGGAGGGAAGCTGAGGTTATTAAGCATCATGGGGACCTTGAGGGGGGCAAATTTCACCCAACTTCCTCTCTGCTGTTCCATCTCAGGAAGGAAGAGGAGACTGATAGTATTTTTCCCCAGAAAAAAAGAGCATCTGCATAAGGAGGCGAGGAATGTGTGTTTCTATTGGCTGTGCTTGTTACTGGCATGGTTACATGAAGTTGATTTTTCTCCCCTCATAGCTGAAGAGACTTGCTTTGACAAATACACTGGATCCACTTACCGAGTAGGGGAGACATATGAGCGCCCCAAGGACTCCATGATCTGGGATTGTACTTGCATTGGAGCTGGACGTGGGAGAATCAGCTGCACCATTGCCAGTATGTAACCAAGAGCCTATTACTACAGCTATTGTTCCTTAGTGTCATATTTTCCAGAGCCATTTACACAATATTCCAAATGTCCATTAGCTAGAGTTAGGGGGGGTTTAATCCAAAACCTGTTAAAATCTTGGAATTGAAAGTCCTTACCCCATGTACATACATTTGCACAACCAAAGTCCTCCTTTACTTAAGAGGTAAAGTGCTATGTGTAAAATCATATGCCAAAAATTACTGTTAGTGTCCAACCATACAGGTTAGTACAATTACTATATACAAGACTGTGTTACATCTTCACAGACATGTTTATAAAACCGTTTTTTTTGACTGGGAAAGAGTGAGGGTCTGCTCAGAATTCAGTTATTCAGTCAGAATAACACCATCAGCATGAATAGGACTATTCTGAAAAAATAATAAATAAATGCCACCTGAGAGCCACTCCCCCTGTCCTCCAAAAATGTCATGCCAACACTTGTCCCTGAGGGAGCTGGGATTTGGTATCCAGACACCAGCTCAATGTGTTCCTGCAACTCCTTTTTCACCAGCCTGACCCATATGTTCCTCTTGTTCCTCCCACTCTTCCCTTGCTCCTGTCTCCCTAACTCTCCCTTTCATGTCTCTGTCTGGAAATCCTTTCCTTATGGAGTCACTGAATTGTTCACAATTTCCCTTCAGTTCATAATTAGACTTTCTGTAAGCACAGATGAAGATCACTGTGTCAGGACTTCTAGACTGAGATTTCAAAGTCCCTGAGGCACCTTTGGAGAAAAGTCTTGTTCGTAAAAGTATCCAGCTTCTTGTTTAAGACACACATGCTGATGCTTGTAGCATTGCCACAGAGGACCCAGAAGCCAGCCATCATTAGAGCGTGGAGGAAAAAAAGTATTGAATCTAACAAGTAGACCTGAAGCCCTTCTGAATTTAATGGCATTTTATTGGGCAGGAATGATAAGTGTTGTAAGAAAAGAAAGAGTCAGTAAGGAAATTGCAAACATAAGAGCAGTCTCATTTCCTCATCAGCCTGGTTTAGAGCTCACTGGAGAGTCTCACTGACTGTGACTGGCTTTGAATCAATCTTTATAACTCTTAGATTCCCTGCTTTCATAAACGAGCCAACAGAACTTTTTAGTGGCTCCTAATAAATGACTGGATGTGTGTTTCTCCTTTCCTTCTTGAAAGAAGACCTTGTGGTTGCAAACTGCCCTTTACCATGTTTCCTTCCCTGAGCCTGGGCCAAGTGGTGGGTGCAGACTGCCTCAGGGCTGTGGGGCATCGATGGGCTGGGAATCTGCCTTTCTATGGCAGGGTTTCCAAACCCAAGAGGACTGATCTCCCATCAGGGTGTCACACCAAGCACCTCCTTATTCTCCACGTGCTGGCCTGGCCACCATGTCCCTCACACTGTATAGGACAGCCACAGAGAGGTCCAAGTTGCACCACCTCAGAAAAAGATGGAGACAAACCCTCCCTCACCAGCCCTCAGGCTGTGAGTGGGACCTGAGGGAGAAACAGCATGTCCTCAGACCCTGGTGTTCCCCTTTCACTGGCTGCGTCTCAGCTGTGGTTTGAAACCTGAGGGGGTTACCTGAAGAAAGAGGACAGGGCCTTGGAGCCTCAGAAAATGGTGGGTGCCATTTTGCAGGCTGGAGGAGGAGGCAGCCATTGTCTGCCCCACTCCTCACTGCTCCCCACCTCTGCCCCAGCTGACTCCATTCACCCCTGGCCGGGTGGCCCTTACCTTGTCTCCATGATGCTGTCTCTGGTGTGGTGCCTCACCTCAGCTCCCTTCTCTCCCACTGCAGATCGCTGCCATGAGGGTGGCCAGTCCTACAAGATTGGCGATACCTGGCGCCGGCCCCATGAGACTGGCGGCTACATGCTGGAGTGTGTGTGCCTTGGCAACGGGAAGGGCGAGTGGACCTGCAAGCCCGTGGGTAGGTAGTAGCTCCCTCCTTCTCCCCTAGCTTGGTCAGGGTGTATGGCCTCTTCCTCCTTGTCTTCCCTGAGGTGTCCCCCTGTGGGATAGCCCTGGGTGGACTCTTATTCCCTTCCCTCTCGCAGCGGAACGATGCTATGACAACGCGGCTGGGACATCCTACGTGGTTGGCGAGACCTGGGAGAAGCCCTACCAGGGCTGGATGATGGTGGACTGCACCTGCCTGGGGGAGGGCAGCGGCCGCATCACCTGCACCTCCAGAAGTAAGTACTGGCCTGGCACCTGCCAGCTGCTCTGTTTTATCTTTCTTATTTACTTTTCAAATCTGTCCTGCCCTGCTGCAAGTGACAGTAGTTTTAGAGGGATGGCCATCTCCTGAGAAGGGATGGGACACAGACCCAGGTGAGAGGGGAGCGTTTGCACATCCCAGTTGCCATTTGCAATCTGGGGATACGCGGGAGAGTTGTTAATCTGTGCTGGTGACAGCATAGCTGGATTATTTGGAATTTTAACCTGATTTTGAGAGAAAGGTTTAAGAAATCCACAGGCCAGCCGAGTCACAGTTGCGCGTCTCCCAGGAAGTTGGGGGAACTGCTTGGTCTGCAAAATGGCAGTTTGGCCTAATATCTCCATTTCTGTTTTTTTAAGTACCCTCCTGAGGGAGAATTAGGTGCTTTTAAAGAGAAGTAGTTACCTGCTCCAACAGCAGGATCTGCCAGATTAAAATGCTGTCTTATTTTTATTCTTTATTACTGTTTAATGTATGTTTGCTAAAACAGGGTTTGTTTTGTCTGCTCTTCCATCTCGCTTATTAGTTTTTCCCACCATTTTGTATTCAGTGTAAACATGCTTTGCCAGCGCAGGTGACTTTTTCAGTTTTTACGTCATTGAGGGACATTACTGTAAATATTCCATTTTATTTGTATTAGCAAAGAAAATAAGGCTTTTAAAAATCCAAAATCTTGCTTGTTTATCTACCTCCTGTTCCAAGTTTGTTAGGAGCAAGCTCCGTTGTGGAGCTATCATGGTTTACACCGGTTGCCTCAAGAAAATTTAACTTTGTACCTTACACCTTTGTTATGCAAGGTTTGAGAAACTCTTCTGTAGCCTTTAAATTGCCTCATATTCAGTTGCCTCGGGGCACACAGATAATGGCTTTCTGCTGATATAAACAGTAGACCTGTAAAGAACTAAAACACTAAGGAGGGTTGTGATTAAAACTGAAGATCTGGAGAAACTTGGTCAAGAAATAATCTGTAAAAATCAAACCAGCCTTGACAGTATTAAGTCTGTTGAAAACACATGGGGAAACTGTCAAATAGGAATGAATAAACCAGAATGTGTTGTTTGTGAATTTTGGAGGAGTTATTATTACTAATAAAAATGATTTAGCAGTATCTTTCCTACCATAACTCAGGTCTGTGTTGTTGTATCGTAGGGGAAATTGCAGTAAAATGACCTGTTCAATTTTCATTTTGTTTTTCAAATGTGATCAAACAGAGAAATTCAAATTTATGTATGTAAAATGATAGCTGTAGCCCACAAAGTGGCATTATGCTTCAGTATGTGCTGCTGTTTTGTATCTTTTATGGCCAGGATTTTCCAGAATCATAGCTAATTTCTTGGGGGACATTTCAGCTTTTCATTGTTTAACTTGAGAATATGAGTGTCCATAAGACAGTGTTTTTTCACATTTGCCAAATTACATTACAAATACTTCACCAATTTACCACTCTTCTTGCAAATACTCAGTTTTTGGTCACTTTAACTACTGTGATTAGTAATGCGTGTTCCACATTCATATTCTATCCCATGTGCTCTTTCAGTGGTAATCTGGCATGATGCAAATGTCCTTCCACAGTTCTTCATAAATCCTTGTTCATTGATCCATGATTATGTTTGAGCCCTCAAGTTGCCCTTGAATGAGAAGGTAAAATGTTGTAAGGGAAGAAGAACTAGTTAATCCATGTGGATCTGGCATCCAGACAAAAGTAGTTTGTTATGCTGTCCTTTGAACCCATTTACTCAATTAATCAGGGGCTGTGGGCTATTAAAGACAACAGGGAGATTTAGAAAGTCTAATATTCCTGGTATGACAAAAGCAGCTTATATTGACTTTACTGGAGCTTCATGCACTCTTGTTTTGGAAGAAACAGAATTTAACATATTGCCCTCAAACAGGTTTTAGTTTCTTCCAACTGAAGCAGAGCCCTGAACTTGAACTGTGCCCTGTGTATAGTATGAAATGACCCAGCTACAAAGACTTCTGTTTTAAAAAAAAAAAACCCAAACATTAAAAGAAGTTTAAGTTTTAAAGGTGTATGCTAGACAGAGTGGTCTTGAAATAGCTTTAAAAATAACTAGCAGGAATGTTTTCAATCCAGAATGTGCTTTTTCACATTGATTTTGAACATAGCTTACCATGTTCACACTGGGAATGCTATGATGCTGGTTTTGACAATGACTACGAAGTGAAATCGCAGTTCTGGAAATAAATGGGAATTTTTGCTTAGAATAAAGCATCAGGATTTTCAGATGCTCTCAGCCTATGCAGTTTAATGCAGGCTTTAGTCTATATAGGTCTTGTAATAGTGGGCTGCAGAAAATGAGGTGGGCTCTCAATAAAGATTTAAAGCTATCAGTTTGTTTGATAGTAGTGGTGGTTCAGTACTATAAATTGCATGGTGAAGCCATCCAGCGCAGAAATAGCTAACGGTCTTGTTCTTTATACAGATAGGTGCAATGACCATGACACCAAGACTTCCTACAGAATTGGAGACACCTGGAGCAAGAAAGATAACCGTGGAAACTTGCTACAGTGCATCTGTACCGGTAATGGCAGAGGTGAATGGAAATGCGAAAGACACACATCCCTGCATACAACTAGCACTGGTAAGTGGGGCATCATAGTGTGTCAGGTGGGGGAAGGGACAAGGAATGGCTCATTTTGAATGGTTAGGACTTGGTGCTGAATTGTGCCATCCTAATTTAGGCATCTAGGAGTTTTGTCAGGGAAGGATTCTCAGCAAAGAGGGTCAGAGTTCAGGAGATGCTCCTTGCTTGTGCGTTTGTAGATAAGATTAATTTATACCTTGCTTCCGTGCAGAAATGAGGCTTGCACATACAGATGTGGTTGCCTGCACAATTACAGTGCAGTAAATCACATCTAGAGCCATACATTCACAGGAACTATCTACTAGCTTTGTCTTGGAAGCATGGCACTTGAAGTTAGTATTTGAATTTTATGTATTCGCCTCAGGGTAACTTTGTTGAAATGTCCTTAATTTAAACTCCATTGAGACCATCTGGTTTCTTTGACAAGATAAATACACCTACTAATGGTTGAGCTTTAAAAAACAGAAATGTCAAGGAATGTATACAATGCTATTTAATACATGTACATTAGATAGTTTGTAATTTTGGTATGAAATATTGCCTAGTTTATAGGTAGCATATATTTTTTGCCCAAGGTTTGTTAGTCTTCAGCTTCTAAATTCTTTCTTGCCATTTCAAGGATCTAGGTTTCCTTCTGGTGAATGCCATGTAAAACTTCTCTGTTTTCCTGCAGTACGTACACTAAATTTTTCTTGGTAAATGACCTTTAAGTGTTCGGTACCAGCAGGTTAACTTCAAACTCTCAGAAGGTCTAAACTTCAAAATGCACAAAGCTTCAAGGGTGCCAGTGTTTTGTTTCCATTAATATTTCCACTATTTCAGCAGAGCTGAATTTGTGGAGATTCCTGTGGGAATCATTAGCAAAAATTTCCATAATGTACACAACAAGCCTCTTTGTCTTTCAGTATTATTCCAAATGATAATGGACCAAGCCCTTTGATTCAAAGTTTAAAAATTCTGGGGTAAATGAATCCATTTGTGTTTTATTTTTCTTTTTCAATGAAAGATTCAAAATGAATCCTTTTTGCCTTATCTCCCTACTTCCTTGGTAGTTTTTTGTTGTCTTGTCACTGATCTTGATTTTTCTATTCTAGATTTTCTTCAACTAAAAAATTTTTTTCCAAAACCAATTGTTTTTAAGCAATTCCTGTGAAAAGCAGTTGATGCTCTTAGTCCTTTCTAAAGCCACTTTACAGTGGTAGAAACGAGGGGCTATCATTAGCAGAACTGGGAGTTGTTCTTTTAATTTTGAAGTTTGCTAAGTGGAATAATTAAAATATATCTAGGGAAGATAAGAGAGTTGTGCCTTCAGTCTGATGGGGTGCCTCAGATTTTATTATCTCAGCATTTCATTGAAGCATTCTCTTCTTTAGCTTTGCATGTAACATCTCACTTCTCTCCCGTGTTCTGCTGCAGGATCTGGCTCTCCTAGCTTCACGAATGTGCAGACTGCGTTGTACCAGCCCCAGCCTCAACAGCCCCAGCCTCAGCCGTATGGCCAGTGCATAACTGATAACGGAGTGGTGTACTCTGTGGGTATGCAGTGGCTCAAGACACAGGGCAGCCAGCAAATGCTTTGTACCTGCCTGGGCAATGGAGTCAGCTGCCGGGAAATAGGTATGAGTTTGTGTTTAGTGCCTGTTCAGTCCAGTGAGATCTTTGAGACTGCCCTGTGGTTTAATTTCAAAATAGAATCCTTTGTGTGTGTATCAGAAATGTCTTCTGAAGAAGATGTATTGGAGAAATGTGGAAGGGGTGAAGAAATATTTCTTTTGGTTACTTGAAGCCTGGTTCTGTAGGGCAGGAACGTTTCACAGTGAGTTATATATAACCTGCTGAGGGAAAACAGACCCCTTGGGGAGCAGCATTAATAACTTTATTCAAACCAAGCTGCAATAATGTATGTTTGGAAAAGAATGTAAAAGAATGACACAGCTGCGGAGCTAAGTTATCTGTTGGTGTGTATTGGCCCAGGTCCATGGCAGTCAGTGTGGGTTCACATCAGCCAATGACTTGGCCCAGAGGCTCTATTGCTGTTTTAGAGCCCTAAGATTTGGGGATTGCTTTAAGCCAGAGTTTAATGCTGTGATTTGTTTGTTTTAAAGCTGTGACACAAACATATGGTGGCAATTCTGATGGAGAAGCTTGTGTTCTGCCTTTCACTTATGACGGGAGGACTTTCTATTCCTGCACCACTGAAGGCCGCACAGATGGGCACCTCTGGTGCAGCACCACTTCCAACTTTGAGCAGGACAGGAGATACTCCTTTTGTACTGAACAGAATGGTAAGTTCTTCTCAGGATCTTCGCGTGCACATGGCCCTCATACACAGATGGAGGAAGGAGCAGAGAACATAGGGACAGGCTGCCTGAACAATTCGGGTAGTCTGGAACTCTAGGCTTGGCTCAACAGCAAGGTAATAGAAGGCTGCCTGGAGTCAGGGCACTTTTGTGATCTTGGCATCTTTGGAGGGTGCTCAGGGTGATACAGGTGTAGCCTTTGAGTCCTGTTCTCTCTCCTGTGAGCTGACCTTTGAACAGGAGTACCTCGTCAGGCTAGAGCTTTGCCCAAAGGATACATAGACTTCGCCTTTGCTTGGCTGAATTGCTAGAGCAATGTCCATATTAGGCTGCGAAAAGGAGGATATCCATGGAGTACAGTTTGTGCAGTCCTCTGTCACTCCCTCCGTCCTGACTATCTAGCTGGGTTGCCATATATAGCAGTAATTTTAATGTAGTTTGTGATCACTGATCAAGGGCTGGTGCATGACTAATGTGGCAGCATTCCCTCTAGTCTGTGGATGGTCAGTGTTCTCTTCACAGCACAAATCTACCTGTGTGGTTGCCTTTCCTGGAAAGCCCATCAGACATCCATGGAACAGCGTCCAGACAGCTTCTCTGGGATCTGACCTTGGAGAAAGTTTTTCACATTCCCACACGAAAAGACTTCTTACTCTGCAAAGATATTTTTTTTTTCTCTGTTCTACTTCAGTTATTTTTTTCTGATTTCCTCTGCAGCCCATACAATATTCTTTCTTTTTAAAAAAAAAGAACAAAACAACCAAACAACCCAAAACAAAAAAATCCACTGTCCCTGTCCACACACATTCTTTTTTTTAGTGAGGCTTCTTGTGATATGCTGTGGGGAATGAGAAATATCAATATAGAAAAGCCTCAACAAATGCCTCTGCGTTCTCCATTATTTGTGAAGCAGAGTTGCTCAAGAGGTGAGTAGTTCAGGTAGATTACATCCCTCTTTCCGCTGCTGCTTGCAGAACATGAAGCTTCCAACCTGCAGGGAGGTTTTGACTTGTCCTATTGTATATAACCAAATTGTAACCCTTTCCTGAGGACTAAGGCTTTACTTTAAGCCAAAGGGCACAACTGGATAATAGCCTCAGTGAGATAATACAGGTGTGTTGAGAAGTGTGGGTTTATTTGATTTGGCACAAAGGATCTGCAAAGCCACTTCCCAAACACAGTAAGCTTTGGTTTTCCCTATTCCCCAGAATTCCCATGGCTGGCTCTGGAACTGCTTCCAAAGCAATGTTTGAACTGAACTGACCTTGTGCAAGGCTTATGTTTCCAGATCTGAATTAATTAAAGCCAAGAAAAGAGACCTGTGGATAATATACAGGGTACATGTGGGGAAAAAATACTGCTAGTGGTTTGTTTTTCAAGCTCTTCCATGCATGCTGAGGGAGAGTGCAGGCTTCATTTACATCTGTTCTCTTTTCACTGTTGTATAGTTTTGGTCCAGACACGTGGTGGCAATTCCAATGGTGCTCTGTGCCACTTCCCCTTCCTGTATAACAACCGCAACTACACTGACTGTACTTCTGAGGGACGGAGAGACAACATGAAGTGGTGTGGAACCACTGAGAACTATGACGCTGACCAGAAATTTGGTTTCTGCCCTATGGCTGGTAAGGCTGAGAACCATAAAGGGATTATGGAATACCTATAAGTGGTTTTTTGAGCTGGAAAGTAAAGAGCTGTCAGTCGTTGGTCAGTTATTGTTGACTTCCAGTGAGTTGCATCCCAGCCCGACACCCTTTAAGACTTTTCTGAAGTTTTGTTTTGTCGTTTTTTCGTCACTGATCACCTCTAGCAGAGATTTAGGCATTGCCAGGAGAAGGCAATTTTCATTACTCCTTTGCTACAAGCCAGTGGTAGGCATGCTTCTCAGCTGATGCAAACTGTAGATCCATTAGAGAGCATTGGACTGTGGTGCTTTATAGCAAGTGAGGTTTTTATCTTGCATTTACCAAAGCTTCTCCCTCATGGCTCATCACTTCCTCTTGCCTGATCTGTGGTTAGGAATAAGTCTGTACTTAGAATATCAGTGTGTTACCCTGGAAATGGCAGTAATGTCACAATCAATATTGTGATCCATTCCCACAACCCATGTGTGTCTCCATGATGTCAGGAGGGGACATGTGGGAGGCAATGTGACTACCAATTCTTAAATGAAAGGCCTTTTGTAACTAATGGCAATGTAGCATCTTGAGTCCTTAAACAGCATGTGGAACATGCAGATCTTCAAATGGCTATGTTCATATAAAGGCATGTATGTAACAAGAACTGACTCTTTCACACAGCACCCCTTGGATGTTGTACAGAAGCTATTTCTAGTAGCTTTCAAATGAAAATTAAAATGAATTAATTCCTACAAGGGATCTGCACTTAGAGAATGTTATCACCCAGCAAAAATGCTATTTGAAATTGAGTGGGTGCCTAAAGCTGCAGATTCAGAAAGCACTACACAGTATGAAGGGGCATTGCAAATGTGCTGAGCCCTCAAGATCTTGTTAATTCTGGCCACATAAAATATCATCTTGCTTTCTTCTCAACCAGCCCATGAAGAAATCTGCACAACCAACGATGGTGTCATGTATCGTGTTGGGGACCAGTGGGATAAACAGCATGACATGGGCCATATGATGAGATGTACTTGTGTAGGAAATGGCCGTGGAGAATGGACTTGCATTGCGTATTCCCAGCTCAGAGGTACTGATTTTCACGTTGATGTCACCACTTTAGTCTAAGTGTTTACTTTGTACCCCTACCTCCTTTTGTCTAGGTTTAGGATCAGTGCCACTGTGACTTTACAGTGAGCTCAGCAGGGGCACCTCCCCCGCTCAAGAACAGACAAAACTCCAGACTAGTCTGAAGTTTGAATGCAGGGCAGTTTTGTTTTATTGTCCTGCAGTGAAATTTTCAATTTCTCTGTGCTCGATTAGTCTTTTGCTGGCTAATCTATATGAAAAGTTGGCAGGACAGCACTGAGATTACTGTTATTTATTTACTTATTTATATGAGTAGTCCAAGTGGAGAAGTGCTTAAGCAATACCAAAAAAAGAGGACTTAAAAGCACAGACATTTGATCATTCTACAGCTAGCTCACAGCATTGGCTTCGTGTCTGGAAAAGGCAGGGGCGTTGCTGTCAAGCAGCCAAGGAAGGACTCAACACCGGTGCTGAAATGGGACATAATTTATAGAGAAAGGCTCACTCAAGGGCTTTGGGAGGGTTTTTTTTTTTTATGCATTTACTTCAGAACAGTGAGAAATGCACTACTAAAAGTTCTGGTCTGTGAAACTCCTTTTTACACATACCCAGCTAGTTCTCTGCAGTTTCATTCTGGAGCTGAAGTGGTCTTTCTTGATGGGGGGGTAGAGATACTTTGCTTTTTCAAAAGGCAAAGGTTGTCTAAGTAGAGCTGTTTAAACATAGCAACCAGAGGAAGGTTCTTAGAGCCTATAGGAGGGTCTGAGCAGTGCTTGGTTTATCCTGACGCCATGCCTGTGGTGTGGGAAAGTATGATGGGGAATGAAGGCCTGGGATTAACTGAGTCACTTCTGCAAGGGCAGATGGTCTGTGATTGACTCCGGAACTGAACTTGGGTCTCTTGAGTCTCAGTTAACAAAACAACATGCTTCTGGGGTGATTTTCTTGTTTGTTTTGTCTTTCTGCTCCTCGCTGTGATTAGACTGGCATTAGGAATTCTGGGCTGGATCAGATTGACATGTCGCTATTGAACCTAAAAGACTGATACCATTGTATTTACGCATGGGATCTGGTTACTGTGTTTTGAGGGAATAGTAGATTAGTAGGTACCAGTAGCAGCTCGGATATATAATAGATTTTCTCCTGTGTTCAGACGTAGCAAAGATACCTGGCAAATTAACATCATGAGGATGTTTGTACCTCTTCATGGCATCTTTATGAATTTGGATTAGCCCTTTTCTCCTCGTGTAGTTCTAATGATTTTGGACAGTACTCACTGAGGTATTCCAGTCTAGATCTTCCTAAGAGGAGGTAGTGGGAGAGTGTGCTATTTTAGATTTTCTTTCACATGTGGAATATGCCACAAGGAAGAACAAGGCAGTTCTGTAGTTTGAGTAATGCATAGTACATTGGACTGCATTCTACAGACCTCTTTTCTGCAAGTGTTGCTTATTTACACACTGCTGATAAATGAACTTGGGAGCAGTGGTATGTATGCAGCACTAATCTGTGATGATCAGATATCAGGAGTGCTCCCTTTTCTATGAATGGAGCTTGTCATGGTCTGTTTCTATACGCTGATCAAGAGGAGGGAACAATGTGCCAAGCAGAAGGATTTTGTCTTAATGCTTAGAGGTATTGCTGTCAAAAGTGTGTCTGCTCTTTCTCAAACAGACCAGTGCATTGTGGACGGTATCACCTATGATGTGAACCAGACTTTCCACAAGCGTCACGATGAAGGGCACATGCTGAACTGCACATGCTTTGGCCAGGGCCGGGGGAGATGGAAATGCGATCCTGTTGGTAAGTCACCAGCTGTTCTCGCTTGCTAAACACAGACTGTGGCTCTGTAGGAACTCGTTATGGTATGGTGAAACTGGTGTGTGAATTTGGACCCAGTCTTTTCCCACTTTCTCCCCTGAATTGCATAACTGCAAAAGTAGAAGTAACACTGGGTTTGCTGGAGGGTAAGTGAAAGGGGATTCCTAGTTTTAAGGAGATAAGCTTGGGTTATCAGACACTCCACAGATGTAGTTGATGATGATGCAGTAGTAATGGATTGTGGCAACATACCACTTAAAATGTAGCAGGTTGTGGTAGCAGGGCATATTAGCTCCAGGCTGGGGTGATTTGGCTGAATTCTGGTACCTAAGCTGCTCTTGGCAGGGCTCTTGGACTGAACACTGATAATATGCAGCTAGGAACTGATGGTAGGATCAGTTTTCTTTCCTTTCTCTATCCTAAAATCTTTAGGTCTCCTCATTGAACTGAGAAAGCAGCACCAGCGTATATTAACTTACCTTGGACTAAATAGATTTTTTTGGCTGCCCTTTATTCTGGCAAAGAAAGAAGGATCAGGATGAGAACACGTGTAATAGCACTCTGGAGGCTAGCTAAAACCATCATGGTTCCCTGCAGGAATTAGTAGATTTCATCTCTTCTGCCTCCCCCCCTTCCCTAGTGAACCTTGATTGGAAGATAAGACCTGGCTGTTTGGTTTGCAATTACTAAATCCAAGAGAACTTCGAACTATTGCCAAGAAAATCTATTAGAAAGTACTAGTGGTTAAGTTCTGCTTTATTTACAGTAATATCTGTACAGGTTTATTGGAGGAACTAGGATTGTAAAGCTCTTGAAAATTACTACTCTGAAAGAAGGGAAGGGGAGGATGATTTCAGCTATCTGTAAAGGTGCAATCAGTTTAATTTTGGTGCTCTCTAAAGAAGGCTCCTGTTTATCCAAGCAAGCATAATGCTAGTTCTTACTGAAAATTTCCATTGAGCCAGAAACACAGGCATAGGTCAGACTAGAAAGTGTACTGAAGTGCTGGTACTGTGTTGTATTTACACCAGCTAACCTGACTTCAGGATTTGATCTGTCCTCCTTTGGTTTATACAATAGTAAATCTGGAAAGACTCTGCTGAAAATTAATGAGTTACCTTGGACTTATAAAGTATAACTGAATTCTGCTGAAGCCAGTAGGAATTTTGCCATCGATTTCCTTGAGGGCAGCATGGTTTAGCTTTGGATGAGAGATGAACTTAGTTGACTGGAGCAGAATTGGGCTCCACAACAGATAGTTCAAAATAAATCCTTTCTTGACGGAACACTCCATTAACTTCAGTGGGAAGCTTGCCAGGTGGACAGCCTCTACTTAACTGTATCTTAAAAAATGCATCACAGATGAATTAGCTCCCTAATATCTAACTTAACATATGCAGTGATATGTCAAGAAGCTTGATTTGAGATTCAAGTTCTGTTGCCACTTTCCTTTTATGTAACTATATTTGCAAATACACAAAGAAATGTAACACTGATGTTTAAAAGTCTCTTGTGACACATTTTTCTGTGTTTGGCATAGATTTTTCATTATAGTTTCAGTAACATGCAGTGGTTAACTGTGTCTCTTGTGCCTTTAGATCAGTGCCAGGATTCAGAAACTCGTACCTTTTACCAAATTGGAGATTCATGGGAGAAGTACGTTCATGGTGTCAGATACCAGTGCTATTGCTATGGTCGTGGTATTGGAGAATGGCATTGCCAGCCTCTGCAGACCTATCCTGGTAAGAAGCACAACAGATAACTAACTCATCTGCTGAGCAAGATATGAGGAAAGCAATCTTTCCATCCCTCACCTGTTCAGATTTCTGTACATTATTCCTTTTTAAACAGAACCATTTCCTACCCTCCACCCTGCCCTTGCAGACATAAACAGGTGTCGTGATTATAAAGAGGGGGCTAGGCTGTTAATAGCTGGTCCTGAGGCCAAAGTTAGTTTAGGGAATGACTATCAGTTCACACCACAACTTGGTTTACATTGCCTCTTAGTATTTAGCACTACCACACCTGCAACCTTCAGTTTCTATTGCTTAAAACTCTTACATGTGTAGTCTTTCCTTTTCCACTCACCACAGAAGCAAAATCTGCCATGGAATGAAGCATTCTTCCTGATCACTGCCCTGAAGAAATTAAATATTTGAACTTTGCTTTGCTCAGTCAGTTCCAGGAAATCTTTATAGGGACAGGCAATGCCTATTTGTTGGCTTGTTCTGTTTCAGTTCCCTGAACAGAACATGATAAGGGGAACAACTCTACTTTCCTGTGTAATGTTGCAACTACCACTGTCTTTATCTGAATAAGGTGAAATATTAAGGCTCCTTAATATTTCTCCTTCTTATTTCTCCTCCTGTTGGGAGAAGACTATGCTCGTCATTGGTTCCCCAACCCATCTCTGAGCATGAGTGTGGAAGAACTGCATAAAGATTGGATGTAGCAGCTTCAATGTTGAGTTGATTCTGTTTTTATTTTAAGACGGGTTAAGAAGCATCTGTCCGCTTAGTAGCTGCAATGTATTTATCCCCTAAGTGCCCTGCAAGTTAAGAAAGGGAATGCAAGGCCCATTCAGAAAGAGGATTTTAAGATAAGATAGGTGACCCTGCTGTAGAAGGGGACTAGCCCCTTTGAAGTCCAATGCAACTAAATTCTTACATAAATAGAGTACCTCTTCTCTGTGATTTACTTCACGCACATGATATAGAAGGTTTTTGCAACAGCACCCTATTGAAGCTGTTCTATACCCAGCAGTGTTTGCAATGAACTGACTACATTTGTATCCATGGCCGTACAGCTACTGAGCCAGAGACAAGGGAATAGGACACTTGGCAGACAGAACTATGGACTACCTTTCTTTGAGGCAGCAAACTAAGGAGGGCAAGAATAGGAAGCAGGCCTTCTCTGGGCTTTTTTTTCCCCCTGAGTTTTTTACTGAGGCTTGCTGAGCTTCACTGGCTCCTGTGAGACTGCTTAAACAAACATCTCCCTGAGCTATGTGAAATATGCACGTCTCCAGACTGGAGACCAGAGCTTTGGGCTTCTTTAGACACAAGAGTGACTGGAAATGTGTAAATAAACCAAATCTAATGTTTCTGAATGTAGGTTTGGGGTTAGGTGAGCTTTGAAATTTTCTGCCTCTGGGCACGGGTTTGTTTGCCTGGAAGCCCTGTTAAATATGGAGCAGGTATATATGTTACACTGTTGTCCAAATAAATTATAATTAGAAATATTGGGAGTGGAGGGAGGGTGAAGGTATTTAATGGCTAAACGAAGACACTTTCCTACAGATTCCAAGCTGCTCTTTGCTGGGATTTTCTGAGAACTAACACAAGCATAGTGCTGAGTGTTCACTGAAACCTCCACGGCAGGGCTGGGAGGGACTGAAAGGAGAACCATGGGATCATCAAACCTTTCCTTCTCTATTAGAGGGCTTTGTGGAAGAAATATGCCTGAGCCTGAACTAGCTAAATGCAATTGGTAGTCTTAAGCATTAGAGCACTGCTGAAGTTTTATTTTCATGAGTTTATGGACCTGATTTGTCTCAAGGCTTCCACAAGCCCTTCTGGTGTGGTTTATGTGCGGAAGACATGCTTCACTGCCTGTGGGGTGCTCCACAGACTCATGAAAATTTAGTGTTTCAAATCAACTGATGAAGAAATTTAGTAAAATAGTGAAAGATTAGTGTCTCTTCGCAGGGTGTATTCAATGTCTGATCAGGAATTTGCCCTCACCATGCCGCAAGTTCAGACCTGGATTGGGCAGACATTTCTCATCTGTTTCCCTGCTCCCATGCAGAAGATATTAATTGATGAAAGCAGTTAGTTGCTGAGAAGCTCCCTCTCTTTGAACAATATAACTTTGCTTTGCAGTCTTTTTCTATAATAGACTGCTCTCGTTTTCTATTTCATTGATAACTCACAGCATATTAACCCAAACAGCACGTTAACTGCCCCCAGAATACATTCTAATTCATCAATTTTCGAAGCAGCAATGAAGCATTACAGATAGAAAGACCATGTGACTTATTTCCTATGTATAGAAATAGTATTTTAAGCCACGCAGCTTGCTTGCTTTTTGATGACTCCACAACAAAGCCAGAAGAAAAGCATCCCCAGTATGTAAAAAATGGTAATTCTTTTTTTCAGGGTCAACTGGGCCTGTCCAGGTGATCATCACAGAGAGTGCAAATCAGCCAAACTCCCACCCCATCCAGTGGAACGCTCCTGAACGATCTCACATCACCAAGTACATTTTGCGCTGGAGACCGGTGAGTGCTGCATTCATCATTTGTTCATCAGAAATACTTTATTTGGCTTTTTCTGTGTCTGAAAGAAGTGGCTGACACGATTTCAGCAAACTTTAGTTGCTGATTCAGTGACCTTGTCCTGTGGAGGTCAACAGTTACTCTGAGGATCAAAGACAACCAGTAATGTATAAACACTTGATGTTTTCCTGCCCAAACTTTGCTCGTCACTGTGTTCATGAAGTATCTTATTAACCAAAGCACTAGTACAGTAAACAGACAAGTTTATATCCTCCTTCACTGTAAGTAATGTAAATCCTTGCAGAAGCTTCCTCATCCTAAGAAACATTGTTTTAGTACCATGTGCATATCCAGAGACAACTGGGATAGATTTTGTCCTAGTAATGAGGAGGTAAAAATGACTAGGATATGAAGATATAAATAGCTAGCTCCCATCTTCTGTAAAGTCTAAACCAAAGCTGGTTAACCACTGCTTGTTGTTGGCTGCTTCATATTTGAGGAATGATTCATTTTAACCAACGTAGATGTGTTGTGTTACAGTTCCCCTGAGTACAGCTTCACAAAAGACCACTTAATGATTAAGAACGTTAGTACCTCGATGCTGCCTGTTATTAAGAGAACAATAAGGGCCCTGATCCAAAGCCATTAAAGGCATTCAAGTCTTTTTACTGACTTCAGTGTATCTTGGATCAAGGCCTGAATGAAACGGACTTTAAAGCACGGGAGTACAAACCTCAGAGGATGGAGCATTATTTTAGAGCTTCCCATAGAGTTCAAGCACAGGGTAGAAGGGAAGCACTTTTCTGATGATGGCTTAGCGTGTTATTGTGAACAGCCTCAAATATGCATTTTCCAGCCATTCCTTCATGCCTTAATGTATTTTTTTATAAAGGAATGAGTTTAGTGTATATATTACAAATAATGCTCCTTTTAAAGGAAAAAGTTCAAAGCTGAATTGTTTTTCAATTAATCCTAGTAAAACTTAATCACCCAAAATGTCATTAGCCCTGCTTCCTGGCATACCTTTCTCATCTCCTTTGACTTGACTCTGTCTGTGCATTAGCCATTCAAGCCACACCTGTGTTTGAATATCACAGTGCTTGGCAACCATGTAGCAGGTTAGGTCACTAGATACCTCTGCAGGCTAGGGAATCTCTCACTATTTGGGTGTCCTTGTTCTTGCAGAAAAACTCTGGAAGGCAGTGGAAGGAAGCCACTATCCCTGGCTACCAGAACTCCTACACCATCTCAGGCCTGAAGCCTGGTGTGATATATGAAGGACAGCTCATCAGTGTTCAGCGGTATGGCCACAAAGAAGTCACCCGCTTTGATTTTACCACAACCAGCACCACAGCAGTGACAAGTAAGTTGACGAGTGGGGCATCCAGAAAAACCTAATCTCCTCCACCTGAGTCTTTGTCTTGTGCATTCCAGTTAATGCAAAAGTAGCAATGGTTAATTAAACCTCTCTTTCTTCTGTCTTGTAGGCAACACTGTTTCAGGAGAGACAACTCTTCTTCCTCCCATGGTTGCTACTTCAGAGTCAGTCACTGAGATCACAGCCAACAGCTTTGTTGTCTCCTGGGTTTCTGCTTCTGATACAGTTTCTGGATTCCGTGTTGAGTATGAGCTGAGTGAGGAGGGTGATGAGCCGCAGTATCTTGGTGAGACAATATTTAAGTCTTCTAGACCACAGCATTGCTAATAGTACATCTCTGCTTTCTGTGACAATCAGTATAGCTAGTTTAAATAGTGAGGATCTCACTATCTTTCAGTATGATTTAATTAGGATATGAGAGTTACAGGAAAGATCATTTAGTTCATTGTGCTTTCTCCATCAATGGCCGTAAGTTCATGTCCAAGGACAAGTATGAGAACAAGGCAGGTATATAGCAATACCCCTTCAGAATACTGTACCAGGATCCTGCAGAGGAAAACTCCCTGAGCCAGGGGTGGTGGATTTGTAATACCTGCAGGTAGACATATTTATTCTTTTCAGCTCCATGAATTTGTCCAGTCTTTTTTTTTTCCTTTTGAAATCATGTAAATTTACTAGCTTCTACAGCATCTTGAAGTGAGCAGCAGTGCAGATGAGAAGAGAACCAAATCTATTTTTCGAACCTGCCGCCTCGGTAATTTCCTTTGCTATACCTTTGTCCTTCCATCAGAATGGACAGAAAGAAATCTTTCCCAAATGCCCTCTCTTGGCTACTTGTCATCTCATGAATGTCTGTTCTAGTCTGCTCTGTCAGTTGTTTTGTTTGGGTCGGATCTTATTCATCTTTGATAATGTGACAACCAGGAAGCTGGTCAAAGGCACTGGACTCAGACCTAGGAATTGAATCCACTTTTCAAAAATCTACTGTAGAACGACACATAATTTGTTATTAGCTTCTTTTTCCTAACTTCCTGTCTTAACGGTAATAGCAATATCTCACAAGGATTTGAGGTTATAATAGCTATTAGGACCTGAGTGCAATAGAAGAACAACATGAGAAAAAGAACAGTAATCCCATGACCTATTAATTCTCCCTGGAACTGTTGCTCCCCTGAAGTCACAGGCTTGGACTCATGGGCAGAAGTGGCTTACATTGGGACTGCCAGCACTGTCACCACCTTTCTGGTCTGCATGCTGGCTGCCCAGACAGCTGAGCTGTGTTGTGAAGGAGTTTCTGAGCTTGCTTGTCTACAGACAGAGGTTTACAGGCAAATTTAAAGGCAATTGCCAGTTTCCCGTAAGATGCTTGGCTTCAGTCTGGCCAGTAAGGAGCTGCTTCATGGGGAATTTCCTACATCTGGCATGTAGGTGGACATCTGGGGGAAGGGAAGGGGGAGAGAAGTTCATCAGCCCTCATAATGTCATTTTTCTCCACTCATGAGTCAGGCTTTCCACATAACCTATTCATGTGAAAATTTTTCCATATGTTTCTGTATTGAAAATACAACAGAGTATGAAATGAGTACTCAGCTGAGACAGCTAAATGCCAGCAGTGTGCAGGGGGCTGCTGCTCAAGTTGCCCTGCCATATCACACATCAAGCCTTGCTGTCCTAGGTGGTGTCTGCTTGCTGAGTGTGGAGACCTGTCACAACTCTCCACACAACTTTTCAGATATGGACTAAAGACAGAGTGCAGAATAATTGCTGTTTTATTGCAGGAAGACTGATTCAGCCCAGATTAGAACAGAGGTCTCAATTATATCATTTGGAGAGAAAGCAAGAAGGTAGAACTGCTAAGGCAATTTTTTCTTTCCTGCCTTCCTTAGATCTTCCAAGCACAGCCACTTCTGTCAACATCCCTGACTTGCTTCCTGGTCGCAAGTATATTGTTAATGTCTATCAGATCTCTGAAGAGGGAGAGCAGAATCTGATCCTGTCTACGTCACAGACTACAGGTATGTGTGGATGGGTGTTGCTGCACTTTGAAAGCTGTTTTTATTGTTTTCTCAATAAATTTTTGTTACCTCTTATCCTCACACTTGCTGTCTTCCTCTGTTTATTCCTTTAAACAGCTCCTGATGCACCTCCTGATCACACCGTGGAAAGTGTAGATGACACATCAATCGTCATTAGCTGGAGCAGACCACAGGCTCCAATCACAGGTTTGTCTAATTGGAGTGTACCTATTTTGCACTATTGGTAGAATCTGAAATACAGGTAAAAGAAACTCTGGGACAGAGGGCTAGTGCATAATTCTGACCAGTCTGAGAAGCCAGCTGAAAAGCACATGAGCAGTTTTGCATTTGCTTGGTTTCACTGTCTGAACCAAGCAATTCAGGAGGCTGCATGCGAAGCAGTTCCTTCTGGATTTATGTTAAATAAAAACAAGTCCTGTGACCTTCTTTCTATCTGTCATCCAGACCATCCCATAACAAGCATGAGAACTGTATAGACCCTAAGTCCACATGTCAAAACTCAAAAATATTCTAATCCAGGTCAGATTATGCTTTGTAAGGCATTATGAGTGTGTGATCTGTAGATGCGATGTGAGCACAGGCAAGCCACAGGTCCCACTGAAGTTCAGGACTATTTTTATGAAACCTCAGTGGGGAGATCAGTTTAGTTCTCATTTCTGTTGTTCCTTGTGCTGTCTTACTGATTGTGGCTAATGACTATATATCTCTCTCTCTTGCTTTAGGCTACAGAATTATCTACACACCCTCTGTGGAAGGCAGCAGCACAGAGCTCAACCTGCCTGACACTGCTACCTCTGTAACACTCAGTGACTTGATGCCGGGTGTTCAGTACAACATCAGCATCTATGCAGTGGAAGAAAATCAGGAGAGTACTCCTATCTTCATCCAACAGGAAACTACAGGTGTCCCACGCACAGGTAATGGTCAGCATGTTCTGGTATCAGTCACAGTTTTCTGTTAGTACATAGAGCCAAATGACAATGCAGGCTTACATTGCTGTAGCTGAATGAATCCTTAAATGGCCTCAATTCTCATTTTTGTCATTGTCATTGTGTTTTTTAATTGTAAATGTAACTGGTATCGAAGTTCTATAATAAAGTCATACTCACTTATGAATTGACACAGTCATGCCACTGCTCTGGATTAAGAGTGTTGTAATTCCTGCGGATCAGACTGCAGGCAGGTCAAACGGTTGGTCTTGCATTGTGTGAACGGAAAAGAGAGATCAGAGGTTCCTAAGTTGTCTTAAGGGGATTCTGCTAAGAGATCTTCTTAAGAGCCTGGTAAATCATTTTGCCTCAGTACTTGGCCTGCAGATGTATAAGGTTATTTACTTAGACACCACAACACAAATCCAAATCGTTCACCTGATTTGTCCCTCTCCCTTCCAGTCCTAACCATTATTTTCCATTGCCATTGGTGGGGATGGGAGATTGCTCAGCATTGACTGATATGCCAAAATAACACCATACAATCTAAACTTGAGGCACCCACAATTTAAAAAACTACTGGTTTCAGGGTTCTTTAAGTATACAATTGCACTGAACAGCCAAACCAAAAGAAAGGACAGTGAAAGAATTGGGAACTGGTGTGGTAGCAGCAGAATTTGATGGTTCTGCAAGTTGCAAGCACATGTCACATGTTTGCAAATGGGAATTTACCAGGAAAGAATTCAGCTCAATGATTTTATGGTTTGGCATCTCTATCTTCTAAAAATGTGTGCTGGTTAACCTTAGGGCAGTATCAGTCCTAATCTGAGGAAACTTAATTTGAATGTAGGAATTCAAGGGTGCAGTACTGTGGACCAACACAGAGGGAACTGGATTTTGTCTTTGACTACAATAAGGCCAGATCAGACCCTGTACTTGTTTAATTATGAAACACGGATTTTAAGTTAATTATAGACATTCGGAACATGCCATGGGTTTTGAAAAACTTCTGTTTTATTTTTAAAAGGAGGTTCTTCTTTCCAATCCATGGAGTACTTTTTTTTCCCACCTAAGCTTTTGGTTCTGCATATACTTGAAATTCTGTAGCATATTACATCTGGTCTTTCAGTTCTCTTTCTGTGCAAGCAAGATATCTTCTATGACTGAAGACATAAAATACTTAAAACTATGTAGTTACATTTTGAATTGTAGTCTGCTTGAATATTGTCCGGGAATGTGTGTATAAGGTAAGGTTACCATGGCGTTTTTAATTTGGTAAATATTCTTGGGCTACCCACTGTTCAATCAAAATTCATTTTTTTCTTCCATGTAAACCTATAGCTTCTCCTGCTGATTGCTAAGGACTCCCTCTAACACTGTTCTGTTGCTCTGCTTTCAGATGAAGTTCCTTCACCCAAAGATCTACAGTTTGTGGAGGTTTCTGATATCAAGATCACCATCATGTGGACCCCACCGCAAAGCCAAGTGTCTGGCTATAGAGTCGAAGTGATCCCTGTCAATCGCCCTGGCCAACATGGCCAGAGACTGCCTATCACCAGGAGCTCTTTTGCTGAAGTTGTTGACCTGCTCCCAGGAACAACCTATCTCTTTAAGATCTTTGCTGTGAGCCACGGCAGGGAGAGCAAACCTTTGACTGGAGAGCAAACCACCAGTAAGTGTCTTTTCTTCATGCTTTTTTCAACCTTTTGAAGTGCATATTTCTCTGTCGCTTAGAGAAATATAAACAGAGCACTTAAAGCGCAACAGTTATAGCCCAGGAGGTATCCCATAACTAGGATGACAGGGCTGGGAATTCATTCCCTCAAACAATGATCTCTTCAGCAGATTTATCCTCCTCCAGGGCTTTCCAATGGGAGTTTAACTCTCATGGCACTTTGAAACAATTTCATATGGCTGGAATTCAACTTTTTTATTACTGACTGAGAATTGATGGGCCCTGCAGTTCTTTTACAGCACAGATCGCAGCCTGTGATTGATTTTTTTTTTTTTTTTTTTTGGGGGGGGGGATACCTTAGGGCAGATTTCAGCATGACTTAGGATCCTTGCTGAGATTGCTCTGAAAATCCCTATCTCCTTTCTGACAGCTACATACCTATTTGGCTCCACTGTAAACAGTAGGAGTTCTGCATGCACATGTAACGACAGGCCTTGTCATTAAAAGGACTGCATTTCAGCTTTGCCAGGTCAGGCCTGGCTTTCCACAGGCTGTCTTACCACCCTAGAAATTTCATTGTCACCCCAGTGAAACCCGGGAAACTGATTTGCAGCAACATCAATGGACTGTTGACAAGAGCCAAAGAGAACATATATTTTTCAGGAAGGGTCATGCAGGACCTCTCAGAGCCCAATTGCTAATGAGCTAGTGGCAGTACAACATGTCACCAGTGTAAGGCAAGATGACAAGCAAAGTACGGAGTCTGTCAGGCATTGCTTTTCGCTTTGCAGAAGTGCAGAGAAGAGAGGAGCAGTGGCTGGCCAAGGTGTAGGCGTTCAGATGGAAGAGGAGGAGTTCAGCATGGGTTCAAGTGGTTATCTCCATTTTTGATCCAAGAGAAGCAGATCAGACAGAACCTGGGATGTGGTTCATTTGAACAGATCCTGCTTATTGGGCAATAGAAGGGTGACTTGGTGTTTGTGATGTTCTTTGACTGGGTCGCATTATTCAAAGGACTAAAATCCAGCTAGGCACAGCTGCTGCTGTTCTGATACTTTTCAGTAAATGAGAGCAATTTTTGAGAATCCAGCCCAGCTCTTATGAAGATGAGAGGGAAGAAAAGCAGATGGGATAATCTGTAAATATAGCCATGCTGTTTGAGAAATACTATTTACTTGCATCCATAAAGTTAGGAGCCATGAATAGTGCCTCTCCCTCTTACCATCTCCCTTGACTATGCAGGGAGAAATGGGATCCTTATGTTTGCCATTTGACACAGGTATCTGATTTGAGAGTAACGTAGATGGTGCAAACACCCTCCCTCCTCTTTCAAGTGAGGCTTTTAAAAGCAAGGATGTGACTTAGGAGTCTGAACTGTCTTAGAAGCATTTAGAACAAAAAGAGCTCAGTTCCCACTTAGATCTATAAGTTTTTGTGGTTGTTTTCAGGAGCCTTGGCTAGGTGTAGAGCCTGTCTGAAAGTCCACACACAGAGGTATACATTGGAGCATAGACATTTGATTCAGACAGCACAGGCTAGTTACAAATGTTTGGAATAATTTTCCATAGGCTATGATCATCTGCTTAACTGTTTTGCCTAAACCACATTTTAGAAAGTATTCACATAAATTGCATCCTGTAATCGAAAGTCCTGGGAAACAGAAATCATTCAGAGTTCCCAAGAAAAACCCTGCAGCAAAAGTCTCTTCCCACGGTGTAAATGTGATTCTCTTTTTGGCCTTCCGTTAAAAAGCAGTCTACAAATAAACTCTGAGTGTGTGTGTGGCTTTTTAATCTTTCCCTTTGTCCTTTAGTATGGGGAGAGGAAGTGATAAAAGCCTAATAGACCTGGCAAATTAAATTGTGCAGAAAGGAACTGACTGTAGGCTACAAATCGGAGGAAGATACAGTCCTTGTCAGATGAGACTTAGCACAGATCTAAGTACGAAGAAGAGATAAAGCTGATTCTCAGCCCGTGGGTTGGAGATGGGCCTGAGGAGGGTCACACTCATTCTTTGTCTTCTAGATCTCCCCCATCTTTGCAAGTGGTGGAAGAAGGAAGTCCTCACTTCCTTTTCCCTCCCTCCTCAAAAAGGGAGAAAGCAACTGGGGAGAAAACAAAAAGGACAAAAACTGCTTCCCGCTGAATCACTGGGAGAGTGGTGAAAACATTAATTGTTATGACAAAAATGTTACTTACTCAGTGGGAGAAAAAAGCATTTGCCGTCAAAAAAGAGCATTGATGGAACCTCTCCTCACTGCTCTTAATTTCAACATATGATTGGGACGTAGAAAAGGTGGGGCAACTCGCCATATAGATGCTATAAATTCTTCACTGCAGCCAGTGCTACCCTGCCTGCTGTGGGGGCAAAGTGTCTTTCCCCCTCTGAGACTCATCTTGTCTCAGCCAAAGGTCTCCACCATTCACTGGACTCCAGTGTAGTGCTGAAGAAGCTGTGTTGCTTCAGCCTCTTGTTTGTATAGTTTTCTGGGTTATCAGTTTCAGCAGCTTCCCAGGGGCAGTGATAAAAAGGAGAGGAGGCCTGATAAGAGCTGTTGCATGAGTCCCATGGGAGAGATGAGCATGCTTAGAATTGTTGTATGGTCAGTTCCATGGTGTGATTATTTTTAAGTAGATCTAGGAACTGGTTTTCTGCAGAAAGTCACAGACTGTTACTTATTTTTACATTAAAATGACAAAGTGGGGGTATTTTGTTTTGGGAACGGATTTTGAGAGGGCAGGGAGTAGGACTGGGCAAAGATTTAAAAGAATAAATCTTTTTAATGAAAAAGGGCTATAGCTAGGTTTCTGTGCTTATGCTGACAAGTCTAAACCGAGCTGATTTTTAAAAAATGCTCAGCATTCATGAGAAACTGTTGTAATTCCTGAGTGCAGTTGGGTTCATCTGTCTTGCCTCAGCCATTAGCCTGACCTCCCCATGGGATGGGCATGTATGGCAGCGATCCAAATCAGTGCAGCCCAGAACGCGTGGGTCTGTCTGGCCCAGCATATTACTGGATGGCACTGAGGCACAGATATAGTTACTTCACTTCTATTTCCAGATGTCTCATGGTCCCCACCTTCTCTTTTCCCTACTGTTGTACTCATGCCCTAAGTGAGAAATACAGGCTCAACAACCTCATTGTACACCAATATTTTTTGCGTAGTAATGGACATGCTTTGGAAGTAGGGTGAAGTAGACATTCAGCTGGAAAATTGATGCATGCTATGCTTTTTCTTCCCCAGAGCTTGATGCCCCCACCAACCTGAGATTTCTCAATACCACGGAGCATTCAGTGTTAGTGTTGTGGGCACGGCCTCGTGCTGTGATCACAGGATACCGGCTGACTGCAGGTCCCACAAGAGGAGGTCAACCAAGGACCTACAACGTGGGACCTTCTGCCACCAAGTACCTTCTCAGGAACTTGCAGCCTGGCACTGAGTACACTGTGTACCTTGTGGCAGTTAAAGATGACTTGCAGAGTGCCAGAGAGACTGGAGTCTTCACAACTTGTAAGTATAATAGGCACATATTCCTCTTTGCTAACGCCCTGGCCTTTCTTCAAAACTTGTGCTGAAAGTGGCTATTGTGAATTGGTTTACAGAAGAAGCCTTTTGAAGTAGCATTCCAGGAGAACTGCTTGGGAAATATTCCTTGTTCTTTTTTCTGAACTGTTTGGCAGGAAATAGAGTTATTTGCATGAAAAAGCTTTTAGTAAAATATATTTTAGCTTTTCAGTGATTAAAGACAAAAGGGAAAACTTACTACTAATACCTCATTTTTTGTTTAAATGAATGAAAAATAAGTCATTTTACTTGATATTTCCAGTTGTTTGGTTTTGGCCATGATGAATCAAGGAAAGCAAACAGCTCCCTTAAAATGGGCAACAAATAATTAGTCTGTCATTTGTATAAAGCTGAAGGCAGTAATTTCTCAAGCCCAACCATGCCATCTAAGGCAGCTCAACTGCAGTTACAGAAACTGACATAAACATTGCATTCTATTTTTCTTTTATTTTTTTTTAAATTTCAGTCATCTGTGCTCGTATTGCTGGCTTGGAAGAAATATTAAGCAAATTTTGGGAGGAAAGGGAGTTCTGTAAGAACACACACATACTTCTAGAAAGAACAAATAGATTCACTGTTTAAATAATGATGAAGCAGTCATATAAACTAACAAAAATTCAAAGCCATCCAAGCCCAGAACCACATCCTCTTTTCAAATGAGAACGTAGTTTTTTAGAACAATACGAAATTAAAATAAGGGTTCAGACTTTTAATCAGAGTAACACTGTTGACATTGGCAAGGTGCTTTTGGCTGACGGACAGCCTTGTCTATAAATATTTCTCAATTAGGGTATGATTGGATACCTTAGATGAATATTGACTTCAAATTCTGGCTTATCTGAATGAAACCAGTCCAGTTGAAGACTATAGATTAATAAACCAACTCTCTTCATTAATAATGAGGTCAATTCAGATTAAACTTGGTGGAGTTATTTAGACTGATTCTGGGGTACGCAAAGGCTTTGGCTTCTGTGTGATGCTCCTGACAGATATCAATGAGACCACAGATTCCTCAGATTGACTTTGAGCTCTCTTTCACTCTACTGACTTCAAAAGAGTTGAAGATGGTGTTAAGGGATGAGATGGTCCTAGCTGGGACAGCTGGATGACAGACAAGGATGTAGTGTTCTGCTGATTGAATGGCATATGGTGGGTGAAGGAAAAAAAGCTGGTTTTTGAGGAACACTTCAGATATCATGCCAAAAACAATATTCCCCAAATTCTTGGGGTTGGATGCATGGAGGACTTACGAGGCCCACTTCAGTATTTTCATCTTCCTCAGGAACAACAGAAACACTGGCTATGATTAGACACTTGCATACTGTGTCTGTCAAGCCCAGCACCAGACAGAAGTCATCTGTCAGATCCCTCGCAAATCACTGAAATTTCAGAAGTAATATAGTTCAGCACTTATTACACACCTCTTGCTATTTGGACTGCTGTAGGTCAGGTTTTCTAACTGTTCGGTGCCATAACAGCAGCTAGACTTCAACTCTGTCAATTCACTTCACAGATCAGCCTGTTGGCTCTGTTCCTCCTTTTAACACAGAAGTGACTGAGACTTCTATTGTCATCACCTGGACACCTGCCCCAAGGATTGGTTTCAAGGTAGGAGAAATTGAAGTCCCATGTTTCTTTTTCCTCTTGCTTCATTGTGATAGGGAGGACAGATTAAAGCTGTTTACTATGAACTACAGTGAAGATAGTAGCACAAAGGAAACAGGTGCAAAAGACATGCTGCTTACAGGGTGCAGGTCTAGGTCACAAAGTTCAGTGCAAGCATGACCTCTGGGCTTCAGGTCAAGTTCATCAGTGAGACATCTAAAACACAAGTTACAGGATTAACAGTTGGTGTTCAGCATAAGGGCCCATGATACTCATGTTGGATGATTAGCCAGGATGCTATTAGCTGGGATAGGAGTATTTGAGACTGAAAAACAAACTTTGCTGCTTCTCTGCAGCTGGGTGTGCGTCCAAGCCAAGGTGGCGAGGCTCCACGGGAGGTCATCTCTGATTCTGGCAGCATCGTGATATCTGGCCTGACCCCTGGAGTGGAGTACACCTACAGCCTCACAGTCCTGATGGATGGCCAGGAGAGAGAGACTCCGATCATCAGGAGAGTGACTACACGTATGACACATTTGCTTTTCCACAATTCCTTCTTCCACTTTTTTCCCCTGTGCTCCCCAGATGAATAGCTGTCTTCTGGGAGTCAGTTCTAGTCTTTTCCTCCTGTCATGGTCTGGAAGGTGTTTTTCTTTTTGATGCATAGGCGACAGTAGCACTAGCTTATGCAAGGCAGGGTGGCAACTTCAGGAGAATACTTTTTAGCTAATTCTGAAGGGTAAAGATATAATCTGGAGAGGAGGGATGCTGAGGGACCTAGCATGATTCTCAGTGCCATAAATGACCCATTTGTCTGAATGCTTGCAGCATTGTCTCCACCAACCAACCTGCGCCTGGAGCCCAATCCTGATACTGGGATCCTGGTAGTCTCTTGGGATAGAAGCACAACTCCAGGTAACTACATGAACTCACATTATGCTCGAACATCCTGTTGTACCAGAATGCTAACATTTGTCTGCGGTGCCTTGCAGTTCATTAAGGAGACTTTGATGGGAAGCTCGCTGTTGAGTAATTTAAGGAAAAATGTACATATTTCTAGATATATTCAATGATATAATTCACAGTTAAGTATAGGTAGCCATGATTTACATTCCATGTGAAATGCTATTTTGGAGTATGAATGTTTAAATATTTCAGCTGTTTTAGGGATTTGAAGGATTTGTTCAAATATCCCCAGTGGTTTAAAAAAAAGTCCAAAAGAAAGAAAGCAAAATGGACCAGAAAGATTTCTGACAGTGAAGAATGAGTTCATGTTATTGAGAGTAAGCATGGGATTTCTGAAAGTATTCACGATGAACTCTTCTTCCACAATAGCTGATGGGAGTTGTACAATTGACTTCCTTAAAACAAGGATTGAAAGCTTTTGAAAACCCCACTCTTAGTCAGTAGACGTATCTTTTCTCAATATGTCATGAGATTTTTCAGTTTGGTAAGGTCTCAAAGGGAACTGAAATTATGCTGTGCGAGTGGCATCGCTACCTCCTGGGAAGCACATTTCGGGGTGCTTGACAAAGCAACCTCTTGCCTGCTGGGCTCAGGGTGGCAAAATCACTTGTAAAATGTAATGTGTTTGCTTTGGTTGTTTATACTGAGACCTGATGTAAATAAATACAGCATGAGATTACTGCATAGTGGTATATCTTTATTTCAGGCATCAGTGGGTACCGAGTGACCACTGCTCCTACCAGTGGGCAGCAAGGCTCTACCTTGGAGGAAGTAGTAGGTGCAGATCAGACCACCTGCACCTTTGAAAACCTAAACCCTGGTGTGGAGTACAACGTCAGTGTTTACTCAGTCAAGGACGACCAGGAGAGTATCCCCATCTCTGAAACCATCACACAAGGTAATGAAAGGATGGGCAGCAATTTTAGCTACTCAAAGTCAAATTGCTGAGCCTGAGAGCTCTACATGGCAAAATGCCTACTAGTCTGATGGCAGAGGGCTTAGACTTTGTATTTAGTCTCAAGAAGCAGAATAGCCATGTGCCAGCATGTGACAGAGCAGTTTTTATACCGGTGTACTTCTCTGCATGGGCAGCCTACATTGTCTGTCAATAGGTTGGTGGTAAAGGGATGGATCTGTTGTATCAGTACACTGAGCTGGAGAGAGCAGAGATTTAACTTGGCTCTGCAGTGCCCCAGCATCTAGACCGCAGCTGGTGGGAATAGAAGTAGGTGAAGAGAGGTATGAGAGGGAAGCAAGCACAGGAGAAATTTTGGCAGCAATAGTGGCAGAAGATCAGTTCAGCACAATGGAGAAGAAAGCCAAGATTGAAAGGTCCATCACTGTAGCACTTCTGGGACACAGTGGTGCGTGCCACTGCACATTACGTGCTGTGATGACTGCAGGAACTACCTTTGTAGCCACAGTAGCAAAATTAAAATGCATCTCCCCAAAGAGTTTCATTTCATTTTCTTTTGTTAGGGCTATATTTGTTTGTTTGTTTTTGTTTCTGCTCAGCCTTGAAATGATGCCAGCTACTGTGTTTGCTTGCTCTTATAACACTGCTTTAAAATTTCCATGCTTCACTGAAGTGCTGTATGCTCCCTGGGAGTGAACTAATACTGTGATACTGCATAATTAAAGCAGTAATAGCTTTAGCCCTTTACCATCTTCTGGCGGGAGAAAGCTAAGAATGTATGTATGTCTCTGGCTTTTAGCACTCTTTAAAGGTGATATGGTACACGCAGTCCATGTGGATAAACAATGATTTTACAGAAAGCTGGCAATTTTTTGCATCTGTTCTGTAAAATAAGTCTTTTCCTAGAAGGACGTTAAAATAGAACATAACCACAATTACTAAAGCCAGTCTTTTGCAATATTACTGTCCCATAATTCCTTTTCAAGCTAACTTGTAATCCAACAGAATGGCTACTGAGTCCTGCATCTTTGACTCACCTGCTGGTGTCTGATCCTGAGTGAAGAAAAGCATCCATTAGCTCCCACTGATTTCAGGATCACTCTGCTAAAGTTACACAGACAAATCTTGTGGCTTAAATCAATACCAATCTATTGACTTGAGCAGCTGAGGGTTTGGCCATTGTCGATGAAAGATGCATCTAACATTTCTCATACCCTGCCCAATTCTGTTGGTCCTCATATGCAGGAAAAGAACAGCTTTGCTAATACGAATAATATCCATAGGGAGAACAGTCACAGCTGTGCTTCTTTGCTGTACAGAAACTTAGGCAGTGTGTAGAAGGTCATTAAAGAGGATCCATATTCAGTCCCTCAGTTCTGAGATTTTGAACAATTTAGCCAACAAATCAAGTCAGCTTCTTAGCTACGTAATGTGCTGGGCATAACCTCTGAATATGGAGATCTTGTAACTCTTAGAGAATTCTTATCATCTAAAGGTCATTTTCAACCAGTTGCCATCTTTCCAAGAAAGTGTTTTATTGCTTATTGTTCCGTATCATCTGTTTTTTAGCACATATATTGCAGCAGTTAGTGGTAAGTAGAACTTGAGGAATTCTGGGCCAGATCCTCAAGCCATTACAGGGATTTGAGACCTTTTTTCCAAGGCCAGTGTAAATAGTTTGGATAGTGGATGACCTGTACTGAAGCTTTGTGATGGTTCTCACCAGCTGAGGGTGTAGGCCAATTTGGCACCTTCAAACGAGTTGATATTTTTATGATTCCAATGATAAAAGTTAGACTTACCATTTGAACAAGACAAAAATTCTATAGGGTCAATCAACTATTATTTCAGAGGAGGTGTTTTAATTAATAGACTTTGATTTCATTTTCTACCCACAAAAAAAAAAATCAGGTATGGGTTTTTTTGTTTCTATTTTCATCAGAAAATGATGAGTCTTTATGGCTCATCATTGCTCAAAGTAAATTTCTTGCAAGACCTCTTGTAGGTCTTTTTGAAAATTTTGAA
This sequence comes from Burhinus oedicnemus, assembly GCA_008921705.1. Taxonomy (NCBI): domain Eukaryota; kingdom Metazoa; phylum Chordata; class Aves; order Charadriiformes; family Burhinidae; genus Burhinus; species Burhinus oedicnemus. The sequence goes on along the minus strand of VFFE01006747.1, from coordinate 33,390 downwards.
AATTTTTGAAAATTGTATGTCTAAAGTGGAAGTCCATTGTCTCAGGGGATTGGGGTTTCAGCTTCTGCCTGGGAAGGCAGCTGGAGATTGCCTTGAAAGGTACAATATAAAAAGAAAAAAAAAACCCAACACCACCATCCCCCCAGCCCCCCCAAACCAAAAAAACCCACACACAACAAAAAAAAAACCAAAAAAACCCACAAACCACCAAAACCCCTCCTGTTCCCCCAAACCCCAAGAGAAATTCTGCATATCACCGCAATTGCTTCTAAAGTTCTGTCAATATTAATAGTGATGAACACTGCTTTTTTTTCTCCCTTGTCTTTCTTTTGCCTCTGTACATCTTTGCCTTTTCCATTTGCTCTTTAACTCATTAGAGGTGCCCCAACTCACTGATCTAAGCTTTGTTGACATAACTGACTCAAGCATCGGCCTGAGGTGGACCCCGCTAAATGCCTCCACCATTATTGGTTACCGCATCACAGTAGTTGCAGCAGGAGAAAGTGTCCCTATTTTTGAAGATTTTGTGGACTCCTCAGTAGGATACTACACAGTCACAGGCTTGGAGCCAGGCATTGATTACGACATCAGTGTAATCACACTCATTAATGGCGGAGAGAGCGCCCCTACCACTCTGACACAACAAACGGGTGAATTTTGAAAACTTCTGTGTTTTGTGACATGACGGTGTTTCATGCTGTCACTGGCTGTTGGGATGATGGGGCTTTGTCCAAAGAGGAATCGAGCCACTCACTGGGGGGAAGCCAGACAAACCCAACTCGTTCCTTTTTCTAAATGGCTGGTGGGGATGGGTGTGTGCTGCTCAGTTTTCTAATTTGAGGCATTTTAATACTGTGTATGGCTGCAGACTTGCCAGGCTCATGCACCTTCTGCTATATAGGTTTCTGGGATCCAGTTGGAATCAAGAGCCTGAAACATGAGCTGTATATTCACCAGACTTTGAAACTGATTCACCAAAATAAGAGTGCCAAAGGGCAGAGGAGTTCAGCAGACATCCTCCAGGCTTCATAACTATTTGAGCTTCCAGCAGCCTGTTTCAGTGGTGGCCCCACTCTTTCCACAATGCCCCAAAGGGTGCGGATGAAACGCCACTCCCTGAGTACATGCCGTTGGCAGCCATGCCACACCGTCAAGGGTCTCTAGTGCATGAGCAGAAGGCGAGCTGAAAACTGGTTCTTGCATGAAATCCTATTGTGTCTGAAAATCCTGAGGCTGTAAATCCTTCAACACGATTAGAAGTAGAGTCATAGGAAATTAGTGATATACCCTCTTCTATCCTGTGTGTGCATGTATGAATCCTAGATGAGATTACTCTTCCATCTGTAACCTGCTGTATGGCAACTTTAAACCTCTCTTGGCTCTGCATCTGTAATACAAAATCCAGTAACTTGCTACCTTGTTTTCAAATTAGCCCCACAGGGTATATTTAAAGTATCGGGAATTGCCAAGAGGTTAAAGGAGCCTGACAGTAGTACAGGCGTATTTTTCTCTTAACTGTAGTAGAACCAAATGTAGTTTAGAAGTCTGTTTGCATGGATCTGACACAGTAGTCTGTTATGCATGAGATACTTTCTCTGGTGATTCCCTGAACATACCTCTTGATCAACTTTTATGAATCAGAGAACTCAGATGTATTTGTTCTTTGCTATGTAGCTGTGCCTCCTCCCACTGATCTCCGCTTCACTAATGTGGGGCCTGATACTATGAGAGTGACTTGGACGGCACCAACTTCCATCGTGCTGAGCAGTTTCTTGGTGCGCTACTCACCTGTGAAGAAGGAAGAAGATGTTGCAGAGCTGACAATTTCACCCTCAGACAACATGGTGATCTTAACAAGTGAGTGGGTTACCTATGTAAGTCAAACAAATATAACAGGCCCCTTATATATATATGACATAAGATGAGGCAAAAGCAAAATTGCATACTGTAAGTGTAACTTACAGCCGAATTCTCAGCTGATCTATGCTGATGTCAAAGTAGCCTCGTACAAACTCGCGCTAAATGGGGTTTAGTTACTTGCTTTACCCAAGTTAAAGCCAAACCACAGGAAAGTTTTTCCCGTCAATCCAAGGACAGTGATGAATCAGACTATGGGGCAATTGCATTGATTTGCAGCCTGGTTAGATATTAAGACTAAATACATACTACTCACCTGGTTTGCCAAAAATGTCAAGGACTTGCAATGCAGAGATTCAGGGAGAGGATCAGAATGTGGAAAAGGTCATTGCTCCTTTAGCTTTGTATGCTTGGGACCAGAAAATAAATACTGTTTGGAACTTTACAGGACACGGCAACAAAACATAGGCATTTTCAAAAAGCTGACATTCATTTTTGCTGGTGCAAAAGCAGTGTTATATTTGACGGTTTTTTTTCTCCATCCTAGAATCAGGTTGGTTGAGTGAGAGACAATACCCACTTTCAGAATAAGAGACCAGATCTGGAGCACATCTGAGTTAGAATAGCTGTGTTGGAAATCCTTAGCCCTATTCCAGTTTATATCAGCTAAAGCTTTGGCCAGGTGCATGACTAAGCTACTAGATAACTAGAAGGGACCTTGTAGAAAACTAATTGCTTCTAGCCAGTCTCCACAAATTAATGAAACAATGATACAGGATGCCATGCTCCTTCAGGCTAAAACATTGCAAGCAACCATAATGCCACAAAAAGAACGGATTTGAAATTTTTGACTGTCCTGGAGGCTCAGATCTTCCATCAAGCAAAACGTGATTATGTCCCTTAAGAGGGTAAACACAGTTAAAATTGTGTAGGTTGAGTGACTTCTAGGTATTAGTAAAGAAATATGTCTAAATTCCTGTACTTAAACTCCACAGATCTGCTCCCTGGTACTGAATATCTGGTGAGAGTCTACAGTGTTTCTGAGCAACATGAGAGTGCACCTTTGTCTGGGATCCAGAAAACAGGTACTTAGACACAGCCTGAGACACATATGATTAATGCCATCCATTAAGCATTCATTAATGGGACTTTATTGCTCTTTCCTGTGTATTGTCACCTCGTTGATGGGTCAACAGCTAGATATCAAAGAGCAATGCAGATGCATATCTTGGGAAAGGCTAGGAAATCTCACATCTCATTATGTCTGAGAGCCAGAACTTCTGTTGGTTTTAAGTAGAGCATTGTAGACCCCAGGTGTGAATGTACCAATAGTGTCTGCCTGAGAACAAGCCTAGGCAGAGCCTATCATATCTACCACTGAGTCTTTCTTGTTTCATAACTGTAATGTTTGCTGGTCATGTGTGTTGTTTTATGCTGTGTTGTCTGCGTGTGCCATATACTCTTTTCCTGCAGTCGTGTTCCAGTGCTTGTTTATCTCGCTTTGATCCTGAAACACATACGTGTTTAGTTCCATGGCTGAATAGCATTTGGCTTAGGATCTGGCAGTGTCATGGTACTAAGCTTAATGGAACATGACCAGTTGTTCAGTTGAGCTCATTCTCTTGTCTCTTTGAAATACCCAGGTCTTGATTCCCCCACTGGCCTTGACTTCTCAGATATAACTGCTAACTCTTTCACCGTCCACTGGATTGCTCCTCGTGCCACCATTACAGGCTACAAAATCCGGCACTATCCAGAGCATGGTGCTGGCAGGCCCAAGGAGGACCGCGTGCCCCCCTCTCGGAACTCCATCACCCTTACTAACCTGCTTCCAGGGACTGAGTATGTGGTCAGCATCATCGCCATCAATGGCAGGGAGGACAGCGTGCCCTTGGTCGGCCAACAAACAACAGGTAAGCCTTGAGAGAAGGCTGGCTAAAAGTTACCTTGACGATTTTGGGTGTCCTCTAGCAAAGTAGTTGCCTTTAAACCAGATATTCCCTGCCAGCTGGTGAAACTGCTCATGAGGAAAGTGCCTGTGATATTGAGGTAGGGCCTGATTTAGAAAAAGGCATGAGGACACATGCTACTTTCAGATCAAGTCAGATGTCTTTAGGGCCAGCAGAACTTTTTTCATTGGTTCTAGTCCAATGCCTGATGGTTTTTAACCAGATGCATCGTTTGTAGAGGTGTGTGTGCTGGGCTAGAACTAAGGCAGATAAGTAGCAGAGGTGCACGGTATGAGAGGTGGAATATGTAGCTGACGATTAACTGTGCTTAAACTCCCTCTCCATTCTCTGTTTTTCTAGTGTCTGATGTTCCAAGGGACCTGGAAGTCACCCCCACCAGCCCGACCAGCCTTGTGATTTCGTGGGATGCTCCTGCAGTCACAGTCAGATACTACCGGATCACTTATGGTGAAACAGGTGAGATAAGATATAGGATTGTTCTGGTTTTTGTAATGATTTAAAATGTATAATTTACAGATCCATTACCTTTCTTTTTCCACTCCACCCTCCTTAGGTGGAAGCAGCCCTGTGCAGGAGTTTACAGTGCCTGGTACCATGTCCACTGCTACCATCACTGGCCTCAAACCTGGCGTAGACTATACCATCACCGTGTATGCTGTAACTGGCCGTGGAGACAGCCCTGCCAGTAGCAAGCCAGTCACTGTCACCTACAAAACAGGTGAGACCTGTTTAAACAAAAAACCAAACCAAACCAAAACAAAAAACCCAACAACAAAAAAAAAACTATAAAAAACCCGACAGCTTTGTGTTGGCTTATCCCCACAAATTTGTGTTACTGATCCCTGGTTTCTTTTAGAAGTCACTGGCTATGTTGTAAGCCTGTCACTTTCAGTTAAGCTGCATATTGTGGTGGCCCAGCATGATAATGACATGACACTGAAGGGGATTGTAGACTTGGACTTTTGGAGGAGGGAGACCCTGTGGAGTCCAGATGGGGATACAAGCAATATTCGACTGCTTATTGCAGAGTGGAAATGTTGTTGGACTCTCACATCATGGAGTCACTGTTGGCTTAACTCCCATGCTTCTGCTGCACTGTCATGTTATGTGATCCTGATGAGACCTGACTTTCTAACTCCAGGACTGTTGTCTCACTGCTGATCTGGATATAACTTAATCCTACTGTAGGGGCAGATAAAGGCATTTAGTAGCCTTTAAAACAACAAAAATCCTCAGCTAATGTTGATATGAGGTCAGTCACCCACCCATCACATGGTTAAGGCTTTTTTTACTTCGGGCTAGCATGAGGGACAAATAGAAACATGTGTTTTCAATTTCTAAGAAGCACAGCCTGGAAAAGGAAGAGCAGAATAAAATTCAGCTAGAAGGTAATAGTGGAGGGGGAGAGTTTCCTGTAGCAACATACTCAGAAAAAAACTGGTTTTGTTGCCCAGAAATAGACACACCGTCCCAGATGCAAGTTACCGACGTCCAGGACAACAGTATCAGCATCAGATGGCTCCCTTCAACATCCCCAGTCACAGGGTATCGAGTGACAGCTGTCCCCAAGAAAGGACATGGGCCTACAAAAACTAAAAATGTCCCTGCAGGTAAGAGGACATGACATCCTTCACCAGATCTGTAAAGAATGTAAGACGTGACCATTAGAATCAACACTATCGGGCACTAGGCATGTGTTCAAAGCCAACCTTTCTCCTGGTTGTACCTTTTTTGCCATCCTGCTGACTTCATTTGGGTCTCATCCAGAAGCTAGGGCAAATTTTTCCCTGAAAGCTTCACATTTCTTTGACACCACTGTGCTGCAAAGGCTTGTTCTTGGCAACCTCAGTGTCTCTGAAAGGCACCTGAATTTCAAAGAAATGCCATTGGATTTTCTAGCATCCAGCAAAACTTCCTCTGAAATCCTTCTGAAGGTCACATAGTGTGACCCTTGGTCATAGCGTGGACTCAGTCATGTATGCTACAGGCTTGACCTCATTACCATAGTCTGCCAAATCAGCTCTTGGGAACACAGTGGGTTTTGTGGGATCTGCAGAGATTAGCATTCAGGGATGCTTGTGATGCAGTTGGGTTAATGGTCAATCCTGTCCCAGAAAATGGTGAAAGCTGGTCTGCTCTTGCTTTATTTTTTCTACTGTGCTAACCTGCCCTTTTAGCTCTGGGGCCTTTGAGCAGGTACAAATAGCAGATGCCTTGTGCTGCACTACCAGAGAGACATAGTGCAAGCAAAAGGTAAACCTGATGTGTCAATCCTACCTCATTTTAATGACACGTGGCTAATACAGGCCCTTCATTCAAGGCTGCTTCGAGGCCAATGCTCTGCAGCTTTGTGCAGCTGCAGATGGACTAATATTGTTCTTTTCTGCCAGATCAAACGCAAGTCACTATTGAAGGTCTGCAACCCACAGTTGAGTATATGGTCAGTGTCTACGCTCAGAATCAGAATGGAGAGAGCCTCCCCTTGGTTGAGACAGCTGTCACCAGTACGTATTTCACTTCATGGTAACAAAACAAATCTTATTTATTGATGTCTGAATCTACCATGCAGTATCACATCGCCAGTGAAAGCAAGTGGCGGGTGCCTGGTCTCCAGGAAAATGCAAGATGGTCTGCCCTGTGATAAGTACTGTGCACCTAAATCACAGATGCTGGCAAAAATGCAGTCCCTCTCCCTCAAACACTGGCAAAATGCAATTCCCCACCCCATCAAAATGCTGTGCTTCTGATTTTCTTTCACTAAAGCCGCAAAATCTTTTTGGGTTTTGTTTGCCTTTAGCCAATCAGTGGAAAAAATGTGCAAATATCTCCTTTCTGGAGCTAGGTGGCAAAGGTGATTACTGTTAAGGGACTGGACTTGGCTTGGGAGCACTTACCCTGTTCAAGGGAGTAAAGGAAACCACGTGAGTTACCAAGAACTTCAGATGAAGCACAGCAAAAGAAACAACAGCTCAGCCTTCAAATTGCTATATCTGCCTGTACAAAAGAGCAGTACTGCTCTGGACACAGAGGAGACAAGGGGTAACATGTAACTCAGAGGTATCTCTGATGTAAAGTGCCTTTTTCAGGGAAACGTCTGGGGTAGGGATTTACATGTACGTTATTCCTTTGCTCAGACTTGTATTCAGAAGCACAGCCCAGTCCCAGGTACTTACGGAGTTGTCCTAAAGACAACAGGAAAGCTTCTCTGAAACTTTGCAAAGATGGGAAAAGAGTCCATGTCAATTTCAAGCCAACAAATTCCTAGACAAAAATCACCTTTGCCAACTCGAAAATGTAGAAAATTCAGGACTAATATAACATGGAAAATAAAAAGTTGCAATCTTATAGAAAAGTATAATTTGGATCCAATATAAAAATGATATGCCAGATCCTCCCATTTTGTGTAACAAATGGGTATAGCCACTCTGTGGTAGCCACACTAGACTTCTGTGCAGCAAGACTCACTTACCTTGCTGTCTAGCACTGAGCTCCCACCTTGCTAGGAAAATCCAATTAATTGGTCTAATTAGGAAGTGTGTGTATCACCCGGTTGCACATGTGGTCATTCCCTGTGCACTCAATACAAAGCTGAAAAGTTTGTTTCTAACTGATTTTAAAATACAATATAGTGAGTAATTTGCTTTCTTGATAAGTGTGTGTTAATTGGATATTAATTTATGAAAGAAAATAATGGGACTGATTCTCCTTGGACTGGCACTTTGCACAGGAGCTTACAATAGTGAAAGGCAAATGCAGCATGAATCTAAACTTACTGAGTCAGGTGGGTTTTCTGGCTGCCTTTAGCATGAAGAATCAGTTACTGGCTTTGATGGTAGAAATGGGCCTTAAAATTCCTGTTTATCATTTTCTCTTGAGCACTTTAAGGTAGCTTAATGCTGCTAGAGTTGTGTAAAAGGGGTTTTGGTGCCAAGGGGACTCAAATACAGGTAAGGATTGGTGTCCTGGCTGCTTTGAAAGTGATAATGTAAGTCCTTTTGGTTTCAACAAGGCCAAGATTGCCTTCCTGCTGTCTGGCACCTGCAAACTCTCAGCCTTACTCTGCACGTATGTAAGCATGTGTGCAAGGTGCAGCACAGAGGAGAATCAAGTACCCCCTCTCCCACGCAAAACTGAAAACTGCTTTGCATGTAATAGAAATGCTTTTTATTTTCCTCACCCACAACCTGCTTTTTATCACATAACCTCTTACCGTTAATTTGCCTAACAGACATTGACCGCCCTAAAGGACTAACATTCACTGAGGTGGATGTTGATTCCATCAAAATTGCTTGGGAAAGCCCGCAGGGGCAAGTCACCAGGTACAGGGTGACCTACTCAAGCCCTGAGGATGGAATCCATGAGCTATTGCCGGCCCCAGGTGGCGAAGAAGACACTGCTGAGCTGCATGGCCTCAGGCCAGGTTCTGAGTACACTATCAATATCGTTGCCATATACGATGACATGGAGAGCCTGCCCCTCACTGGGACCCAGTCCACAGGTACACCTTTAACTACACCACCCAGCAGGCCATAGCAGCAGTGGCTTCTGCCCTGTTGGGTAAAGTGTGCTTCCACGCGCAACTGGTGCTCCATGCCGGGGCAGCCAAGGGGATGTGATTGCTCTTGAGAGATGGCTTAGTTGGTGCTGGAGAGCTGGCTACACATTAGGGAAGGCAGAGAATGGAGGAAATATCAGCAGGATGGAAGGAGCAGATTCTAGTGGAAGGAGGGATGTTACCTTACAGCCGCCTCTCAATCCTCAAGTGGATCAGTAATGTCCGGTCCCTAGTCATGGAACCTAATTCATGGTGAATCACCCTCTCACAATGCTCTTGTCTTCTCTCTAGGATATGGGGCACCTGCAAGCAGAGGCAGTTACCAATCACAGAGAGATTAGGGCAGCTTTCATCCCCCAAGGTCCTTGCTGTTGGATGGAGCAAAAGATCAGCATGAAGGGCTAGGAGATTGCTTAACCCTCAGGTCTCACAGAGTCTCTAGATCCCTCTCTGGCACTGCCCTAAGGACTACAGCCCATGTGCATGCCCACACCCTGTGCTCACATCACCTCCACAAGAAGAGGATATGCTCCATTCAGGAGAGACCCCTATGTGCCAGTCTGATCCAACTCCATGTAGAATACATTTAAAATTCCTTTGTGAAAAAGGAAAAGGAAGCTAATTGCTTGAGATAAAATTACTTCCAGCAACGTGGAATCCATTGCAAAGCTTCCAGCATTACCAGATGTGTCTTTATTACAAAGGTAGCACCTTTGTAATAAAGGTCTCCTGTTCATTTGTGGATGAAAAGTTGGCACTACAATTCCAGGTGTGTAATGAACACAGTGGTTCCTAGTGTACAGGTTGCTATACTAAACTGAAGCAAAGTGCTGTAATGATTGAAACAGCTGGCCGACTACCTGCCAGAAATGCAAATACAGTAATTTTTAAAACCCGCTCTTTGTGGGTTAACCCTTTGTAGGCTGTTCAAAAGCATATTTGAAGTCATTGAAGACTTTCCATTGACTCTCATGGGCTTTAGATTGCTTTGCTTAAAGCTCAACAAAGTAGAAAACTTCACAGCAACATGCTAATAGCGGGCACTATGGTAAGGTATATTTTTCCCCTGTTTACAGCCCAAGGATTACCAACAGTAAGGCAAGAAAATGTTTCAATGGATGCTCCTTTTTTTTTATGCAAACATTTGTTTTCTAAAGATATCAGGTGTGTTAGCTCATGAACAGACCCTCGCGTGATGAGCCTTATGGCCACCACAGCTCTGCTTTTCTATTGCCTTGCTCTCAGTGTAGTAATTTACACTTGTTTAAGTGGCTGTAAAATGCTTCCCCTCTCCATTTGCAGTATTTTTGTATTCTCTTTGCAATTCCTGAGTCTGCTTCCTACTTACCTTTGTAAATCATCCATCGTATTTTAGAAATGAACAGAGATGGGCAAGTGAAGCAGGACTAAACTATTAGCTGTGTGATAAAAAGCAGAGACAGGCAGAAGAATTAAAACAGACTGGCCTACTACAGATTTAAGCACCTCCCAAAGCCTTCACCCTGTATCACAGCAAGTGTCATTACTCACCTAACTTCAGGGTTGAAGCGTCGAGATCTCCTTATTTCTACTGAAAAGTTACTGTAGATTTGAGAAATCACCTCCTGAATACCTTGTCCCCTTCCATGGTGCTTTATGCTTGTGTTTGCAGAAAGTACACCACTTTCCTGCCCATGTATTTCAGGCCTAAGCCTGTCTCATGTTTAGGAGACAATATTGTTTTATCCAAGACTGTCTTCTTTAAACTAACCATGTGCCAATCTGGATTTTTGCAGCAATTCCACCTCCAACAAACCTTAAGTTTACTCAGGTAACTCCCACCAGTCTTACCGTCAACTGGAACGCACCAAACGTTCGCCTCACTGGCTACAGAGTCAGAGTAAACCCCAAAGAAAAGACCGGTCCTATGAAAGAAATCAACCTTTCTCCGGACAGTACATCTGCTGTTGTGTCTGGATTAATGGTAACTGTTCTTTGTGTAATGCAGACTGTGTTGTGGGAAGGAGATGTTAGGAGAACTTGAAGCAATTTCAAATTCCTGGGTCAGGAACCTCAGCTGGAGTAGATCATTACAGCTCCTAAGGGTCTGACTCTGTTTGAAGTCTGACTAGCCATCAGCTGTAACTACTCATTTACCATAGTTTTTAAAAGGCAAGGAATGGGCCTGCTGAATCTGTGTTCTCTCCCCTTCCTCATTTAGCACAGAGAGATTGGATGCCTTAATGAAATGCAAATTATCAGGTTCACAATCAACAGTAATCCAGTAAAATGCTTTTACTCATCTTCCACAAAAGAGGTCAGATAAATTGACCTAATGTAAAGGTTTTCAAGCTGTGATATGGGAGCTCTGGCAGCCTATTGCCTATTTTCAAGACATCTGCAAAATGTAAGTAAAAAATGCAAGTCTTTTGTGAGTAGGCTTAAATTTGCAATATAGCCATCTTCTCCACTGGAAACACTTCAGGAGTTCCTGAACTGGAAAAGGCTGAAAATCACTGCTTTTATGGTTCCTGCTATCTTAAAAAGCTACTTACCTGTTTTTAAGGAGTTTTATGAATCATTTTCAAAAATGATCCTTAAAAAACATTCTCATCTAAGTGGACTCCTGGTCTAATGCAGTCAAGGACGAAAGACCACGCCGTAACTACCACCATTCTCTTTTATTCACAGCAAGAGCACCTTATCATAGCAAATGGCATCCATTAACCCCAGGAAAAGCAGGATGTAAATTGGGTTTTTCTGAAGAATCAGCTTTGAAGCACAGATTCCAAAATGAGGGATGACAAATAAGCTTCCCCCAGGACTTCCTCTGCTTCTGGGTGTGCACTGTTTATCAGGGTCCATGTCTACTCTTTAATTACAGCTGGAAATAATTAGAATTATCTAGCCAATCCTTCACTGATTTGAGTTATTTTAAGGTTTCATACTTCAGTAACTGGTGACCAAGAAATGTGGCTCCACCAAACACTGAATGAGGGCAGGAGTATTTCCCACTGGGCCAGGTCCTTCATATAACGTGGTATAACTTTGTCCATTCTAGGTAGCAACCAAGTATGAAGTGAGCGTGTATGCCCTGAAGGACTCTCTGACCAGCCGACCAGCCCAGGGGGTGGTCACCACTCTTGAAAGTAAGTAGTGATCCTCCACAAATGACCAATTAGTACTATGCTGGGTGCAGAAGCCGAGATCTTGCTCTGTGTCAAAAGTAGGGCTCTATACAAAGCTCCAGAAAAGGTCTTCACAAGCACTTAGCTAGTAAGATTCAGAATCCTCACAGTACTGACAGGAGATCTTTTCCTTCTGGTGCAGATGTTAGTCCCCCTCGCAGGGCCCGTGTGACAGATGCCACTGAGACAACCATCACCATTACCTGGAGAACCAAGACTGAGACCATCACTGGCTTTCAAGTTGATGCTGTCCCAGCGAGTGGCCAGAACCCCATTCAAAGGACCATCAACCCTGATGTTAGGACTTACACTATCACTGGTAAGTGAGGGGCTTCTGCAGGTGCAGGAGCTTCCAGGGTCATATCAGAACATACACTGCGTTCTCGTTTAGTTAGTTGAATTTCCTTGATGAGAAATAATATAGGAACAAAAGATAAGAAAAAATATCTGAGTCATAAACACTAGTCTCCAAGAAGAAGTTGTGGAAAGACATTCTGATGTCCCTTTTAGATGGCTTCCTCATATTAGCTAACATTTATATTTCAACTTCATTTTAGGCTTGCAACCTGGCAATGACTACAAGATCTACCTTTACACTCTGAACGAGAATGCACGCAGTTCCCCAGTAGTGATTGATGCCTCCACTGGTAATGATTGTCTTGACTTTTCTGCTCATGCTAACACATAGTAATCACATATGGTCAGGCAGAACTTGTCTTTATCTGATTACATATAATAGTTACTGTGATTTACAGCAATAGGTTTTACTCCTGAGTTTGAGAAGGCTGTCAGAAGATGTAGTTCAGGTGAAGACTATGCTTGCCTTTACTGCATTTGACTTGTTTCCTTTTGTTTTCACCTAGCTATCGATGCTCCTTCTAACCTGCGTTTCCTTACAACCACGAGCAACTCCCTCCTGGCTACCTGGCAGCCTCCACGAGCCAAAATCACAGGCTACATCATCAGATATGAGAAACCTGGCTCACCAGCCAAGGAGGTTCTGCCTCGCCCTCGGCCCGGCACCACTGAGGCTACTATTACTGGTACCTGTCTCTGTTTTGTTTGGGAGCTCTTCACCTGAAAAATTAAATTTGAAGAGAGAGGAGGAAGGCCTAATTATAAAAATATGTTGATGGTCAGCCAAGACAAAGATGAAGTTTTGTTCTGTTATTGTGCTTTCTAATGACAGACAGCAGTTTTATAAGCACACCTGTCCTACAAACACAATACATTCTCTGATCAGATCAACCATCAGATTTGAACAATCCACAGACGTTTGTTTCCACAGCCACCACAACTGTCATTCATTCAAGCAAAAAAGCCCATGACTCTGGCACCCCATCAGTCACACATTCTGAAGACTCATTATGTTTTATGTCTGCAGTGTCCATGATCCCAGCTGACATGGTCAGATTTCAAACTCGCTCTGAGGAGCAGGAGGCTGGACTCTGTACTGTTGTGAAAACCTCAGATCCAAAATGCACATACCCATACTATAGCCATACCCACCTCTCATTCTGCCTTAGATCCCACACAAAATCATAAAAGAAAAGCGACTCTTAAGAATGTTTTATCTTCTTCCTCCCTCCCTAGGTTTGGAACCAGGAACGGAATACATCATCTACATCATTGCTGTGAAGAACAATCAAAAGAGTGAACCACTGGTTGGCAGAAAAAGGACAGGTAAAACAAAGCTCTGGATTGTTGTGTGCCAAGAGGAGATTGTGTCTTCCACTTGGGGAATACAGTCTCAGGACTGAAATAATAATGTTATTTAAATACCCTATTCACACTATTCAGCCCAACCTTTTTTTATGAGTCAAATAGGCTTTGTAAGGAAGTTTTCCTTTCTAGGATGCAGGAGGTAAGATTATGAAGTTACATGAATCACATTTAGCTGCATTTGAACACTAAGAACATGCTTGGTGCTTGATTCTTGCCTCGGTACTTAATTGATAATTAAATTAGGGTTAATACATTTTCATATAGTGCACTATGGCATCAAAGGCAGAATCCATTCATTTGCTGCCCATTGCATTTCTCTTAATTTACACCCTCCACAGTGTGAGACTGAGATACCTGTAGCAAGAAAAATACTAGCTGTATATTCAAATGTAACCAAGGAGCTAGTTTCTTACTGCACACCAGTGATTTTTCTTAAACTGATAACCTGTGAAATATCTCTTGTAATCACTTCTTCTCAATTTGAGCAGTGGTGGCTTCTTTGGGTTGCAGTGTTCAAAACTGTTGCTCAGCTGTATGAAAATTTCATACCAACACACTTCTTATGCCTATGTATGAAAGATATACACATATATTTATATAGTATATAAATATATATATAGAGAGAAAATGCCTTCACAATCACAATGAGGTCATAAAAAGTGTGTTGCATCTTAGGATAATTGCTAATCTTTGATGCTTTGAGTGGTATACAGCATCCACTCTAGCTGTTTAATTTACCATTGTTAATTTGCCACGCTTTGCTTTATGGCTTCTAACCTTTCTTTGGCTAGATGAGCTTCCCACGTTGATTACCAGACCGCACCCCAACCAACCCGACATTCTCGACGTACCTTCCATTGACGAGGGGACCCCTTACCTCACAAACAATAGGTATGACAATGGAAATGGTATCCAACTTCCAGGCACCTCTGGGCACCCACAGACAATAGGACACCAGGGTCAACAAGTCTTCTTTGAGGAGCATGGCTACAGACGGCCTGTACCCACTACAGCAACTCCCCTTAGGCCGGGGTCAAGACGGCAACCACCAAACGTAGATGAAGCGATTGAAATCCCTGGGTACCAAGTGCCTATCATAGTCGAACCTTCCTACCCTCACTCCCGTGGGCCCAGGCGCAATGACACCACAGGTCAAGAAGCCCTTTCTCAGACAACCATCTCTTGGAGGCCATTGCTGGAAAGCTCTGAATACATCATCTCATGTCAGCCAGTCAGCCAGGATGAAGATACTCTGCAGGTAACTGAACTGTCTTAGCACAGGAACACTGTTAGCCTCATCTGTGGCAGCAGATGTCTCTTGGGAGTCCAGTCCCTTTGCTGTCTCCAGTCCCTTTGCTGTGTCTTACAGGGGTTAAGGGGGGCAGGATATTAGAGCAAGATAAATGCCTCCCTCCTCTCCTTCCTGAAGAAGGCTACAGGATAAAACTACTAAAAATGAAAGCCCTTGAAATTCTGTCGGTGTCAACATTTCACCAGGGAAGGGGGCAGTCAGGAAGATGATTGGGAGTTTCAAAGACTGAGGTGCTGCTTCTCCAAGCCAAAGACTCCCTTAGCCCTTCTCGTTTGTCTCCCTTGGTTTCTGTTTCCCTGAAATGGTGGTAATAACATATCCCTCATGAACCATAGTGCAGAGTAGTCAAGTTTAACTCGGTATTGTTTGGAGTTTTCAGAAGGTCTAAGGGGAATGGGCTGGCTCCATCATGGTATAGAGCATAGAAGTCAACCTAAACACCCTCTTTCCTACGAGTAGGGTGACACCTAAGGAGTAATCACTCTTCGCTTTCCGGTGACTTGGTATTGCCTCTTGTTGCAGTTCAGGGTTCCTGGCACTTCCTCCAGTGCTACGCTCACTGGTCTTACAAGGGGGGCCACCTACAACATCATAGTAGAAGCCCTGAAAGATCACCGGAGACAAAAGGTGCTGGAGGAAGTGGTCACAGTTGGCAATACTGGTAAGTAAAAGCTTTATGGAGTCTGTGTGAATCTTTGCTGTCCCTGCCTTGTTTCCCTTACTCAAGACAACCTACCTGGTGCCCAGGCTTGAGAATAGTTCAGAAAGGAAACTTCTCCTGACAAGCAGAGTTCATCACAGGACACTAGGACAAGTGATTTGTGAAGTCCACTGATCTTGGATAACTAACTGCCACACTGATGGCGTCACTAGAGCTGTTCTATCTCTTGTCTATTCATGAAGAATGTGCTTTCAGGCTCCATACACTCCTGGAGGGTCAGTGCCTGAGAGAGACTAAGAGGTCTGGTATTTACTGCTCTCAAAGGAAGTCAGGGATCACACTGGTGTTGCAGATTCCTGCCCAGCAGTGAAGATCTGCTGTCACAATAACACATCACGCTTATGGGAAGGAGCCAGTGGCCAGCTTAACTGCTCTGTGAGTCATTTGCCACTGCTCCTATGTTGGCTATCATTGGTTCTGTTTTACCTCAAACTCGGACAACCGCTAGACCATTGAAGGTCTGGCAGCATGGCAGGCTGCCTGCAGAGATGCTGATTAAGCACAAACAGGCGGCTCTTAGAAGCCATGTGACCAGCCACAAGTACTTGTGGTCAGAGACACAACTTGCCACAGCTGGAAAGCCCAGAGCCCACACACACCCTGTGGGACCTGGGCTTTGCTTTTAGCAGTACAAGGGTCTGCTCAACAACTCTTTTTCTCTCCCTCCATCTCCTCCTGTGGGTATTTTGAGGCCAAAAAGAAGAAGAGGGCAGGATGGGAGAAGAAGAAATGAAGAGTTAAGGATTTACATTGTCTACCCAGTAGGCGTCTCTATGCAGGCCCCTACTGCCCCCATCTCCCTGGGAAAATAAGGCTGTTTCTCTCCTTCCAGCACCCCAATTGCCTTACGTCTGTTATACACTGAACAGAGAGCATTAACTCTTGACCCTGATCATCACACACTGAACTGGTGGTTGTAAAACACCCACTTTTCATTCAAGGCACACACCTAAGGTGGAAATCAGTATACAATAGCATGGCTATAAGGTCTAGTCTCCTTCTTCCCTCCCCCTGCCATGAGCTAAAGCCTGAAGTGCCCAAAAGAAGTGCACGGTGCACGTGCAGCTACCAACCTCCTGCTGTTCCCCAGCATTGCACAGCATGCTTCTCTTAAAAACAGGCTCAGTCAGGTTGTTGCTCTCCAGCAGCAAATGCAAAAACTCACACTCACTTGAAACATGGCAAGTCAAAATGAAAATAGCCTTCATGTCAGGTTTTTTTATCATTCAGCTGCTCTGACACATGCAAATGGAAAATAAATCACAGGGAGTCTGGACTGCTGACAGAACCATCAAGTGTATGCCCATGGGGTAGCTCCAGTACAGCCAGGATATTTGTAAGAAGAAAAAAAAAAAGCACATATTCAGTGAAAATCGTTCTGTCTTTCAGTAGTTCCTTTTGCTGTGTGTGATGCCTGTTTCTTTTTTTTTTTTTTCATTACAGTGTCTGAAGGACTAAACCAGCCAGCTGACGATACCTGCTTTGATACTTACACTGGCTCCTTCTATTCCATTGGCGAGGAATGGGAGCGGTTATCTGAAACTGGCTTTAAACTCTGGTGCCAGTGTTTAGGCTTTGGCAGTGGTCATTTCAGATGTGATTCTTCTAGTGAGTAGCTTGCTTTTGACCATCCCTGTCTCTGAAGTCCCTGAGCACTAATAGCATGTTTGACAGAACCAACCTGATCCAAACATGATGCAAATGAATGCAGGCTCTTAAGTTTTTAAACCGAATCAGTGTTTTGCATCATGAGAAGTGATGGAAAACTTTGGTTACTTCTGAGCTGTGCAGCTTATCTAGTATTGCTATTCCCTGCAGCAGCAATCAATATTGTATTGATATGTAATGACTATTTTACCAAAGTTAAATGTTTGTTTTATTTTCCCTACCCTTGCCAGGTGTAAAAGTGAGATAGGCAAGATGCCTAAATGAAAGTATCTGAGTGGCCATTTAAGAAGACAGCTTTGAGTATTAAAGTACGGTTGAATTTTCATCTCGTAATTATATACATCATTGCATTGGGCCAGACTGTGGATTTCAGTGGGTACTGCAGCAAGTACAGAGTCTGTTTTGCATTGCAGACAACGTTTGCAAAGCATCATGTGGAACCAGTTTTCCAATTCTGTCAGCTGCTTTCTGAAGCTCTGTCAAGCAGGCAACACCTCTGCTGGGGCACTGTTTTATTTTCTGCAGGACTGTGGTTTACATGGAAGAATATCAAACTTCATGTAAGGGAATGGAACAAAAGTCTGTGAATGAGGGGTTAACACTTACGTAAATTGTGCTTTTAAATCGTGGAGTAAGCTAAGCAAAGAGTATTTCTGCAACTTGTATAGACTCAGAGGAGTGACTGCAGGGAAGACAGTTGTTTTACAGGATTAATATTTATATTTCATCATTTGATACACATGGCTTACCATTGTGTTTTGCAGTCTCTGTGATACAGTTTTACTGGGTATTTGCTCAAAAAAGAGCATTTAAAATATTTTTCTGTTTTCATATCTGTTAAATTCTCTTTCATTTCTCTTCCTCTCCTATTAGCCAACCCTTCTCTCTCCCTCCTCCCTCACTCTTTGTCACATCTTTCTTACTCTTTTCCTAAGAGCCTCTAGCCATTTCTTAGAGCTCTAACAGTCCTCAGCAGTTAAAAGCTGCAGGAGCTGAACCCATTTCCAGCAGGAACCCATTTCCTCCTTGGGACTTACATGAGCTGAAAAGATTCTTTCTCCTGCCCCTCTGTTGGTTCCTGAGACAACATCAAGCTGTTCTCCTCCCACTATGTCACTGCAGTGTGGGCAATAACTCCTGCTTCTCTTGTTCCTCTGCCTTCTCCAGAGTGGTGCCATGATAATGGTGTAAACTACAAGATTGGGGAGAAGTGGGACCGGCAGGGGGAGAATGGCCAGATGATGAGCTGCACCTGCCTTGGAAATGGAAAAGGAGAATTCAAGTGTGAACCTCGTAAGTCTCCTTCGGATGTTCATTTAATTGAGCTCCCATTCAGGAAGTTGTAGCATCTCAGGACTGTTCCCATTAAGGTCCTGCCGTGGGTGGCAGGCAGAGTATCAGTATGTCTGATTCAGTGACAGATTGAATATGTTCTCGCCAGAGCTGAAGGCATAAGCTTAAAAAGTAGAAAACCCTCTTTTGTTAGCTAAGGTCGCAGCACACTCGGCATCTCTCTGCCTTTGGCACTGCAGCCACACAAGAGGGACATGTCACTGCACTAAGTGGTGTAGATTACCCTAATCAGTAACACAGGACTTTTCTGCAGGGTCTGTCCCCTGAAGATCCTCTAGACTTCATACTGTGAATTAAACTGCATTGCTTTTTTCAGGCAACTACCTTCATGTTCTAGTTTAAAGTGTCTGGAGAGCTATAAAAATGACTGATGTTCCCCTTCCCAGTCAGTGAGCCTCTGGTCAAACAGGGAGAGCATATTGGCCAGAGGCTCCTGTTCTGATCACTAAGCTGCTCTGAGAATGCTTAAAGCCAAGCACAGGCCATGCAACTGAGCTCTGCCTGTCCCTCCACAGATGAGACCACGTGCTACGATGATGGGAAAATGTACCAAGTTGGAGAGCAGTGGCAGAAGGAGTACTTTGGGGCCATCTGCTCCTGCACTTGTTACGGAGGACAGCAGGTAAGCAGGAGGGACTTGGCATGCTGAACGCAGGGAAATGAAGAGAGGGGGCTGTGCTGGAGTGCAGTCCTAAGACTACAGGGTTTCAGGTCAGATGGTGTCTAATGCCTGGCCAAAACAGGCCCATATAAGAAGAAAAATAATTAGCAGGAGACCTTAAGTACTTGCAGGGACTTGGGGCCTGCATAGTATAAAATGAGAGCAACCTCACTGGAGTTGGTGGAGCTGTACCCACATGTATGAATACTGACAACTCCTTGGCCATCAGCATAGCGTAGTCTGACCGGTGCATGCACGTTCTCTTTCTTCAGGGCTGGCGTTGTGACAACTGCCGCAGACCCAGCGTGGAGGTGGCCCCCGAAGGCTCTGCTGGCCATACCTACACACAGTATACTCAGAGATACCACCAGGCCACAAACACTGTGAGTACACTTTCCTTCTCTGCCCTCCCTTACTGTGAGTCTGGTCTATGGCACGGATATGTGGGGTTGGTATAGGGTGCAAGGTACAAAAGCAGCATGTAGCTTTCTGCTTGCTCAGAAGTGCATGATAGCCACTGATCCAGCAAACCGTCACTCTGCACAGCACAGAACGTATGCTTGAGCTCACACTTCCACACACAGTGTTCAATGTCACACGCACGTCAGCAAGACTTCTCGTTTACTAGTGCTGGGATGGACCTGCATGCTCTGGCTGAGGTGGTAGTGCATGTAGTGATTTCCTAGTCTTTACTTGCTGCTGTAAACCAGCTGTGTGCTTTGTGCCGAGAAAGCTAAACAGCTACATGGACTGGCAACACTTCTCAGCCCAAATCACACCACAGAAGTGTCCGTCCTTACAGGACAGAGCGCTAACTGATTTCCTTCCCTCCTGACAGAACGTCAACTGCCCAATTGAGTGTTTCATGCCCCTAGATGTACAGGCAGACACACAACATCCACGGGGAAAGTAACATCCAGCAAGACTTCTTGCGGCAATGGCAACAGACAAACCAAAGTATAAATACCTATCTATCTGCCACAATTACCATCCAAACTGGAGTGATGCTAGCAAAACTGCATCTTTTGAGAATGGCCCTCTGCTCTGGAGCCATTTTCCCAGCTTAAGCTCAACTCACAGCTTCTCCAAACGCCACTCTTGGAGTGTTTCAGACTTTTCTCATGATTGATAGCGATTGTCTTGTTTTTGCTCAAAGTGCTGAATACCAGTCAGTATTTTCAAATTTAAAGAAAAAGAGATGCTAAATCACAAATTGGTGGGGGATCAAAATATTAAGGGTGAGGGAGGGTGCAGAAATTCAAGGTTCCCATGCTATGCAAAGAACATTTGAGTACAACATTACTGAAGTTTAGCAATAGGAAAGTCCACCAAACACTTCTGCTTTCACATAAGCGTGCAGCCAGCAATAAGATAGGAACAGCAAATCCAATCACTGTGATATTTAAAATATGCACAGTCCTATTCTTTCTCAATGATCCTAGTATTTTTCTAGCTGTATCTTTATATCTCATACTGTTATTTATCAGTTTTGTTCCCCTGACCTTCAAGTGTTTTTATATGGGAATAAAATGTATTGAAGACACTTAGTATGCAGTTGACAAAGAGGAATTTGGTGTAATTATGATCAGTGATTATTTTTATACTGTAAGTGCCAAAGCTTTACTACTGTGGAAAAGAAAAAAACCCAACCCTTTTAATAAAAAGATTTACAAACCAGACATGTAGTTTAAGTGATTCTCTTTGCTACCATGGAATCTAGGATGAAGATTATTATTCTGAGCTGGAGTAACATTGCCTTGAAACAAGATGGAACAAACATCTCAATGAAGCATGAAGTAAACCTCAAGAGAATATTTGTAGAGCAGTTTGTTAATTAAAGACTTCCGGCTGCACCCCCAGCCCCAGTAGAGCGCAGAGACACTCTGAGTATGTATGCCATGCTTCAGGAGCAGAGGCTTGCTTTGTGGGAATAGGTGGAGGAGAAAAAAGGGGGAGGGAAGGCAAAATAGTCCCTGCTTTGGACATTAACTGAGGTAAAGAGATGGTCCTCAGTCCAGCCAGACGCTTAAATACCTAGAATTAAATATGCTCTCTGTGTTTGAGTTGCCAAAATTAGTGAGGCCATCCACGCCCTTGAAGTTGGATGTGTTCAAAGATTAATGGTACTTGGACCCAGTGACTCCCCCGCGGGTCCAAATGGATGCTGGGTCTCTGAGACCCTGTTCCATGCCTTGCCCCTGGGGCGGACTACAGTTCACCCCTCTCTGCAATGAAGGATGACTTACCTGTGACCATCTAAAGGATTTATAGAGGGGCTATCACACCCTTCTTTCAACTCTCAGCTATTCCATCTCCATTTGCAACATGATAAATTCAAATAACAAAATCCAGAACTGAGGTTGTTTAGGTACTAGTGAGCATGCCCTCAGGTACTGCTGCAACAACATCATAGAAATCCTTCTATCGCCTCTGCAGAAAGCCTCAAAAAAGTAGGGGACAAACAGCACCTGGGTCTATGCCTGCATGTTAAGGCGAAGACCACTTTGAAGTCTACTGTGCCTCTGCTTTGTCGGGTGGGGAGGGAGGTAAATGACATTCTCCTCAAAACCTTTTTTAAAACAAAGCCAGTCTTGATTACAATGAACAAAGTTAGCAACACGTCCCTTTAGCTTGCACTGCCAACACTGCAAAAACCTGTACAGCACTTGCAAATACAGAACATAAAATGTTCTGTCATGATTCCTCAGGCCACATTCCTCTCTCCTCTCTTGACTATGAAAGCACTGTATTACTCAAGTCAATGGATTTCTCTGGATTGAATAAAGCATAGCATGAAAATAGAATTCGGCTTCTTGACATGAGAAACACACATGGCAGTTGTTTTCACAGATTGCTATCTACAGAGCAACCAAAACATTTGCAAATAGTAAAATGATTGCAGCAGAAATCAGTTCTATCCCACCAATGTTCAAAAGCAAAATGGGTATCTAAAATACATGAGAACTAAAAATGTCACAGACAGAGACACAGAAGAATACTTTCCTGATAAAATGGAGTTTTATTTGTTTGCCATTCCCAAGTGAGGGTTATAGACTGGTTTCCACCAATTGCGGAGATCCCTAGTCACTTTGCCACTAAGTAATTGACTTCACAGACACACAGAAATTGCCCAGCTAAACAGGATTCTAGTCCATCTAATCTCCTCACTCCAATGTCACATCACTTGCAACAGCAACACCGCCCCCTCCCTGCAATAAGCATTACGGGATAAACAGATTTAAACAATACATTTGCCTAAGCTCTCTGTAGATGTTTGTCCATGCCTGAAAGCATGAGAGTTTACATTGCTGACAATTTCTGTTTAACATTTACTAGTATAACGCTGGGCATTTTGTCATTCAGCTAAATCTTTTCAGTTACATTTGAAAATCACTACCAGAGTGCAGCACAGGAGCAGTAGAAACTTGTGAGATCCAAAGTATCACCCACAAGTCTTTCCTTTTAGAAACAATGCACAACAAAAGGAACCAAGGTTTTTGAAGGTTCCCATGCTTCACCCAGGCCATAATGCACAGAGTGGCAACAGAACAGCAGCTGGACCTTAAAACACCAGATCGATTTATATCCATGGTCCACTTGAGTGCTAAGATCAACTAATGTTGTCTAACTCAAGTTACCTTCAAGGCAGAGGCAGCTGCCCAGGCAGGGATGAAGGAAGCATCTGCTCTGTTAGCAGGGAGCGTTTAGGCTCCCAAACAAGGCGCTCACAGCTACACCAAGCCCAGTGGCATTTAAGCCCTTGGCTGTTCTTTTCAGAAGAGGAGATGCATCTCCACATGGTTTGTCTTCTCAGCTAACACAGAGCTTCAGTTAGAGCACAGAAACAACCAGAATCAGGACTCTATTCTAGCAAGGAACAGAGTGGCTGAGAAAAAAGAAGGAAGGGAAGGAAGGAAGGGAAGGAAGGAAGGGAAGGAAGGAAGGGAAGGAAGGAAGGGAGGGAAGGAAGG
>VFFE01006741.1:249087-397217 GCA_008921705.1 Burhinus oedicnemus | reverse complement strand
GAGGTACCTGCTGGGGCCTGTTAGGGTTAACTGCCGCAATAATTTTTTTTTTTTTTTTTTCTTCTGTGTTACTCTGATTTTAAAAGATGTTTTGCTGCTAAAGCTTCGAGGCTCGTTGTGAATGGAATTGCTGTTTTAATGCTTCCAAAATGCATTTTCTCCATTGGTTTATTCTAATCGGTTCATAGGATCTTTAGTACTTCTAGAGTTTATCTTGGCGTGTCATGAGTGATTCTGCAGTTTAGCTGTCAGTGATGTTTCGCCAGCTCACTTTGAGAGACAACTCTGTGTCTTTTGGTGTTAATTACCTTATTTCTTCACATAAAGCACGCTAACGTAGATTGTTAGAAATCTGATGGGTGGCTGTGCAACCGTGAGGCCAGTTCTTAAGAAAATGCAGCAAATGCTGCGTATTCGCTTGCAGGAGCGTGCAGATAATCCTCTTTTCTATCAAAACAGATACGACCACATTCTGAAGTGGGAGCTCTTCCAGCTGGCGGACCTGGACACCTACCAGGGGATGCTGAAGCTGCTCTTCATGAAGGAACTGGAACGGATCGTGAAGCTGTACGAAGCGTACAGGCAGGCCCTGCTCACCGAGCTGGAGCATCGCAAGCAGCGGCAGCAGTGGTATGCTCAGCAGCACGGCAAGAATTTTTAAGCTAACAACTCTTTAATAGACTTTTATGAGGACACTAAGAGCTTTAAAAAGTTTTCACACTTAAAACTATGAAAAAGTGCTTTTGTTGAAAAGGCAGCTTATTTTTGTTGACGTTGCACCTTTGTTATTATCCTCTTGAATATTTTTCTACGTGTATTATGTATTGTTTATAAAAATGAAAAATGTTTGTTAATCTTTTTCTAGTTTATTATTCTGAGAACCAGCGCGGAGTTTAATCAGAGACTTGATTCTGGTATCTTTTTCTAGCAGTCAGCTGTATTATTAAGAAGCTGACTATATATTTTTAAAGGGCAATAGATGCAACTGTGTGAAATGTCCTGGATTCAAAACATTGTTAAAATCCAAATGAATATTTCAGCGTATTTCCCTTGGGACTTCGTATCCCGAGAGAGAGAGAGATCTGCTCTTTGTTTACAGCTTTAATGTACAGATACTGGTCCTTTTCAATAGCGCCCAGTGCTGTAACCAGCCAGAAGCAGATTTCACCAGTCTAAACCAAGCGCTTCATGAAAATGAAGTCTGAGTTGCCTTATTTCTTACTTTAACGCGTTACTACTTTAGTTTTACTACTAGTTTTCACAGAAGTTAGTCAGAGGGGGGAAATGTACCTTCTTACAGACCAAGACCTCTAAGCAGACTTCTCACAGGTTTGGAAAATGGTGGCCCAGTGACAGGGGAAGGTAACGCATTGTCTGACCAGCTCACCAGCCAGCTGGACCACACCACGGAAAACATTCAGGGATGTAACAACAATTACTTTTTTTTTTTTTTTTTTAACGAGCTTTTGGCTTGTATTAAAGCTTCCTTACTTGGAGAAAACTTTTAATTGTACAGTTATCCTCTCCGATAGTTTTCTTTGGTTCATTGGTTGTCCTGAAATGTTATTTATGGATTCTTTTTAGTGCAATAAACATTGTTGCAGACAAAAAAAAAAATACATTTCTTGTAAATCCTATTAATTCAATAAAAAACCTTTTGTTTAATGAATGAAGGGTTGTCCAGCTGATTTTTTGGCCTTTTAGAACGTCAAATAAAATGTTCTTACAGCCAATAAAAAGATCTGATGGGGGTGGTGAAAATCAGGAGTGACAGGAGCACCTCCCGCGTGTCCCACCTGGGCAGGAGACAGGGCGGAGTATTTTCAGAATATCAACCTCAACTGACGGGCAAAAGGAACCCAAGAATGTAAAAAACCCAAGCGGAGAAGCTCTCGCCTCATTAGTCAATAATTGCTTCCTGTATAACCAAGGTCTTAGGAACGGAAAGCAAACTTTTAATAGTTCTGACGATAAAAGAATAGAACTGTTGAACACACTTTCTATGCGCTATAATGAATAGATATATACAGAAATACGGTGACGGTTTCTCCAGTACATAACGAAGTGATACTCTGTGCATCAGTTACGAACAGAAAAGTACGCTTCCCGTACAAGGTCATTCACATACCGTAGCAGAAGTGCCCTTACAGTTTCTGATAAAGCAAGTTAATACACTTTTAATTACGTTTATGTAATTAAATAGTTAATTGAAGAAAAAACTTGGTTACATGTTATAACTTGTTCAAGTATCTGAAAATAAGTTGGCTTTTGAATAATGCTAAGGTCTGGAAGATTTTTAGTTGCGGTATCCTGTAAGTTATGATTTCTCCAGTGACTTCATAACTAATTAAGAAGGGGAAAATAAGGCTTCGTAAAGGAGCTGGGAAGTATGCTGGCTGTTACAAATTAAAAGCACTTTGTAGTTGCGGCGGTACCAATATGTACATATTAACAAAACAAAAACCATGCCCACATCTTCCCGTCAAACACCGTGTCGTCGAACGCGCACACCGAACCGCCTTACAGGGGGCACGTGCTCTCCGCTCTCCCTGTTCCACGGCAGGAGCTTGTGATGGGGACGAGGATGAGAGTGTCGAGCCGAGGGGCAGACGGCCGCGCCTCCTTCATGCACTGCCGGGAACGTGCCCGGCTTACACCTTCTTCCTCTCCGAGCCCTCGGCGGGCTCCGCTTTCTGTGCGGGGAAGGCGTGGTGGTACAAATGTCTGTGAGTCGCTGCCGCGCTGTACAGTTTGTACAAAGCCTGGGAAAAGAGAGAGAGGATGGTTACGGCCCCGGCCCCGCTCAGGTGACGCCTACGCTCTGTGCTTTCGTGTTCACGCTGCAGCGGCAGGTTCAAACCGGGCGCGGTGTGCGGTTTGTTTTGTGCACCAACTCTTGATTGTGTCAAGTGTCCGACGGGGAAAAGGCTAAAGATCGCTAGTTCGCTAATTTTTCAAACGACTCGGCTCTGGGAGGAGCCCCCTTGGGTTGTATTAAATCAAGGACTATCTGGAGGGATGAGGAAGGGACTCCGGGGGTTGGGTTTTCCTACGGGTTTCACGCACAGAGTTTAAATTTCTGCATCCTCGGCATTTTGTTTTACACCCCCAGGCAGATGCGCGTTGCATCACACGGAGGGCATGGCTGTGTAACGGGTACCTGGTTTATCTAGATAATTTTTCTGCAGCTGAATGGAGATATTTTTTTCCTTCCGATTTTACCATTTTCCATTTGTCCCCAGGTGTGTTTCCCTGTCTGCCAGAAAAGCCCGTCCTTCGCAAACAGCAGCCCCGCAGTCTAACAAATCTGCGTGTCCTTGTTTGTGCAGAGCAGCCCTGTGAGCAGGCTGCCGGCCTCGGCGCTGTCTTCACCAGGGTCAGAGCGGGACAGCTCAATGCCAAGGTCAGACCAAGCAGGAGCGGCTGCAGTACCTGCATCCGTGGGCGGTCAAAGTGGTGGACATGGGCTGCGTTTCCCATCAGAGCAGTTACGGGGCTGAGACAAGGCTCTGAGCCCAAGTGGTGGCAACAGGCAAGACCTCCCCAGCCCGTGGTGGGCTTTGTACGGAGTGTGAATGGCCCAGGAGATGCCACGATACGGTTCTGGCTGCAGAGGCCGTGGTGTGACGCTGTCACGGCTCTGCCATTTCCATTTCAAATGAACTGGTTATTGGGGGGGAAGGGGGGGACATGACAACAACCAAAAACCCACCGGCTGCTGCTGGGGACCTGAAGCCTGTTGGTGAGCCAGGCTTAGCTCAGGACAGGGTGGGGAGAGGCAGGCGGCCGGCAGGAAACTGTAGGTGGGGCTTTGCATGCAAGTGGTTTGGGCTTGTTTGGGAATGTAGTGGACCAGTGGAAGAGCCTTCATGCAGCATCTCTGGGTTTCTTTCTTGAAAATAGGCCTTCAAATCCTACATAAGTGCCCTTGCAGCATTTTGTGCTAGTTTAAGCTTTTTTTTTTCATGCCAAACCAGTCTCACAGAGCTGACTTTTACTTGACAGGATTTGTTCAAGAGAGCAGCAAAAGCAAAGCCCGTGTTCTCCCTCTTGTTGTTGCACAAGCCAGAGCAAAGCCTGTGGGCCCAGAGGTCAGCGAGCTTTTAGCTGCTCAGCCTTGTGGCGCAGCGAGGTACAGAACCAGCGATGGGGAAAGGAACGAGTTGATTTTTAACTTTTTTTTTTTTTTTTTTTTAAATGGCCTTTTGGACCTATGAGAGCTGCCCCACATAACTCAGTGGCTGAAAAGTGTGTCAGCACTGACAGATGGAGCTGTCAGGCTTTGGTGGCATCATAAAAGACTGGGGTGGCACCTGGCTACAACGCAGGATTAACGTATGTGTGCAGTAATACAGACTGGCAGGGATGCCCTTTTTGGTTTAATTAGGTGCTGACGAGGCTTTGCCTAAACAAGGTTCCAGTCGCCCTCCGCACAAGCCTGGCCAGCAGCTCAGCATTGTGTCCCTGTGGCCCTGGGCAAGCGGAGCCCCAGCGAGCCCGGCACACGAGGGCTGCTAGTGGTTGTCCACGCAGGTGTCCCTGCAGGGTGGCACCGCGAGCGCCGGGCAGGGACCGGCTCCCCTTGGAGCAGTTCCCCTGCCAAGGAGGGTGAGAGGGGCTGTACTTGGCGTGCTGCCCCGGCGAGAGGCTGGGGAGATCACAAATGCCTCCCAGACTCTGCCTTCGGCTTACTCAATCCAGTACGGGGTGTTTTTGCCCAAAACACAACATGCGGCACTTCCAGCAGCACAGAGAGGCCTCGCCAAGCATAGGGTTCCTCAGCTGCTGGCGCAGCTGGTGCTACAAAACAAACCGGTTTGACCTCTCAGCACAACAGGAAAAGCCCCAAACAGAACTGATGGGAGAAAGACAAAAATCCCCATTATAACAAACACCTCCCCAACCCCAAAAATCTCTCCCCCACTTGGCTTCCAGCACTGCCTGGAGCGCAGCGTGCACATTTAACCTCCTTCTCCAGGCATCTGGATCACAGGGAACAACTGGAGCTCACCAGTCCGGTGCAGGGCTGGGATGCCAGCCACCACCTAGAGCCCGCGCAGCCCCTCGTCCTCCACAAGCCCAAAGGCAGCGACACAGGCAAAACGTGCAGCTGGGGCCGAGACATTTTTCCCTGGGAGCCCACGGCTCGGCTGCCCGTGAGGGCCCCGTGGCAGCCAAGTGGAGTTGCATGCCGGGGAGATGGGGGGAAGGAGAGCCACTTACCTCATTCGTGCTTCCCTGGGGAGAGGCATTGAGAAGAAAAGGGGGAGAAAGAAAAAGAAAAAAAGCATCTCTGTGTATCACGCACATCCACGGGAGAGCACAGGGCTCACAGCTCTGGCCAGAGCCACTTGCTGGGGCCAACATGGCAGTGTACTCGCCAAGCACAGGCTGCCCCTCTTGCAGGACCCCTCACGGCTCTGTCCACCCCTCCTGCAGTCGGTCCCACCACCATGGGACACGCAGTGCTCACACAGGACACAGCCACGAGGGCTTTGAACCCACCCAGGGCACTCGGGCATCAGCCCTGTGGATGGCGGCGGGCAGAGTCGCACTGCTCAAGGCCCGGTGCCTGCAGCAGGGCCAGTACCACCCGTCTGCACAGCTCCTTCTCGGGAGAACTTTCCCTTCAGTTGGAAAGCCGTGCCGCACAGCCCGCGGGGGCCAGCTGGGTGCCAGGGAGCAGCCGCAGGCACTTTAACCTCTTTATTTTTCCCCAGCTGGGCAGGTTGCAAGTGGGCAGTGTCTCTGGCTTCCTGCTGGCTGCGTTCTGTTCTTGCTTAAACCCCCCGCTGGTTCCTGCAAAGGGATGGGCGAATGCTGGACTTAAACACGCCAGCATCTCCCACCGGCACCCGGGGAGGGTCTCCGAGCAAACGGCCACAGCACAGGCACTGACCGCACCGCAGGGGCATTTACTGTGGATGCTCAGGCTGCTGAAGACAGGGCAGCCAGGATGAACCCACCTGGGCCACAGGCAACGAGCCGCTCTTGCTCTCAAGACGCCTTATTTGAAAGGCAACACTGCTACCCAGCTCTGGGATGAAGGAACTGAATAATAAATGCTTCACTTTTTTCCCTCAAAGCTGCATGTTTAGCTCCAGCTGCAGCTCTCTGCGCAGCAACGGGAAGCAGGCAAATGTGGTCGCTCTTGATCAAAAACTCACTGGTGGACAAAAAGCAGGGAAGGAGCAGGTGAAGCTGTTGAGAACAGCCCGTTACCCCTTGGAGCACTACAGAAATAAAACCCACGACTGCGGCTGGTGGCTTCTGAGGGCCAAGCAAACAACAAGCTCAGCCCAATTCTTCCACGGGAAGAGCAGGAAGCCATCGCAGCCCTTTAAATGTTATTTCGGCACATCGGCCCATGGCTGCAGTTGCATTCCGGTGGGCTGCTCCCCTGGCTGGGGCGAACAGAGTCAGCAGGAGCCTGCAGGGTCCGGGCTTTCCCTGGCAGCTCGGCAATGGGGAGAGGAAAGAGCTGCTGCAGAAAGGGAAACAGGAAGGACCAAGTGTTAAAAATACTGTGGCCGTGGGCTGCAAGATAACCCTGCCAGGGCCGGGCGCTGCAACGGCGCTGTTTGGAAAGCAGGCAGAGCAACGCAGGGGGGTGTGGGGGGGATGCTTACTCATTCTGACCATTTTTAAGATTTTAGAGGCGTTTCTGGACATCGGGGTCCAACCAAGACCTTCCCATGTTGTTTGGGAAAAAAACAAGACATCGAAAAAGAGCGGGTGAGACCAACTGACCCAGCACAGCTGCGGCTGTAACGGGAAAGCAGGGCCCAGCACCAAAACAGGCAGAGCCAAGACCTGGCCTCAGTCTCTGGCAGACCGGGGGAAGAGCCAAAATCCCTGCCCGAATCAGGCCAGCGATATGGGTCTTTCTTTTTAACATACACAGACATGCACACAAAACCCACACACACCGGCTCTGAGAACGCCACCCTGCTGGGACCCTAGGCAAAGCTGCCCCACTCCCACAAGGTCTGAGACTCCACAAACCAGCATTTGGTGATGGGGAAGACAGGAAGAAAAAACAAGGCAGAACGCAACAGCTTGCTGTGAGTTTTCTCATCCCCAGCCCGGATCTACATGGCTTGTCTTTCACACTGGGCAGGAATCAGAGGCTCGGGCTCGAGCAGGGGAAGGGGTGGGTTGGGACGCAGCTGATCACTCCTGCTCTCCAGCCCAATCTCGTCCTACCTACCTGTGCTACAACCACAGAGCAGTCCTACCCAGGCCCATCTCCGGTCCCTAAGATACCTCCTCCTTACAATCAACTCCACAAACTGATCTGAAAACATTTCCTCTGTCCCTGCTTTCCCCATCTAGAAGGTCTAAGGAATGGCCTAAAACTCGTTGTCCTGCTGTCTGAAGAAGACAGGGTACAGGTCTTTTCTCGCTGATCACAGCACAACCAGCTCAAGCAGCTGGATCTGCCCAGGCAGGCCCAGCTGGAGCATCTAACAACCCTAAATAGAAATGCAAAAGCCATTTCAAAGGTGAGGAAAAGCCCCAGGAAACTCAACACTTAAGAACTTGGTGGGGTTTGTTTGTTTTTTTTAAATCAAAAGCTCTTTATCCTACCTGGTCCCATAACGCTGCGGCCACTTGGTCTATTACTGCGCCCAGTTCTCTGTACTCCCCAGAGTATCTGATATAAGCCCAGGTACACAGTGTGATAAGTGTCAAGCCCATGATCATGTTGCACAGACTGGCTATGATGTCCAAGCCAATGAAGCCGGTCACTCCAGCTATCACGTAAGTGATGAAGATGACCACAAAGAGCGTGGCGGGGGTGCGGGCGGCATGGAAGATGTTCTTGCTGTCATTGTGCTTGATGTACTGGATGTAGAGCTCATCTATCTCGTTCTCCAGCTGCTGGAGGTAGCGACGGCTGAACTCCTCCCCACCCATCTTCTTCACCCCGCGAAACAGCTTCACAGCCTCCTCCTTCAGCTCCACGTGTTTGGTCTGGAGGTCACTAGGTGCAAGGAAGGGCTTGTCCCCACCACAAACCTGCATGGAAAACACAGTCCAATCACTCCAGAAACCTCAGCACCCACAGCTCCTGTACTCTGCCGTGCACACCACTGGAATTAGGGCTCTACAGGCTCCCGTTTGGCACGAACCACTAGATCCTGCAGGAAGACATCCAGACTATGCTGTCCATCTGGGACAGCTCTGCAAAGTGCAGGTTAAAATGGG
The DNA here is from genome assembly GCA_008921705.1 of Burhinus oedicnemus. Lineage (NCBI taxonomy): Eukaryota > Metazoa > Chordata > Aves > Charadriiformes > Burhinidae > Burhinus > Burhinus oedicnemus. The sequence continues at coordinate 389,006 of VFFE01006741.1, read as the reverse complement.
GCAGTGGGTGTCTGCACTGGGAAGCTGCATCCCACAGCTCCCCTACTCCATTCACTAAGCCAGGGTCTCGGGAAACACTGACGGCTGAGCTACACTGACCGGCAGGACCCTGAATCCCAGCATATTCCAGTGCTGGAAACTCCACAGCATTTTCCTTCTGCTTCAGAGTATGAGCAGTCCACAGGTGGTTTGGCCATGCAGCTCCACACCCCTCTCCTGCCAACAGGCAGCAATCTCCCATACCGATGAACAGAGTAGGGGTCTAGAAGTGGCTGGAGACAGGCTGGGATCTGAGCTTCACCTGAAAACATCACAACCATCCCCCCCACCAGAGCTGAGAGATGGGCTGGCAGGGCAGGGCATAGGCGAAAAGCCAGTTATAATGACTTTATCCCCTAATTAGCACAAGCCATAGCACGGGTTGCATGGTCAGGCGGCACTGCCAGCCCACTACATCACGGTTTTGGGTTGCACCTACCCACACTGGGGAACACTGGGAAAAGGATTCAAATTCAGCAGAGGCCACGTGGTCTGCAAAAAGCTGCCATCGGATGAAACAGTGACCGTCTGTCAGTGACCATGATACCCTGACCAAGCATTGCTCTCCTCTAGCCTGTGAGAAAGCCCCTTTTCCACCATAAACATAGGACAGACCCTCTTTGGGACTCTGAACGTGGAGCACTGTCACCAGTCCTGGCCAAGCCCATGCAGGACCTCTTCTCCCAAGAACCCAGGCAGGGAGGTTTCCCCACGAGGACAGGAGAGCCAGGAGACATGAACGCTATGAAACGACATGCTCGGCACCACCTACCTCTTCCATTCTCCTGCTGTAGGTATCTTTGGCAGTGGCAACTGCTGCTAAATTGTTGGCTTCTGCTGTGGCCTGCAAGAAGGGCAAAAGGGGTACAAAGTTTAGCTGCAGAAAGACAGGGTTAAGAAGTGTAATTGCAGAGAGCAGCAGCCACTGGCTGCCTGGGCATCCATGGTCCACACGTGTCCGCAGCCAGGACATGTGCACGGTACCCTGGTGCACATGTACGGAATTAAACAGCTCCCTTGTCTGAGCCAAGTGTACTCTCCCCAGCCTCTGACCAATGCCAAATAAGATCACCCCGTATTTACATGTCCAGTTTCCTCAGTCCCCCCAGCCAAAAGCCTGCATGAAGAGAGGATTCCTACCCTCCAAGCCAGAGCAACGAAAACTTTGGCTTCAGCTGTGGGAAACAGCAAGAAAACAGATAAAAGGCTCAGTCGTATGTAAACAGCTACAGCTGCAACCTCCCGCAAAGCTGTCTGGCTCAGAGAGAAGAGCTGCAGCCCAGCAGCCGCTGCCCATGTGTGGGGCTGCGTCACCTCCGTGTGCGGCCCGACCGCAGCCAAAAAAGATGCTGTTTACCTGCAGGGGAATAACTTCAGCTCAGCTGGCTGGCGCTGTGTGCACAGGCAGCGAGGCACCACAGTCCGGCCGAGGTGCACGAGCCGTGCTGCCACAATTGCTAAGCCATATCAGACTTGTGACTGCCAAATACTTCCAAAAGGGCCGTTTCTTGGGTTGTTACAGTAAGGCATTTGAAATAAATTCACAGAAGACCCAATATGCTGCACTAGCTGGCCACCTCTGACAATTAACTGGAAATCAATGGCAATTACAGTGCATGAATGCTCACCAGCTCACAGCTCACACTCACATACCTGCAGCATTGACTTTGGGTGTGGCAATTCTTCCCCTTGGTAGATCTTTATGTATGCCTGCAAAACAGTGCACAGAAAATGAAATCACATATTGAATATGGCATTCACGAGCAACACACAAACACCCCCACCCAGTTCCAGACTCAGCTTTAACAGGATGTTAAAAGCACAGAAGAGGAGGACGTTCCTGGCACAAGGTGGCTTCAGCAGGCAATGCTATGTCAGAAAACGCTACATAGCATGGCTCGAGGTCGACTCCTTGGGTGGCCTGGGTCAGTCACTCAAGGCTCTCCTTCCACCACTTAAGCTAAATATCTCTACCATCAAATTTGCACCTACCTCTGTCCTTTACTGAAGAAGACAGAGCCAGAGTCAGGTAGACCTGGAGAGTAGGCGGTGAGACTTACTCACTCATGTCTTGCCTTAAAATGTACCAGTAGTCATGACAACAAAAATAAGCTTTTTCCAAAGGCAATGCGAATACGGCCCTCAGCCTACCTCACCCTGGTCCTCAGTTCTCCGAGGAGGGGGGAGAAACAGCCCTGCCCACTTCTTGTGCTTACTGCATGGCCAAATATGCGACTGCAAGGTGTTTGCTTTCTGCAGCAATAGGAGCCAGGACTATTAGCTAGACCAAGAACATTTCCTCCAGCTGGCCTGCCTGCTGCTGCTTTCCCCTTTAATTACAGCAAAAGTGCAAGCATGCCACATATTAGTAAGCCCAATTTCTCTCACATAACCCAATACCTTAAAATACTCCACAAGGCCTCGACAGGTGATATGGTTTCCATTGATCTCCTTAACATCCAGGCTCTCGGGACTAAGAAGCCAAGGAATCAAAATCTTCAAGTTCTTGATGAACTCATCGTCTATTTCTGGAAACAAAACCCAATGTCATTAGCACCAGCCCTCCGTCAAACTTGTGCCTCAGTGTGCGCTCACATGAAACAAGAGCAGGAGAGTCAAAGAGAGACTCAGACACTCTATAATTTCGTGACGTGAGCATGCAGAAATGATCGTGGCCCCAGTTGTTACTTAACCCATGGACAGACTATACAGCTGTGCATATATCCACAAACCACTTCATGGCCTCAGAAATACTTGTGCAAGCACAAACGTGACTGCATGGGAAAAAAACCTGCTTTCGCTGATGACACTGGTAAAGTGCATGCAACACTGACAGCCAGAGAGCAGCACCTTCTTGCCTAGACACATAAGCTCTTTGCAAATCATGACCTTTAGCGTACATGGCACAGACACGTGCTGTGCCTTCCCTTTGCACTGCTCTATGGCACGCGTAGTGGAAATCTGTCTGGGCATAGGCTCTCTGGCTCTCATCCCTGCCACCTCCTGCGCCAGCAGGTAAGATCGTCTGTGCCGAGTTCTTGGTCCTCCATGAACCCATATGTGAAATCCTCATCGCAAAGCATTTTAAAGCTTTTGTAAACCATTAGATGCTTGGTACAGGTACACTAAGGACTCCTGCGAGTGACTGTGTATTTATATTGTACCATCAGGTACTCCTTTGTGCAAGAACGGGCACAATCTCTGCTCCTACCAGCCTGTCCCCTTTGCCAAAGCACAGAGCTGGCACAGGGCACTGTTTGTGGGGGTCCATGGGCTGCTTGTGTCCTTTCAACAGAGGCAGACTCATCTCCTAACAGTCATTCTTATGGCTTCAGAGTGTCTGACACCCATTTATTGACATTTAAATTAAACTGTACAAGGCTGGAGACAGAAAATACACTGTAACATTCAGGCATTTGGAAAGTAATGAGAGAGGGGAAGTTTCCCCATGTTTCTTCCATCAGACTGCGTACAGCTCTGAGGGAACAAGAAAAATGCTGTCAAGAAGCTGCTGCCAACTCCTGTGCCAGTTTGGCACACACCACTTGTTCACTACTACTCAGCACCTGAAATTAAGGGGGGGCACTAACAGAGATCAGCTCAGTTTCCACCAGCGCGCCTCCCCCCGCTGCCTCACTGTCCTGTCTGCTGGTTAGCACGGAGTTTGCCAGAAGAACAAGTCTGATCGCTAGCCAGACAAAACCAGGGAAAAATAACTTCTTTCTGCCTGCTAATTTATTTTAAGTGACTAATGGGCCACTTTCTCTACTGCTAAGATTGCAAGCAGCCTGTAACCAGCGATGCTGGTAAGGGGTTGGTTCACTACAAACAACTAAAAAAATCCACAACATGTGGCTCCTTGCAGGGTGGAGAATCTTACCACGGCTTTTTTCCTTCCTCTTTTTTTTTTTTTAACCTGTTGAACTAACTCTGCCCTGTAGGGAAACCACTGATCAGATAAGTCAGGACGATTAAACATTCCTTGGAAAGCTTTTCAAAGTCAAATAACAGTTCCCTTGAGAGCGCACGTAACTGGCCTTCCACCCTCCGCAAGCACCAGCCTGCCTTGCAGCAACCAGTCTGCACCGCTCTGCATCCGTGCCGAATGGCAAGCAAGGCAGAGGGGTTAATTGCAGGCTTAACGCCGTGTCCCTAAACTTCCTATCTCAGCCCTGCCCTTCCCCAGTTGCCTGTCAGCCATCTGTCCTGATAGTGCTTATTGCCAGCAGCTCTGAGACCTTTTTGGCCTCCCACACCTTTTTGGCCTCCACCTCTGTTTTGGCCTCCCACACCTTCTTGGCCTCCACCTCTGTCTTGGCCTCCCACAACTTTTTGGTCTCCCACACCTTTTCGGCTTCTACATCCGTCTTGGCCTCCCACACTTCTTGGTCTCCTATGACTTTCTGGCCTCCAACTCGGTCTTGGCCTCCCACACCCTTTCAACCTCCCACACCTTTTTGGCCTCCCCCTCTCTCAGGGTCTCCCACACCTTTTTGGCCTCCCCCCTCTCTCAGGGTCTCCCATACCTTTTTGGCCTCTGACAACTTTTTGGCCTCCCACACCTTTTCGGCCTCCACCTCTGTCTTAGGTTAAAAGCATCTGGTAAACAAACAGGCAGCTGCTGGACTCGGAAGAATGAGCTGAGTGTGTCTATGTCATTGGGAAGAGGATCCAACTCCTCTTCCAGAAGTTTTTTCATGGAAAATACTTAAAGAGGTTTCAAGAACCAGCAGGACAGTCTGCCAGGGCATTAAGGTATCTGCTTAAAAACCAGACCTTTGCCTTCGTACCTTTCAGTTTTCCATCGAAATTAGGGTTGGTGGCAACTTTCAGGCCCGGGTGAGGTAAGAGGAAGCAGGAGATTTTGGTGAAGCAGGAATGGATGTGCTTTCTGACGTTCTGCAGCTCTTCATGCTGATTTCCCGAGACCTGCGAGACACCAGTTTGGGGTCAGGAGGTTTCCTTCCAATGGGGACACCAGTAACGCTGGGGCAGCGATGCTGGCAGCAGCATGGGGTACTCCACGCTGTGGCTGCTTACAGCGGGAAAAAGCAACACGGAAGAACATCCCGTGGGGGCATGCCGCACGAGGACAAAGACAAGGCTCTTCCAGCAACCAAGGAACTAGAGTATCTCTGACCACATGCCCTGGGGCATGTTATTATCATTTGGAAAATGTGTATGTCCATGTATGACTGGAATATAAAAGCATTTGGGATTTCCCACTAAGGCCTTTCTTGTCTCCCCTTCAATTAGGTCTCTCCACTACCAAATCACCCATGCATTTCCTGATTAATCCCAGCGGAGCCCTCGCCCATCAGTTTTACTGTACAACTACCTATTACTAAAGCATCGTTCCTGATCTCTGGGCAATCTGCTGACTCCCATCTCTAAGGCCTCTCCCAGCTGCTCCCAGCAAGGGAGCCCCAGGGAGCCCAGGCTTGGGCAGAAGCTTAGCACAGGTGGCCTCAGTCCTCCACTGAACGTGGCAACGAAATTCAGCCTCCTGAAACACCTCTTCTGTGATTTTAAGGCACTGGGTAAGTGTGACCATAACCAGCATCTCTGTACACTGCACTTCACACCTAGCAGCCAGCGCTGTGCCCATCCTGCTGAACCCTCACTGCCGCCGGTGCTCTGCACCCTGTTCTCTGCTCCCTGCCCAGGATTACGCTCTCCAGCGCCGGCTGTCCCCCAGATCAAGGTGTCACCCTTGTGCCCTGCGCACTCTCCACCCACGCAGGGGATGGCAGTGGATCATCCCCGGATCACAAGCCAGATTTGCCTCTTCACTCTCCATCACTGCTCATTAAATGAACCCAGAACAGAAAGAACACACCTTCAGTCGCTTCTCCAGAAATCTTGCACCACCATCGGATCCATAAGAAAATTCATAAGGGAAGCTCCAGTCACGAACAAGGAATATAAGGGACTAGAAAACAGAGACAGAAACACGATGGGGTCACTGCCATACAGACCCAGAGTCAAAGTTACCAGCTGCTCCAGAGCCAGTTTGGAAAAACTCATCTTTCAAGGGTGTTGCTCTGTTGTTTTCTGCTCATTGTAGGACCAGGACTGGCTACATGAGATGCCTAATTTTGCTGTCATTATCGCAAGGGGATTCATGAGGGATTTCAGGGCTTCCTATCCTGCCACCACCACTCGCAGCAGATGTCAGAGCCCACAGTGGTGGCAGGACCCTCCCCTCGGCATCCTCGCCCCCACCTTCATGCCACAACAAGACCTGGCCCTGAGTCTCTGCCCAGCTCCAGCAGCATCTCATGCCTTTACTGGTGGAAATACCCCTCTGTGCAGGGCCACCCCATCACGGCACTGAGACCGCGCAGACCCGCTGCACGTATGGCTGTGTCCTACAAGGGGGAAGGGGGGAGGAAGCCCAGGACCACTGGATGGGTTTGCTGGGTGGCAGTTTGATTCCCTAGCTTGAAGAATAGCGTCAATCATTTAAAGTGCAAAACAAGAAAGGGATTTTTGCTAACCAGGACAAAAGGCAACGAGCTCCTTAATTCCAGCTACATTTAGTTCCATCCTATGGGAATTTTACAGGCTCATTTTTTCAGCCTTTTTCACTGGGCAGCCTTCCAGACAGATTTTTAATGAGAAGCAGATGCAGGATAATGAGGGTGAATAAGAAATCACTGGCTTTTGTAATCTTTATTGAGGCATTCAAAGTTCCTATGCAATAAATAAATAAATACCAGTACGGCCAACTTTTAATCTTTAAAAAGAAAAATGTTTTCAGAAAAAATCCTGTCTCCAGTGTCTCATCTGTGCAAGGGACCTATGTGTCGTGTAATGAGTTTGGAGGGGAAGCCCTGAATGCCGAAGCCCAGGAGGGCCTGGCAGGGGTGCCAGCGTTCCTCCCATGCACATGAATAAGCAGGTCAGCAAGTGGAATCCATTTCATTGGAATTTCCCTAAAAATTGTCTATGTTTAGAACAAAGATTCAGTGGAGGGAGGGAAAAATATTTCCCTTCCTTATTTCTCTTCCATAAAACATCAGGAAAGGTTAAAAAAAGAGAGAGAACAGTGAGTTGGCCATTCCTAACTGCATGACAAGCCACAGCAACTGCACCCTGTTAGCTGTTTCGGGACATGCTGTTCTAAGACCATGAGATGCTTAGGAGACATGTCCATGTTTAGGACTTTTCCACAAACACATTATGCATGCCTTGCACTGTTTGACTCTGGAATTATTTCCTTTTTTCTTAAGCAAAACTGTTCCAGACGTGCTGTATTTACCATACCACCCCCAGCCCCTCCAGCCCACAAACTGCCAGGCACCACGCGCAGCCTTTGTGAAGGCACCACGACCAGGACCAGGGTCTGCCGAGGGTGCGCGGGGCAGCATAGGCGGTTACGCTTCAGCGTAAATGCAAGGACACGCCATGGAGAGGAGGGAGCCGAAGGGAAATGTTAATTTTCCACCGTTAAGTATTACTTCCCTTCCAGCAGGCTCCATGCAACTGCCTCGCTATCGACACTTTCTCTGCATTCCCTGCTTGGCAGCATTTTCCTATAGGAACTGTTTTCCAAAGCCTCCTTTACAGATTTGTACATGTTAAGGTCAAAGGTTCAGCTTGTTTGACTTACAGGCCTGGAACCTCACCCAAGAAACTCAAGCTGTAGACTTCTACAAAGAGACCTGTCTCGGTTTAAAGCCTGCAGCTATGAGAGAAGCCCCTGCCTCTCTCGTTAAGCCACCCTAACCATTAAATTGCCCCCTCATTAACAGTGTGCTCCTCATTACTAGTCTGACTTTGTCCAGCCTCAGCTGCAGACACTGAGCTGCATGCTGCCTCATCCTTCCCACTGGAAAAGCAGTTTATTTACCATTGCCCTTCTCCTGCTTCCTCATCAAAATGCTTGGCTGTCTTTAAAAATGTCCTTCGCAGGAACAAGCCCACTTTGGGATGGGGACAGGAGGTCTCCATCGCTCAGCTGGCCACATCACCATCAATCCTTCTACCAAATTTTATCACATCTACAAGGGTTACCACCAGTCGTTTGATATTTTTCCCCAGATCATTAACGAAGATGACAGTGAATCAGAGAGACCCTGGGGGGAGCCCCAAGGAAACACTTCTGAAGGATGATGATTCCCTGTTAAAATTAGTTCAGCGTGCTCTGTCATCTATCAGTTAATGAGTTTTTAATCCATTTACAATGGATTAAAACAGACAATGCTGACTTGGTATGTTGTTCGCTTGCTTTTAATCAGCATCGTAGGGAGATAAGGCTTACAGAAGGCAACATATCATGGTGATAGTTGCCTTTATCAACCGAACTCGCAGTCTTTTAAAAATTGATAATGGGATTGTTTGACAAGACTTGCTATCCACAAGACTGTGCGACTTGACAGCAATTACGGTCTTTGGTAAAATCAGAGCCTATTATCCAGCCCTAATGACTTAAGCATATTTAAGTTTCCCCTTACAGCCTCCTTTTTACTGATGGAGTAGGAAGTATTTCACTTTCACTGAAGTATTTGGCTACATTATCCTGATAGTTTTTAAATAAGGAACAGGAATATTTATTTAATGTCTGGCTTTTTTCTGTACCATGTTACTATTTTCTCCTAGCTCTTGCGACTACAAGTCATATATTTTTACTGGTAGCTTTCACATCGTTTATCAGTCATCTGCCCATGCCAGCCAGTATCTAATATACTCTCAAAACTCCTGAAAAATCTCAATGTGTCCATTTGTTGTATTTTTTAACCTTTTATTTTATTTCCACTTCCTGACCACAGATACCCTATAAACCCTTTAGGCCTCCCAGGATGGTGGCGAGGACAGCAATTCTCTTTTTATATTGGAAGGCAAAAGTAAAATAACTGTAACCCATTCCCAATTGCTATTTGCATTTTTACAGCATGTTTTGCTCTCTGCTGTTTTCCACCTTGGGAAGCTCACAAACCCCCATCCAGCTACCACCCACCTTACTGCAGATGCCAGCTGGAAGTTGGACCAAGCCATTGGGACTGCCAGAGAGCATCTGGTCAAAGGAACAACTTGTACAGGATACGGCCAGAGCCCCAACAGAAGGTGTTTTCCTTCTGTTTACCACCCTGATCATGCAACGAGACCTGAAGCTCCACTGGGGTGCGAGGACACGTGGGGACCTCACAGCATCACTCCCCCCATCCCCCCAGGCCCAGCTCCCTGCCTCACACCTGATCCCACAGACACCCGAAAGCTTCAAAACCTGTTGAACCACCTTCCCAGCCTCCCAGGTGCACAGGATTTGGTGCAGCTGTATGTAATCAAAGCCTTAGGAAATCATTACTTGATCTGCTAAAGGACTGGAGCTTTAGTGAGCTGCCACAGCCATGTTATGGGTTCTTTCTGCCCCCCTACCTTCTGCTTTGTCTCTTTTTGTTCATATTCACTTTCCTACTCGAAGGGGCTGTCACAGCCCACCATCCTCCCAGCTGCTCACAGCTCTGGTGTCCAGAGCAAGCTCTTGTCTGCCTGACACTCTCCCTTTTTTGAATGCCAGCTTTTTATAGGTTGGGAAGCAGCAGGGTGAACAGATGTCCCTTATTTGAAGTTAAAACCCCACTTAAACTGAGCCTTCCCACAGCTCTGCTGTCACTTGCAAGAGCTCTGAGCTAATCCTTGTCCTTTCCTTTTGCCAGGAGCAGGGATTCCTGGGGCAGGAGGGTTCAAACCTCTCAGAGTGAAGGCTGGGCTGAGTCCCTGGGTAGATGGTGTGACAAGCCTGCTGCAAAATCCAACTGTTTTCCAAGCCCCGCAGGACATCTGGCAGGACAGGGCAGAGCTTCCGGGATGGCGAGGGTTCAGAGAGGAACGAAAAGAGGGATGTTGGATGTATTTGGAAGCCTCTTTGGGGGCAAGGAAGCAAAGCCTTTCCTTCTCACGGCTGAGCCGGTCCCCAGGCATACCCCATCTCCTCCCTGTCCTGTAAACTGCAGTGACACCTCGTGGTGAAGCCAACCAGCTCGGGGCCAAGCCACCTCTGCTGGAGGGGACATGTGCTGGTCAGGACCGTCGGACTCACCTGGAAAGGTTTCAAGAATGTCTCCTCCATGGCCAGCCGGCCATATTCAGTGAAAAGCTGGAAGGAGAAGCAAAGAACAACAGGACGGTTAGCTTGTCAGTCTGTATGGACACACAGACGGCTGTGGGCCACAGGCACAGTAGTCAGGGATGGCTGTTCACTCAGGGCTAACAGCACCATTTGCAGAGCTGGAACAGAAACTGGCTGGCTGTGTGCTCTCAGTTCACAACTGAGAGGCACACGGAGCTGTTACAGAAATCACCATGCTGAGCCCTCACGTGAAAGATCTCAGCCTGGAATTTTTGGCTGCCAAATCTGTGAAAAATGGCTCAAATAAGCTGCTTGCTGTTGCTTTCATACCAACTAGAAACTTCATGTGCTACAGGGGACTGCTGGAGCCCCGCTCTCTTTAAACACTCCAAGAAGAAGCGGAAATGAATTCAGAAATAAGTACTTTCCCTGCAAACCCCCACTGTGCGAAGACTGTAAGATCAGCCTACCAGCAAGATTTGAAGGCTCTCCAGTCGCTCTGGACTGTAATTTCTAACTGAATACACAATAACGTATTTCACAGATGCCTAAAAATGGGTCAACATGTTAAACAATAATGGCTTAAAATCCAAAATGAAAGATCAGTTGCATTGGGTAAGTTCAATGTTAAAAAGGCATTATTGTTAAAAATATTTACTGACGGAAATGATATAAAATTCTTCAAATGCTGATTTTTCCACCTGGACCTTTGCTTTTCTGTTTTTTTTTTTTCTTAAGCTCCTGGAAAAACCTACCTAACCAATCAATCAACCACCTAAACAGAAGAGAAAGCTAGAGGTAACACCAGGAAATAGGCAGGACACGTATGCCACAAAAATCCAATTAGCTGCTTGTCTGCAACAGTCAGGGCTGCAATTACCTTTAGGGGTCACCTGCATTCAGCCAGTAACAGATGTCAATAGCCAGGCTTATAAACAGCTATCCAATTTCTTTGGGCTTCTCCTAACAATCCAAAGATCCCATCCTACAGCATCAACAGTGCAACTTCTACCTTCAGCTTCCCCATCAGTTAAGTCAAATAAGCACTTTTACTGCCCCTACTCATGGAGCAGCGGATGGATGCTTGCAGCACCAGGAGTACACCAAATACATGGTTAACCACCCTGGATCCCTCCCTATTACCAGTCACTTTAGCCCCTTGCTGCAAGTCATTGCATGTTTCCTGCCCCATGGGTCAGTCCTGGCCTCTGATGGGTCTCTGCTCTCTGAGGAACCCCAGTAGAATCCCATGGAAGGACACATAGGCCAGCATGAGCTGTACCCAAACTGTTCTTGAAAGACCTGTGATGGGTGCTCCACACTGTGATGGTCTGTGTATAGGGTACTCTACCCTATACAGTCTGTTTGATGATCCTCTAACCTCACCATTAGAAAGTCAACTTAACCCTCTCTGGCTGCACCGTGGACATAAGAAGAGATACTGCCCTCCACTTTGCAGTGGCCTCCTACACAGCTGAAGATCATCACCACCTCCCCTCTCAGCCACTTTTGTCTCAACTTCACAGCCTTGGTTCTTTCAGCCTCTCTGTGCCCTCCAGCCTCCCACTGCAGCACAAAGCACAGCCGTGGGCCGTTTCCACCTCCAGAGGCGATCAGCCTTGAGGAAGGCATGGATCCCAGAGACAGAAACAGTCCCTCCTGGCAAGTGTCCCTCTCACTGCTCTGCCAAAAGACCCAGGCCCCCAAGAAGCCACGCTATGAGAGTGCAGGCAAGACAGGTTTCAACCCAAGTGACTGTTCCTCCATGCCCATGAACCAATACAAGAACCAGGAAACAGAAAAACCCTCTTGTGGGTCCGAATGCAAAAGTGCCTTTCCAGAGCAACACAGCCCGCAAGTGTGGAGCGTAATCCAGGCACTTCAGTGCTGCAGAGCAGCAGGGACAAAGGTCTTACCTGCAAGTGCTGCAGATCATCCTCTTGCACATTCTGGGACAAGTTATAAACCTGCATTTAAAAACAAAAACTTCAGAGCACTCACAACAGCCTGTTCTTCAGGCCAACATGTGCGTTGGTGTGGTTAAAGCCTACAACATTACCATGGGGACACAGCTGGCCCATGGTGCCGGTACAAGACAGGCCCCAAGCACAGCTGTACTGCTGGACAGACTCACACTGTCAGACAGACAGGCACCGCTGCTCCCTGTGCAGCAAAACACTCCAGCATGGGAGCAGCAGGGGTTGTCATGCCCCAGCCTGGAAACCTGTCAGGTCCAAATAATGTTCCTTCTTCTCCATTTTTATGATGTGCTAAGCTCTGCACCAAGACACAGCCTCCAGCTCATTCACACCAAGAGCAAAGGCCGGATGGTAGGAAGGGAAGCCCTAACAGGTTATGTGGCTACTGGTGTGTGAACACCTCCAGCCCAGAGGCTTCTCCAGCAGCACTGAGACAAAAGCGCACTCAGTTCCCCAGACCAAGGTCCCTTCCCCTTTGGTAGCAGGAAGCAAAGGGGTTGTTGGGGTTTGGGCAGGGGTGCATCTGCTGCTGGACCTGCTCTTGGGGTGAGATGAGGAGATGAGACTGTTCCCTGTGATGATGGAGTCACATGTGAATCCTGCACTCAGTGCAGCCAACATGATGGCCTTTGTCTCTACCACCAAAGGCCCTGGCTAGCTGCTGTGTTACTGGGTTTTTGCCACTGCCTTTTAAGAAATGATTCCTGGAGACATCCCCCTTCTTACCTGTATAGAGCTGATCATTGTGCTAAGGGCAAACACAGTGGCCGAATCCCGCAGGGTGGACTGGCTGTCAAAGGTCCCCTGTGTGTCCATCAACAACACTGCAACCTGAGAATCAGAAAGTTCCACATCAGCTTGGGTGTACCCGTTCAGCATCGGCATCCAAGCAAAATCACCCTCAAATGCCAAAGGGGTGGGGGGGTTGAACATCAGCTGCATTATTGCGCCGGGAATCTCACTGCTTCTGCCTCAGACTTATAACTGCTGGAGAGCAAAGGAAAAGCGAAGCCCCAGTCACTCTTGACAGCGCGATGACTCCATCAGGCAGCAAAATGAATGCTATGCAATGCAGAGGAGGGAACTGCTTTGCTCCTTTAATACTTGCTGTCAGTGCGGATGGGTCTTTTCCTGAGTCTGCACTAGCTTCACGTCACAGAAGCCAAACACAGCAGTGTATTGCACTTCCTTAACCCAAAACACATTTGGGCAGTATTAGAAATCACGCCATGAATAATTCAGTGTCACTTGGGTGTTGGGCTCTTCATTAAAGAGTAGATGAATACAAATATTCCAACTATAAGTTGAATTTGCAGGATGTCCCAAAATTCAGTTTGCATCGTATTTGACCACCCTGAATGAAGACACTCCATTTTACAGCTACTGCTCTAGGCAAGGGGAGTAGTTTGCAAGGACCTCAGATTCAAGATCCCTGGGAACAGCAGAGAAAGAAACTCTGGGATGACCAGAGTTAGAGGGACACCTAGAGAGCATATCAGGGACACCTAGACATCGTGTCAACTCACTGCATTAAACCCATGCATGCTAAATTAGGGATATGGTATTGAAGACGTCCTCTAAACTTGCACAGGCATTTGAGCCACCTAAGCAAGGCAGAAGAGTCTGGAAGAGAAAAATGAGCTGACCAGCAACAAACAGCTATGCAACAGAGAAGCACGCACCTTTTTACCATCGGGCTTGTCCACCAGGAAAACCTCGCTCCATATCTGAATGCCGGTCGTCTCCCGCTCAGACCCTCCCCTCCAGGAGAAGCCAGTCAGAGGCTCGTTGTAATCTCCAACCCAGTCCACTGCTTCCTGCAGGCAGGAACAGAAGTTGTTGCTGGAGTTCTTTTATCACTTTGGTTCTAAACTTTTCCTCTGTGCTGCCTCCACCCCAGTGCTGGAGGGGAGGTAGCCCCTGTAAGAGAGGTTTCCTACAGGGTAGCAAACATGAACATCTCTGCTGCAAAGTCAAGAGTCCACTAGAGACCCACTGGTGCACAGGGCTGTGGAAGGATCTGGTCTATTTTATTTTGTGAAGCCCATGCTAATGAGAGGCTTGAGCATTCCTAGAGTACCAAGCCAGTGTCCTGTCCAGCTCATCCCTGGGCAGTACATGGAAGCAATAAGGAGCAGTACCACCCCTGGGAAGAGCCACCTGAGCTGGAGCCATACCTTGTTATACATGTACCGCAGCATGAAGTCCATCAGGAATGATTTTCCTTTTCTAAAAGCTCCAGCAACAGACACAGCTACGACCTCTTTATCTCTGACAGCCTCTGAAAGAAGGATGCGGTTCAGTGCAGCTTCATCCAGTTCAAAGGAATGGTCATCTTTGACAATGAGGACTTGCACTGGTCCTGCCTTCCTCACAGACTCCTCCTCCTCTGAGCTCCACTCGTAAGTCTTCTCTGCAAAACTACCTGCAAAACAAGTAAAACGAGCTGTTAGGTTCCTTCTGCAAAGTGCAGAATCACAGACAGCAGGGCTGGACAGGGTGGTAACAGGCTAGCTAGCCCAAATATCCACCCCAAAACTGCATCGGTCAGAGCAGTTATCTGTCAAACCTGTCCTCAGACATCTCGATGAAGACACCATGCCACTTTGGGGCCATCTGTCCACGTGCTCCCTGCAGGCAGTTCCCTGCTGGAATCTCCCTTGACAAAACACATCCATTACGCTTTGTCCTACAAGAGCTGACACGGAGGACAGACCACTCTCTTCTTGCCTACAACAACTTCTTACATGCACAAAGACTGCCATTAACATCTCCCTTAGCTTTCTCCCTGCTAGAAAAGAGAAGCCCAAGCCCTCCGATCACCCCTTGCTACCACATCATCTAGGCATCTGAATGCTCTCCTCTGGACACTCCCCACCAGGTCCTTGCTGAAGGCTGTCTCAAAAATGGAAGCAGCATTCAAGCTGAGCTAAGTACCTCATGTCTCTATCAAAGGATGCTGCCTTTATGCATCCTGTGCGACTGCTGTTTCTGTAGCAACAGCAGAGTCCTGCTCCATCTGCAGTCTGCACTAATGCTTGAAGCGTAATCTGCTGCTTCTGCCGTCGACCCCATCGACAGCCTCCCTCGAGACAGCCCCAGCAGGAACCAGGCCACGAAGACACACGCCCATCCTGATAAAAGCCACTTCTTCACTCCCAAGCGGAAAGCGTATGCAAAGCACAGGCATTGCTCACTTTGCCATTTTGAAATGGCAAGGTTCCCTGCAGAGCTGCTCCCTGGCACAGAGGCGAGTGCTGCCCAGGCTGCGTAGTGTTCATACAGCATTATAAGAGGGTCTCACCTCCCCACTGGGACAGGGGAGATGTGACAACCACAATGCTGCAGCAGGAGCTTTTGGAGGGGACAGGCAGGGACCCACCGTTCGGTCACTGCATCCACACTCGGCAATGGCAGGGTGCCAGACAGATACGTATCACCCGCATGATCCTCCAGGCCAATGCCGCTGAGATGATTACAGCTTTTAATGGCCTCATGGTTCGTTTGGGCTGTTTTGTGTACCTGCTGCAGTACGGGAGACAGATGCATTTTAAAACCTGCCATCCACAGAAACTGCAGCCCTGGGGTTTGCAAAGAGCAGGCCAGCTCCAGTAATTTTCCTTTCATTGTCTCCAAACTTCCCAGCACAGGAAAGAGATGCCGAAGGCGATTAATCATGCCAGTCAGCTCACCTACAGCCACGTGAAATCTCTTTGCCAGCAGGGAAGGGAGCATGTGATGGAAAGTTCCCCTGCATTTCTACAAAACCTTCACAGTTTGTTGGCTCAGGCTGCAACTTTCCAAACACGGTAGCCTCAAGTTAAAACTCCTCGGTCTCTGTTTCAGGCCTTGACCTCGGAAATCCAGTTTTCAGCCAGTCCCAGCTGTTTCAAAGCACAAGGACTATGTGTGCACATGCTAAAAGGCAAGCTATAAATACCAAGAGGAATAGGGTTTGCCTATTCCGGGCCTCTTTATAAAGAAGCCTCCAGCAGCAACTCTGTATTTTAAATAACAGCAGTGCTTTTGTACGAGTTTCTGATTTCCTATGATCCTGCAACGAAATATTGGGATCATTAAGCCTGGTTGCTAGGGGATTTCTGGTGGCTCTCGGATATATACTATGAGCTTTCTTTGCTCACAGTTGAAAGACAAAGATCTTTTCTTTCCAATGCTTGGAGGGTTTTTTTAGCAAAACAAAAGTCCCAAATGCTCTGAAAAGCTAGATTCTCCACCAAACTGCAGCAGCCAGGGACCAGCAGCACCAAACTCCCTTCAAACACCAGCCCCTGCCCCATGTCATTGCTTAGGGGCCTCCAGAAAAAAAAAACCAACTTTCCCATTTCAAATACGCAGGCATACATCACCAAATGACTTGAAAAATGAAGGCCTCTGAAAGCATTCAGTCTGCTTGCTGCACACACCAAACACCGTTTCCAGCATTAAGATCTTCCCAACACATAAGTATGGACAGATGCCAGAAGGGCCACTGGCTCACGTGCTCTTATTAAGAACTGCCATGCTGCAAGTGCCGTATAAAGTCTGCGATAGGAAATACCTCCTCTCCCGCAGTGTTTCCCAACGCCCTGCTCAGCTGAGTCCAATTTGTTTTTTCTTTTGACAGCTGCACAGAAAGGACAGTGGAGAGATCCTTGCATAGG
Source organism: Burhinus oedicnemus (assembly GCA_008921705.1). NCBI lineage: Eukaryota > Metazoa > Chordata > Aves > Charadriiformes > Burhinidae > Burhinus > Burhinus oedicnemus. The sequence goes on along the minus strand of VFFE01006741.1, from coordinate 372,252 downwards.
ATGTGAATCATGGCAGAGGCAGGAAAAAATTTGTAAACTGAATTAAATCTAAACATTTCTGGCTCTAGCCATGACATCAGGGGTGCAGGTGAAATAGCTGTGCCACCTCCCCAGACCGGACGAGTCCCACCTCCAGGCACGGAGAGGGCAAGGGGGACCAGAATTCTACTTGTCCCGCACTAGCAGTAATGGGAGCTGCAGCCAGAGCGCCCAGCTGGGTACCAAGACGGGCACAAACCCTGCTGTCTACGGGCTTCAAGCACAGGGAAAGGCAAGCATGGATGCCCCCAGTTCAGACAGCTGAATGGACCTGGTCAAGGATCCCAGTGCCATGACAGGGGACTGAGCAGAGTCCCTCCCGTCCTGCTACCAAAGGGACAGTTGGTGCCAGATTCCCCCTCCTGCTGCTGCTGGTGCCGGGAAACAATCTCCCAGGTCTTCCTCTCCCTCCAGTTCAGCTGCTGGAAAGAGCAACAACCAGTGCAGAGAAGAGATTGTGTTGTCCCTTCAAAACATCAGCATCTGTAAGGAGCACATTTTTTTTAGCAGATATTGACAAATTTTGGGAGAATGTCCAAAGAAACAGGTAATAGTCCGAAGTGGCTGTGGTCTCCTAGGGGACATCCTTGCTTCCATCACTTGAACACCAAGAAAGCCAGGCTGTTTGCACAACACAGGGGCAAAATACAAAGTATTATGAACAGGATATGTTGATTCCCCAGTTCATTGGAGATATCAGGAGAAAAGGCATTATATTAAGCAGGTCTCTGAACTAATTTCAGCCCTGTTATCTCTGCTTCTTTCATGTATGCCATCTGCAGACAAAACTCAATCTTTCATATTTATTTCCATGTGATGAAACTTCCATGTTCTGTTTATTAGATTATCTGCCACACTGGAGAGCCAGAGATTATTTTATAAGATGGCTGCACATTACTGGAAATCAATTATTTTAACTGGTCTTTCCAGCATAAATTAGTTATCTGCTTTGAAGGAAGTTGTACCTGGCAATGACAAAACATCATCTGGCCAAAAAGGAAAGGAAGAAAACATCACCTTTCCTAAACACTCTTGTTTTTACTCATTTTCTAACTTGACTCCTCCTTTCTGTCGGCTCTCTCCCGGCGCCTTGCAATTACGTCTATTCTCAAGCTGCTCATTCAGAAATTGCCAGGACACAGTTCCTTTTCCCCATTTCATAACAGCTCATTTCCATGACTCTAAAGCGGGGTGGAATCCATGTCTCTTTTCCATATGGTGAATCAAAGTGGAAAGGTGGAGATCAGGATTTGCATTCCTACTTACTGGGCTGTCAGACAGCAGCAAGGAAATGGCCCAAATCACGCAGATGGCCCCATAATACAGGACATACTGCTCACTTTATTAGAGTCTAAAGAAAAAATAAAGCATTCGTCAACTGCTCTAGGACTTATTTTTGGTTAGAATTAAATAAATTAGAACAGCAGATTTCATGTTGCACCTCTGTACAGACTGACAGCTGATGTCTAATATATTTAAGGTCCTACAGAAGAATAAATTAGATAAATTACATGTCACCAATTATACAATGTACCTCTGGTGAGTGCTTGCTTAAGCCTGTTCTTCCTTAGCTACGGAGGAACAGGTCACAAAAATGCTGACTGCTTTCCAGAGACCAACCAATAAAGTCAGCTTTTTCCTTAAATGAGTTTGCACAATAAATACATTTCATTCCAGAGAATGAAACGCAGCTGTGACCTATCATCTGTGCAAACACAGGCTGCCTAACCAGACTCTGAGAAAGCCAATGTGCCAGCCCTGCTCTTGTGCTCTCTTGGATCCCAGGAGCCTTACCTACCCAAGCACTGCTCGTGAAAAGCAGAGACTGCAGCCTGGGCCCTGATGCTCCCGCTAAAATACACAGGTGTCATGCAGTGCTGCTATCCTGAGGGTCTTGGAACCAGGTTACTTTACCGCATGGAAAAACAGAAACTACCAAAGAGAGAAAATAGAGGTTTGATGGGAAGCTTTAACTTGTTGTTATTTCCCTGGAATAGAGCATCCCTGTATCGACCGGGTTAGGTTGCTTATCAGCAGTCCTCTAGGGATTAATTCGATCAGCAGAGATAGCTGTGCCGATTCTTTCACCCTAGCTGTTTACATTACAAACATATCACAGTGCCACCAATGATACCATGAGCCAAGCGCTGAACAGACCTTACAGTCAGGCTTGATCCCTCTGCACATTCTCCAGAGAGCTTCGGCTTCCAGGAAGCTTATCTGAGCTCCGCAAACGGCACTGGCAAAGAAAGACATCTCTCTCCAAGCTGCAGTCTCCCTTGCACATATCACATCCAGCGCGGCTGCCGCTATGACACGAGTTCTGCTCACTCTATTCACGCTGAACTGCCTCCGCCACACAACAACCAGCCAACGATCATCAGCAAGGCTCTGAGGAGGCTGGGAAAGGCAGCATCGCTTTGAGCATGCACCAGACATCCTCTCCTCCTCTCCGAGACAGGCCTGCGCAGAACTCTGCATCTTATCCAGCTAATGAGGGACAAATGAGAAATAAAGCATCGAAGCAAAGCACATATACTGGACAGCAAGGGCAGAGGGGACGTTGTAGGTCAATAACCTGTATCGATCCTGCACAAAGGATCAGACGGGATCCTGGACAAAGGATGCACGGCAGGGCACAGCTGCATCTCGAAGCATGGAGACTACCGGGGGAGCCTGGCCTCGTCAGCTATGAGTTAGCAAATTCCCTCAGCATGGGGCTGCCATAAGGTGTCTAGACTGAGCTCCTCCTGGGACACAGTGTCTTCAAGAAGACAAAGCAGGGAAGCCTGGCTGGGTAAAGCCCTCTCTTCCACCCATCACTGCTCTGCAGTCTTGCCTGCACCACGCTCTCAGAGGCTTCCTAGCCAGCAGGTCAGAAAGCCTCCTGAGCTGAGTTTAACAAAACACCGCTCCTTTCTGCACCCTACACCCAGGGCACGGCTGACCACACAGCCACACAACCCTCCCTCCACCCTGCTCACACCTCTGCTGGGACTTGTAGCCCCATGGAGTCAGAGGACCCCAGACCTGGGGAGGGGAGATGCCAGGCGCTAGCCATCAGTAGCACCCACTGAGCAGAGCCACCAAGCCCTGCTGAAGCAGCACACGTACACACGTACCTCCCTCGGGCGCCAGCTTGGCTCACTGCCTCCTTACATCTTGGGCTGGTGGTCTGGGGAATGCAGCAGTGAATGGGAAGGCAAGAGCCAGACCTTTTTGTGCCCAAGTGGGAAATCACTTGCACCTCCCCAAACTGGATGTACAGATGCAATCACAGCTCTGCCATGAACCAAGGTGCAAGGCAGGCTCTCGATACCTGTGGAAACGATGGGTCAATGACACCGCCCACAATGAAGACCTCCACCCAGGGACCTGCAGGGCACTGCTTAGAAACAGGTGAAGAAAGCTGTCATGTAAAAAATTAGCCCTGTCCTTTGGCAAGCAAGTATGGCAGGTAAAAGGCCACACTTGGCAGTCATCTGGGGTCTTGTTTTGAGATCCCAAGCTACTCTCTCCAAAGTTGGGGTGATCTCTTATACCCCAGCTGCACAGCAGCGTTAACACCTCTGCCCAATGCAATCTGCACCCCCACAAGCTCCTGGTGAGCACCCCACTTCACTGCACCCCAGGGTGCTCGCAGCAGGGAGCAGAGTAGGGTGGCTACTGCTGCCAGGCTTGGTACTCATCCTTTGCTTTTTTTGGAGCGGTGGTAAGATGTAGAGAGCACCTTCTTCCCGCCAGCCCTGAGTCATCCAGCTGGCAGCACAGCCGCTTCAGCAAGAGCGTGGCCAACTCAGCCCCTTTTCCCTTTGGCAGACGCAACAAGGAGATGAATGATTATGCTGATAACACCAGTGGTTTGCGACCTTCCTGCATAAAAGACTGCTGACAGAAACAAGAGCTTGGATGATTACTGGCCACCAAACCTGTCTGTTACAACAGACACATCTCAAATGCCAAAATCCAACGTGAAACTTTTTAACGATGACACCTACTACCACTTACATGAAGCTACAGTGCCTTAGCTGGCTCTGAAGCAGCAGCATTGCCTACTGCTGTGAAATTCCCAGGCTGAGTTCATTATTAGCATGCTTCAGAGACACAGGCACACAACTACCTTGGGAAGAAAGCAGATCAGACAGAGTTTTTTCTACAAGTTTTTCAGGAAGTTTGAGGTCACATTAGACCACATGGAAGTTAGAGGTCACGTGGCTATGTCCATGCCAGTTCATGTGCCAGGACGGGCTGATTCAAAGGCAAGGTGGGCAACTCACAGAGGGAACCTTATTCCCACCTGTGTTTGTCAAAAGACCGTTGTAAGACGGCACTACCAAAAGGACATTATCTACTTCTCAGGTACAAATCCTGGGACTGCTCACTTACCCACATTAAGCCTAGCCAGACTCAGCGGTGACACCATGACTGAAATGCATCTTGCAAGTATACGTCTCCAAAACGTGCTTCACCCCCAGCACGCATTTTCTGCGTGGTCCTTCATCTGCTCTGTTTGTCAGCAACCAGCCTCCCTCCACCACCAGTATTTGATTTAGTAATTTCTAACATGAAATTATTTTTACCCTTTTGTTGTTACAATTGCCTGAAAATAAAGCTTGGTAAATGTGCCCCGAAATCCTAGGATATAGCATGAAAGGCAATTACACTCTGGAGAAAATGTTTATGTATAGAGAGCGCTTTAAATACATTTTACTGCCTTCAGTGCCTTCTCTGGAGCCTCTACCCCATTTGGGAAATTTGTGTTCAGTTACTTTACTGTTGTAACACTTAACCTTCCTTCAACTGATAGCAAATGTGAGCGTTTCTGGCAGGATCAAAGGACCTGGGGTCCCTGTAGTCTGAAGTGACTTTTGGAGGTCATCCACAGGACATGCCACACCTCCCAGAGCACGATGATACCTGCACCAGAGGAGTTAATATAAGGCCCACTGCCTACGAACATCACCTAGGCCCTAAACATTATTTACGTATGCTGTTTCTCACCCATGGGCTTAGCAGAGAAAATGCAGCAAGATACAACCAACTCCACACGCTGCTTCCCCCTTCCATTAATCAGGCAGGCAGCCAACGCCGAAGCCTCTCACGGCGTGGGCACAACATGAAGCATGACGAGGGCACCATGTCACCACCGCAAGGCAGGCTCAGGGCATCTCGGTTCTTCCCCCAAAAGGGGAAAGGCAGGCTGATCTTGCTCCTGCTCATCTTACAGGAGTATGCTATTCAAATTCTTTGTACAATGCTGCTGCCTCAAAACCAAAGGCATAAAAGACCAAGCATCATGTTTAGGGATTAGGTTCTCCAGCTTGCAATGTTGTCTTGTCTCTTCTTTCAAGTCTCAACATTCATTTTCTTTTCTCATTTACAAGCTAGTTATTTGGTTGTGAATCTTCTCATATCCAGTGGCTTTCTGTGTCAAGGTCTGCCTGTCTGAAACATCTCAGCTTTCACTTTTCAGGAGGTTCCCAGCATTCACAGTCCCAAAGAAATGCCAGGAAGTGGAATCTGAAAATCCACCATAAAAGGTCAGAAAACAAATGACAAGTAGAAAGGATATCAAAACTATTAGTTAAAAAAACCCAACAGACTACAAAAAATATCCTTTTCTTTCCAGTTTAACCCATTGCTGTGCAGTCTGAGAGTGTGGCATTGATGATCTCAGCCGGGCCTGTGCTGGAGAGGGGTCCCATCTCCCCAAAACAGTTGCTCAGCCCTTCCTGGCAATCAGAGCCCATTAAGACCTCTTATGAATCTCACGTCCAGTTTGACAATCCTGACCAAGAAGTATATATAACCTCTGTAATCCCTTTTATGGTTTTGAAACTGAATTCTTGACGAGCAGGTCATTCCAATTACAACATGGGCCATGATGCAAAACATGAGAGATTTCACACAATTTGTTCCAGTCTATCCTGTTTAAATGAGTGATTGGGAGCAGAGATCTCTAATGGCTTTCCTGTAACATGGGGAACAGGCTGCTGAGCATCTGCAACTGCCAAGCACAAAGAATTTCAGGAAAACATCAGTGTAACCTACTACAAGCCTTCATTAAGCCGGCCAGACTTCACCGCACCGATCAGGATTTAGTCTAACAATCCTTATTTTGGGAAAAACAGAGTCCCTTACTCTTACCAAAAAATTATATGTGACTTTTTTCATCGGCAGCTCCCTCAGCCATTCATCCAGCAACTAGCAGCAGTTGTGAGGTCTATGCACCACTTAGCACGTTCGGTAAGAGAGCCTTAAACGATGCATAGCCTTATGCTGACCTTCTGCCCAGGGCTAAATCCTACGCTTGATGCATTACACGCCCCTACACAAGCTGCCGGGGATGTACGTATGTGACAGTAACCCAGCTTTGATAGCTGACCGGAGGCAATTTCTTCTGGGTGCCATACACTTACTCACCCTAATTCGCTCTGTGATCTTTCAAAAAGCACATTATTTTTATGAAACAAAGGAGAAGGGTTGCACTAAGCAGTTGCCTGTTTTCAGGCCTGACTAATCACAGAGTAACTAGGACAAAGTTTGATCCGTTTCAAAATAGCGTAATATTTTTAATGACCCATAAGCCCATTTTTAGAACACAGCAAGGACTTTCTACTTTCTGCCTTAGTTTGAGTAAAAGCCTGAGACTCCTCCTTCGCCAGCTAGGCTGGAAAACGTAGCAGTGGAATAGTCACCCCACAGACTGATGTCACCAGACAATGCTGCAGTCACTGGATGTAAACACATCTTTCAGGGCAATGAGGTTCTCTTGTATAAATGCACAGTTTTATTAAAGGGGACTTATTTTTTCCCCTAGTGAAAAATACAGGCGTTTTGCTCTCTAATTTATTACCTGCAATACCAACCAGCCTGGCAAAGCACCAGGAAATCACTCTAGGAATACGTAAACCTCTGTGGAAGATAGGGTATGACTTCGACCTGTGGATGGGTGGCAGCAGAAGGCGGCTGATCCCAGAGAGATCCACTTGGATCCATGGATGGTTCCAGATTCTTGCAAGACTTACAGAGACTCCAAGGAAGAGTTCAGCAAATCAGTGACACATCACATTTCACTCAAGTATGTCTTAGCAGCGTGCTTAGACTGAGGGATGTGCCTAATTGTCTTGCTGGACCCAGGCTATACTTTCCAAGATGATGTTTTCTCCACCAATTTCAGCATCATTTGCATTTTTTTCTCATGCTATCAAGATCTGATGGGAAAGCACCAGTGCATGTACGTGTGTGCAATACCCAACACACAGAGACGGAACTGACAGCTCTGTGAGACAGAGCTGAGAATGTCAGCGTGTTCACTGGGAAGTTTTCTCTTTTGATTACCCAAGGGTCTAACGACCTTCATTAAGAGTCACAGTTAAAAATGGCACTGATCAAATGAGCGTTGCTCATTTTCTCCCCGCTCTCCTGCAAAAAGACCACCATCCGCTCCATTTACTCAAATCACACACTCAGTTATCCCAACGCTTCCACAAGCAGGTCCCTCAACTGTTAATCATTACCATGGGAAATACTACACTCATCTATACAAATTAAGAGTATAATTTGTGTATCTAAACATCACAGCTCAGCTCACCTGCTCTGCCTGACAAGACAGGATACCGCAAGCACTGATGAGTGAGTTCACATGGAATACAACTTGGGGGAGATGACAAATTACGCTCCCCAGCGGCCCCAAATAACAGCAAATGGCCGTATAAACCCCGATTTTCGACAAAACAGACAGCGCATCAGCGGATGTCGGTAAAGCAGTACATCGCTGAGGGCTGGACGCAGAAGGTCGGGTCGCAGCCCTGGCTGTACGAAGGGCAAAAGGCAGCAGAAGCCCCTTTGCTTGCTTGGTGCAGCCCACCCGTGGGACCAGCTTTGGCTCCCGTGGGGCGGCAGCAGCTGCCGGTGGATCCAGGCCCGCCACAGGCTCCGGATGAGACGGGAAACCTCGAAGGAAGACGCCGCAGAACTTCCTCCTCCCCGACCCGCTCCTTGGCCATGCTGCCACCGGCTCCCCCGGGCTCAGGCGGGGTTTGTAAAGGGACGGATTTAAAATGGCCCCTCTCTGGAGGGTCTGACACACCAACAAAGCCCTACAGCCTCCACAAATATGGAAAAACCCTCCGTAGGAGCGACCTGCCGGGGAAGGCCGGCAGCTCCCTCTGAAGGAGAAGGTGGGGTGAGCGGGACTCCCGCTCCCCCGGCTGAGGTGACATCCCCGGGATGGTGGCTGAGGTGACATCCCCCGTCAGCAGCGGGACTGAGGGCAGGGGCCGTGGGGACAGCAGCGACGGGGCGAGGGGCGTCAGGGCAGGCCGGAGGAGAGCTGGGGGAGGGGGGCCGGAGGGCTCCCTCACGGAGGTGGCCGGCCCCGTGTGGGGCGCAGGGCCCCGCCAGCACCCCCGGCCCAAACCCCCCTCCCCGGAGAGGGGCAGCCGGACACCCCCACCACCACCTCCAGACCCCCAGAAGGGATGACGGGGGGGTAAAAGATGCCGCTGCGGCCCCACGGAGGGAGTGGGGAGAGGGCGGCCCTCCGCCCCCACAGGCCCCTCAGCTCCCTCCCGGGGCGGCCGAGCCCCCCGCGGCCTCCCCCCGCGGTGCCGCCGCCCGCCCCGCCCCGGCGTGGAGCGGGCCGCGGGCCGCCGCAGGCCCGGCATTGTTCGCCGCCGCCCCGCCCGGGCTCGATTCCCCACCACCACCTCCGCCGCCCCCCGCCGCCTACCCCAGCTGCTCCTCTCCCGGCGGTTCCGGGCCATGGCGGCTGCGGGAGGTTCCGTGCGCGCTCCGAGCCGCGCTGCGTCTGGCGCGGCTGCGGCGCTGGCGCGGGGCGGGCGGGGGAGCCGGCGGCGGCGGCGGCGGCAGCAGCATCCCCGCCCGCCGCTACGGCGTGGCACGGCACGGCACGGCGGCCCCCGGGGCACCCGCCCACGCCGCACCCGCCCACGGGCGTCCACGCTTGGGGCATTAGGAGCGGACAGCCGTGGGTCAGGCACGGGGAGATCCAGGGGGCACCCACCCACCCACGGGGGGGGCACCCACTCCTGGGGCACCCGGCAGCCCCACGGGCACCCACCCGGCGGAGGGGGAGGGAGGGCGTGCCTCGGGGGCCCGGCACAGCCAGGATGCCCCCACACCCAGGTCATTCCTACCAGGGCACTGGGCTCATGGCAGGTACCCACATAGAATCTCAGAGTGGTTTGGGTGGGAAGGGACCCTTAAAGGCCACCTAGTCCAACCCCCCTGCCATGAGCAGGGACATCTTCAACCAGAGCAGGTTGCTCAGAGCCCCGTCCAACCTGACCTGGAATGTTTCCAGGGATGGGGCATCTCCCACCTCTCTGGGCAACCTGGGCCAGTGTCTCACCACCCTCAGCGTAAAAAATTTCTTCCTTATATCTAATCTAAATCTACCCTTTTTCAGTTTAAAGCCACTACCCCTTGTCCTACCGCAACAGGCCCTGCTAAAAAGTCTGTCCCCATCTTTCCTGTAGCCCCTTTAGGGACTGGAAGGGGCTCTGAGGTCTCCCCGGAGCCTTCTCTTCTCCAGGCTGAACAACCCCAGCTCTCTCAGCCTGTCCTCACAGCAGAGGGGCTCCATCCACACCTGGGAGGCACTAAGCACACTCATGGGCACCCACACCCTGGGCGGCAACCCCACCTGGGGCACCAGGCTCATCTGGGGCACTGGGCACCCCCATGGGCACCCACCCGCATGGGGACACTGCACGCACAGCTCCCCACTCAGCCTGCCCAGCATGGCACGGGCTGGGGCTCATGTGCACACACACATATTCCCAGGGTGGGCACACGCACCCACCCGGCTGGAGTCACCCACATGCACAGAGCACCCAGGTGTGACACATACCCCCCAAAGCAAAGCCACACGCACCATGGCTTATGCACACCCAGAGCTCAAATACGCTCCGTGCCCTTCATGGCGAGCACGCAGGCACACGTGGGCTGAGAAATCACCGGAGGGATCCTGCCCTGGGGTGGGGGTCAGCCAGTCTCTGCTCCCCAGATTCCGCCTGTGCCGGCAGCATCCGCAGGCAGCAGGAGATACATGTCATACATGTGCAGATGCAGCACGAAAGACGCAGCTCAAGGACCTGGGGCTGAGCACCCCTGCGGAAGATTCAGCTGCAGCGCGACCGATAACATGCACCTTCCCTCCATATTTTCCCCTCAGAGCAAGCGCTTGCCCCCTTGTATTTGGGATTGATTCAGCGCTCTGCCAGGTGACTCAGCCTGAGCGCACGGGAACGCCCAGGCACAAAACTCCGGCAGGGGAGCAGCAACACCGGCTCTGCGCCCCGGCTGCCCCAAGGTGCCCCTTGTGCCCTCAGCCGAAATATCCCACCTGGAGGGACACCAAGGAGCACATGCTGATCTCTTTTTCCTTGCCTTCGCTCGCTCTCTTGCCACCTGCAGCATCCCAGGCCTGTGTTTATTGTGCAAACCCAGGAAAAGCGTTGAAGCTTGTGCCATGCCGGCTGCAGGGAGCTCGCCCACTCCCACCGGCACACCACAGACCACCATGTGGGTGAGTCCACTCATCCTCAACGTGCCGAGCTAATGGTTGCTCACATTTTTGATACCAATAAGCTGCCGGTTGACCCATCTCTGAAGCCGCAGCCCTGTGCTGCTCCTTGGAAGGAGCACAGCCCAGCGCTCGAGGCGTGATCTCTAAACTGGAAAAGTGGCAGTCACCGGAGGATTGTATGGGCCAAAATCTGGGAGGATGAGAAGGGAACTGACCCCCAGACTGTGTCTGCAAGAGGAGATTTTGGGAGAGTGCTGCTCATTTCTGCATGCTGGCCTGCAGTGGTTGGGGAAAGCCGATGGCCATCTAGCTTTGTTGGATGCACAGGAACCGGCAGGATCCGCTTTTCCTTTTGGAAAGCGGGGAAAAAAATTCACAAGTGGACCGATCTTCCATTCCAGGCAGCTCATCCGTGCCAAAGCCATGTGTTGTTGCGCTCCCATTGATATGCTGATACTTAATTTGTAAGTGCCTTCTCCAATACTCGGCGACTGCCTCCCGTTGGCTTCCTCCCCGTGTTTACAGCATCAGAGCAAAACATATAATTTCAGCTCACTGAAGTGCCGGCTCACGTGGCAGGCAGCTGAATCCTCCTGCCCACGGCGGCCAGGCACCATGACCGCAAGGAGCTCAGCCACTCGTGGCCTTGACAAAAGCTCCCTTACGATTTTTATAAATAATCCCTGAAGTTGCATGTGCCTGTTGCTTCTTCGAAGCGGCACAAAAGCGACCAGGGTTGTGAGGGAGGATTTCTTACGCTTGGAGATTGTCAGAGGGGTTCAAATAGCTTGAAAGAGGAGATTAAAAGAAAAGCAGCTGGGAAACAGAGAGGGGAAAAAAAAAAAAGAGGATGGAAAAGGAGATCTGTTAATTTGAAAGTCTAATTAAACTGAGATGGGCTCAGGTCCTGTTTTCCTCATTCCCTTTGAGAATTGCTTCTCAGGTCAAGCTTATACTGCCCCATTTACTGGCATTTTTTCCCTTTCTCTTTCCATTATGGCACATGGTATCAAAAGGAAAGAGAAGCAGAGAGGTTTGATCCTGTGCTGTGCCAGGGTGATTGTCTGCATGAACTCCCAAGGCCTTTTCCTGCATTATTTCCTATGATCCCAAGTCATGGTTTTGCAGATGATTTTATTTCCAGGGGGTGACTCAGCATTTGTTCATTTTCACCAACCATCCATCCCTTCACTCCACCGATTCATGCTTCCTTTATTTTTCCAGTTGCAAACAGCCCTTCCTAGGAAGTATCCTTATGTTCTTGCTGCCTGAGTTGCCAGATCCCAAAGAATTAATTTCACAGCAGACGTGCTGAACAGGCCCACAGTGGAAGTATTCTTGAGGAAAAACGATGCTAAATGGGTGAAAGGCAGAAAGAAAAAATACTCCGCAGAGAGAAACCGCAACTGGGGGTCCCCACGCCAGTGTGCCAGGAGATCGAGAGCTAAAAAGGCCCCAGAATTAGGAGAGAAACTGGATTTAAATCCATCATGTGTCCCGCTCACACAGCTTGCGGGGGCAGTTTCATAATTCACCTTGATTCAGCTGGCCCACTTACCCAGGCAGCATTTACGGTTGCTTTTCACGTCCCCAGCCCTTTGCAAACAGAAACCAGCCGCCGCCTTGTGCAATACTGATGTAAGAGGTGGGAAAGGGACGCTGCAAAATCTCTGCTCTTTCTCAGGTGCCACCAAGTACTTGCTGGGGCTTGCTGTTGAGGGAAACCGTGTCATCCCCACGCGTTTTCTTTGCCATGACACAGACAAGGCGCTGTCTTAACCCCGAGTGACAGATCTGTTCTTACCGTGGTTATACAAGGTTCTTGAATATGTTCGCTTCTTCCCCGCAGTTATTATTATCACTTCTGTCTTCTCAGCCTTCACTCTTCCACTGCTTCTGCTTAATTGCATGGGAAAGTAAAAGGGATATAGATCTCAACTGTGTTTTGAAGAGCATTGCAAGGGGACTTCTCCCAAGCAGTTATACTCTGTGGCGGTGATTTGTCGTCGCTATTTTAATTTCTATACCCTTATTCTTAGGTTAAGAGGCCCCAATCCCTAGCAAGTATCAAAAAGTGATAAAACAGAATCAGTTTTTTCCCCGACTCTTCTTGAAAGCTGAAGCCTTCCTAACATCTTTCCGTTTTTTTTCTTACTGAAATATTTTTAAGTGAAGCAGATCTTTGTTGCTTAGGAAATCCTTCTATTCCTGCTGCTCCTATTTCGCACCCCGAGTAGTGTTATGACCGCCTACATTTACATGGGGGTTGCAACCAGAGGAATTATCTTTGCTTCTTCTGTAAACATGATTGCACACTATGGCTGTAACTCAGCCATCGTATTTCACTCGTAGAGGAGGCAGAATTCCAGCAGTTAATTAAATGTCTTGTTTAATCAGTCTGTGCGAACGTCCTTCCTTCTGGAAGATGCTCTGTAAACTGACGGAACTACTTAAAAATACGAAAAGCTATGTAGATAAAGGGCCATCAGCCCAATACTTCAACCAAGGCAACCCCAGCATACATTCCGAGACAGGCTTGGTTTTTACCTCGGGTCCTGCCTTTGCACCGTCTGGGTCTGGTCAGCACTGAGCACCGAAATGATGAGATATTGCAGAAGTCCAGCAATAAACAAATGCAACTTTTCTAACTTGAATTAGACTATCAGGCCAGTTTCCAGTAGGTTCCTCACCCCAAACAGCATCCTCAGGACTCTTGCAAGGTTTTGCTGGATTTTAATAAAATATCTCACTCTCAGCTGTGGGTTCAGATAATACTGCAGACCCGTCTGCGCGTGCCTCGGAGCTCTGTCTGGAGCCTCACTGCCTCACAGCCCCAGGTTATTCCTTTCTTGTATATATATCCTGGCTTGTACCTGGAATAGTGAGGCCAGCAGGACTAGGGCAGTGATCGCCCCCCTGTACTGGGCACTGGTGAGGCCCCACCTCAAATACTGTGTTCAGACAAGAAAGACATGGAGGTGCTGGAGCGTGTCCAGAGAAGGGCAAGGAAGCTGGTGAGGGGTCTGGAGCACAAGTCTTGTGAGGAGCGGCTGGGGGAACTGGGGTTGTTCAGCCTGGAGAAGAGGAGGCTGAGGGGAGACCTTCTCACTCGCTACAACTACCTGAAAGGAGGTTGTAGCTAGGGGGGTCATTGGTCTCTTCTCCCAAGGAACAAGCAATAGGACAAGAGGAAATGGCCTCAAGTTGCACCAGGGGAGGTTTAGATTGGATATTAGGAACCATTTCTTCACTGAATGGGTTATCAAACATTGGAAGAGGCTGCCCAGGGCAGTGGTGGAATCGCCATCCCTGGAGGTATTTAAAAGATGGGTAGACATGGTGCTGAGGGACATGGTTTAGTGGTGGGTTTGGCAGTGTGAGGTTGATGGTTGGACTCGATGATCTTAAAGGTCTCTTCCAACCTAGGTGATTCTGTGATTCTATGATTCTGTCACAGACACTGAGACACACCAGCATAGCAGGACTAACTACAACCTTCCAAGATTTCTCTTCCTTCCTTTTATTTCTCTTTAGAGGTCAGTAAGATCTCTTCTAAGCCCAACTTCCTATCTACTTCCAATATTGTTTTTAATTTGTTCTTTCTCTCCTGCACCGACAGGCAGATGGACACTATATTCAAAACATCCTTCCTCGCCAGTCTCTTTTTTTGCAACGTGGCTTTAGCACGTCCAAGCCAAAATCTGTGCGTGCCAAGTTTGTTTCTAGGATTTCCCCTTGAAGATACACTTTGTCCAGGGAAAGGGTTCCAGCTCCTCTTGCATGTTGGCAGAAACAACCGAATCCACCTGCCTGCATGATTCAGCAAGATAGTCGCAATATGTTCCAACCAGGTTCGTGCACCTGGAAACAGGGGGAGCCGCCGGGTTTCCAGGCAGTGCTCTGAAGTCCTGGTTTTAATTGAATGGTCACGTTTTCCCGCATCCCCGTGCTGAGCAGTTACTGTCGGCGGAGCTGCCTGCTTCACCTCTGCCCTCCCGCGCGTGCACGTGGGAGGGAAGGGCATCCAGCTGGTTTCCTTCCTTTGAATGCAAACAGCACAATCAGCTGCAAAGTCCCCTGAGATACATCTACGTAAACAGGGTGACACAAAAATAATGTATAGCTGCTAGCGCTCCTCTTCCTTCCCTGAAAAACAAATCCTTGCACAAGGGCCTCAGTTAAAGCTGGCGGGAGGGTCTGAGCTATGTCTTATTTAATTCTCCTGGTCCTGCAAGGGGCACAAGTCTCCTGACAGCCTGAAAAGGCTTTGCTCTCCCTTAGTGTCTCTTCTCTCTTCCCAGAGTACCTGAGCAACAACCCCCAGAGAGATCCTCAGTCTATGGGACACTGATGCTTTCTTCATAGAATCATAGAATCACAGAATGGTTTGGGTGGGAAGGGACCTTTAAAGGCCACCTAGTCCAACCCCCCTGCCATGAGCAGGGACATCTTCAACCAGAGCCGGTTGCTCAGAGCCCCGTCCAACCTGACCTGGAATGTTTCCAGGGATGGGGCATCTCCCACCTCTCTGGGCAACCTGGGCCGGGATCTCACCACCCTCAGCATAAAAAATATCTTCCTTATATCTAATCTAAATCTTCCCTCTTTCAGTTTAAAGCCATCACCCCTTGTCCTATCACAACAGGCCCTGCTAAAAAGTCTGTCCCCATCTTTCCTGTAGCCCCTTTAGGTGCTGGAAGGGGCTCTAAGGTCTCCCCGGAGCCTTCTCTTCTCCAGGCTGAACAACCCCAGCTCTCTCAGCCTGTCCTCACAGCAGAGGTGTACTTCTTGAGCAAGTACATTCCCACACTGGATATAAGAAGCATCTAACCGGTCTGGATGTCATCTCCTCCTTCTTCTCTTGCCCAGACCTCTCCCTCTTTCTGCTCCTGTGACAGAAATAGCATGTTCCCTTCAGAGTCCCCTTACCCAAGCTCTTTATTTTTTTTCCAGGCGTCTTATGTAGTGGTCATCGTGTGCTCACAGCAACTGCCACCCCAGCTGCCCCAAAGGGCCATTCCAGCAGCGAGAGACTGTTACGGCCCCTGCGAAACCTGCCCTGTCCCTCTCACTCTGGGTCCCGCTAGCAGAGCTCGGCAGGCAGGTAAAGCGGCACTAACAGCACCGAGAGCTGCCGAGGTGACGCCGAGAAGCTTTAGTAGATTCAGCATCCTGCCTGTCGCAGGCAGAACTGGACTTGGTGGTGGGAAGCTGCCCACAGAGAGCCTGGAAATAGCTCTTCTGCAGGGCCCTTGCTCATGGCCATGGGGAGATGGGGTGTAGCAAGCGTGTGTTTCATCAGGGAAGAAAACCAGCCTGAAAAACCCAAAACATGAACTTAGAAAAAAAAACCCTACATCTTGAATCATGGGGAAGATGCTGCAGCATTTCTTGAGAGCCTGCTTGGTCTCCATAACAATGAAGTTCGCTGTGAAATATAGTGTATTGCAGGAATCAATGAGCAGAAAAAGCTGCTGACCCTCAAGTTGATTCATGAGTCTTCGGCCTGGGCATTGCCATGCAGCTGATCTATTTTATTATTCAAACAGGCCACAAACGTGAAGCAATCTCGCAGAATAGGTTTGAATACCTTCCCTGTGAGGTTGTTAGACTATGTGAAATTAAAGACATTTTAGCAGTCTGATGAAAACTAGGGCTGAAGTATTTCTTTCTTCATGCTGCTGTTTCATAGCTCAGAGTTTCTTACTTGACAATGAACATGCATTCACACGCATGGCGCATTCTGCTGCTTTTAAAACCACCTTTATTATATTGTTCAGTTAGAAATTTCTACAGTTTCGCATCAACTCTTACCAGATACATCTCAATGGCTCATTAAAATAACCTTGGCTGTTCTTCCTCTTAAGACTACAATGCAAACAGATCACATTCTCTAATCCTACGTAATGCCTTATGTAAAACCACTTAACATTCTTTTTAAGGCTGGGACCCATCCAGACGAAAGATACTGCATAAAAGCACATTCCTTAACACGCTTGACCAGAAAAGCAACGTGGTCTAGGGTGGAAAATACAGAGTGGGAATCAGCGCATGTTCAAGAGTACATGCCTGGCAGCGTACAGTGTCCGGCCATGTCTTCCACCGTACGCTTTGCACAACTCATTTACCTCCGTTTTTCTAATCGTGAAATGGCAATAGTAATAGAGTGCCGGTGCTGCTGTTATTTATGTACATTTTCCAGTAGGGCTTCCAGCAGGGACTGAGACCCAGCTGGGGAAGGTGGACTAAAGCTCGGATCACGAGGTGGGCTCCAAGAGATCACTCTGCACCACTGGCAATCTGGGCAACTACACCTCCAGGTGGCAAGTGAAGCTTAACCCAGCAAGGACAAAACAGTGGTCAATACAGGAGCCTTCGCATTAAATTGCAGTCGTCGGACGGCCCTTGGATCTGTAAGACTTTCTAGGAGGCCAAGTCTTAACGCACCATCTGCTACTGGGAGATGAAATGGCCCCTCTCCTGTGCTGTCGTCGGATGGCTTGTCAAAAGAGCAAATCCACAGAGCGAAAAGCGGCATTCGAACCCTCAGCCGAGGAAGGGAAAAGAGAAAGGACACAAACAGCTCGCTATCAGGAGTGCAGGAAGCTAATTTATGGGGGGAGAGGTAATTGTTTTGTTAAAAATCGCTTGAGGAAATACAGCTCCCTAAAGGGTAAATAGTTTCTTCTTTATTTGCTGGGTGTTCAGGAAAACTTACGTATTTATGTTGGAGAGAATATACAGGATGTAGAAGGCTTTCAGAGTACAAGGGGAAATTAAATGTGAATCTCTTTAAGTTAGCAGTCCCGTGCTCCCCTGGCTCTCTGGAAGCAGGACAGTTTACATTTTGGAGCCTGCTTCTGACACACACCGTTTCAAATGAGCCCATAAATAAAAACCCAATAAAATCAAATGCCACTATGCAATTCCCGAGAGTCTGCACACGTTGTCTTTGCGTTTAACCTAAAGCAACACGCCGATCCTAACGAGTTATGCTACAGAGCCTGTGTTTTGAAGGAAAAGCTTATGCAATCAGCAGCGCTGTTTCAGGTAGTTGCATGTGGGATTTCTAAATGTGCTGTAAGTAAGCTTAAAACCCAGACTCCATTTTAAACTGAGAATCAGTACCCAGCTACTTCGTCATTAGACTATATTGGACCTGCGTGGGCTGTCTGACTGCCAGAGAGGCAGAATCTGTTCTTAAATAACCAATCCAGAGTCCCGAACACCAAAGAGACTTGTACATCTGGCATCCATTTAATTTTTTTCTACTTAACTTTTGCAAACGTATTTCCTGCGTTGAGTATGTGGTATTTTTTGCGCCTAGAAAATCACACCTCCTTTCAGGGCTTAATGATTTTACGTGCAGCGAATACTACTGCTAATTCCAGCGTTCCTCTACTCTGTATCCCCACCTTTGGGTTTCTTAAATAGTTTAGCACTCATTTCAGAGACCATAGGGGAATTTTGCTCAGAATTTTCAGCTGCCTTGCTGAAAATAAATGTTCTCCCAAGAGGGAGAGGCAGATACAGAATACTTTCCATCTTGCAGTTTCATGGAAGCTTTTTGACTTTAGGAGCCCAAGGAGACAAGACTCAACAAGTCCAAGTTAATTCTCGTGTGACTATCATTGCACTGGCTGCCCACAAAGCTAAATACCACGGTGCTTGATTAGCCCACGAAAAGGATTACATGATGCGGCTGCAAGGTTGCAATCCAGATTGCAAGGGATGAGACTCACTGATCCAGGGAGTCCTACCCAGACCACATCCCTGTTCCCCCCAGCTGGTACATCCTCCTCCTCTTCCTCCTGCTCCTGCTCCTCCTCCTCCTTCTCTCACACCTCAAAGCCTCTCTGGGGTTTTGCCATGGCAGCTGTGATAAGCCCTACCAGGATGGACATGAAGCAACAGCTCTGGTGTCAAAGATGGAAAGCTCAACCTGGTGTTTGGCAGAAGCATACGTATGGCTATAAATATGTATATAATATAGGTTGCATAGGCAAGTTGGGGGCTGTCCTGCCTCAAACCAAGGGGCACAGGCCAAAAGCTATGTCTGTCCCCATGCTTGTCTCTCCACAGCCAAGACATGGACTTGTTGGAGCAGGTCCAGAGGAGGCTATGAAGACCATCAGAGGGCTGGAGCCCCTCTGCTGTGAGGACAGGCTGAGAGAGTTGGGGGTGTTCAGCCTGGAGAAGAGGAGGCTCCTGGCAGACCTTAGAGTCCCTTCCAGTCCCTAAAGGGGCTCCATGAAAGCTGGGGAGGGACTCTGGATCAGGGAGTGGAGCCATAGGACAAGGGGGAATGGTTTTAAACTCAAAGAGGGGAGATTTAGATTAGATCTTTTACTTGAGGGTGGTGAGACACTGGTCCAGGTTGCTCAGAGAAGCTGTGGCTGCCCCATCCCTGGAGGTGTTCAAGGCTTTGAGCAACCTGGTCTAGTGGGAGGTGTCCCTGCCCATGGCAGGGGGGGTTGGAACTCGGTGATCTCCAAGGTCCCTTCCAACCCAAACCATTCAACGATTATTCAGTGATCCTGTGACCCAGCAGCCCCAGGCTCCCCCTGGTAGTGGAGGGTCACGGTGGGCACCTCCAGGGTGGGCAGTGGGGCCTGCAGCCCCGCCGCGGCCCACCTCCACCCCCGCCTCTGCCGCTACCGGGCACAGAGACCGCGGGGAGCATCGGGGCAGAGCGGCCTGCGGGTCTGGGCCGGGCCGCCGGCTGCTGAGGGGCGGAGGGAGGAAGGCGGCCGGGCAGGCCGAAAGGAGGCGAGGGAAGGGCCGCGGCGGTGCCGGTGCCGTCGGCCGCGCCGTGGCGCTGCGGCGTCGCGAAGGCCTCGCTGCCGTCCCGTCCCGACCCGACCCGTCCCGGCTGGGCTGTCGGCCGGGCGGTACGTGCGTGGGGGGCCGGGGCCGCGGCGGAGCCGGGGAGGAGCGCGGGACCGAGGCGGGTGGAGGAGGAGGAGGAAGGAGGCGGCGGCGGCGGCGCTCCCTCTCCGGCGGGACAAAGGGCTGTGGGCGCGCAGGTAGGGGCCGGCCCGGCCTTGCTGCGGGCCTGGCTGCGGGCGGGCTGGCGGCTGCCCCGGCCGGCGGCGGGCGGGCCGCGGCGCCTCCTCAGCGCCGGCGGGACGGGACCTCCCTCCCCAGAGCGCCCGGGGCGGTTGCTCCCCGCCGGGCTCGGCCTTTCCCCGTTGCCCCGGGGAGCCCCGGGTGCTGCCCCCCGCCGCCGGGCCGCCAACGGCCGTGGCAACCGCCGGCTGCCTGCCTTTGTCTCGGCGGCGGCCCAGAGTCCGCCCCGGGAGCCCTCCTCAGCAGGCGCTTTCCGCCGCAGGAGCCATGGGCCGGCTGCCGCGTTAGGAACATCCCTGGCCGGAGGGGCGAGGAGGAAAGGGGCCGCTGCTCCCCTTCTCTCGGCGGGGGCCGGAGATGGAGCCGGCGGCGCGGCCGAGCGGGGATATCCTGAGGCGGAACCCGCAGCAGGACTACGAGCTGATCCAGCGGGTGGGGAGCGGCACCTACGGCGATGTCTACAAGGTGAGCTGCGCTCCGGGCTCCCCTCACGGCATGGCCGGGCTGGGGGCACCGAGGGACCGGCTGGGCTGTGGGGCTGGGGGCATCCCTGGCAAGGCAGGAGGTTTCCCCTCCCCGTCTAACACTTTTATTTAAAAAGTTTGGCTTGCAGCCTTGGAGAAGGGTCTCTCTTGCCAGTCCCCTCACTGATTTCTTAGAGGTTTGAGTTGGTGACTGTTGCAGGTGATTCTTTCCACGTTACTGCTGAGGATGTCTATTTGCTGTACCTGTTTCCAGAACGTATCAGTTAAAGCACCTGATTAAAAGGGTGCGAGTTTATCCCTGAGGTTAATAATAGCCTGCAAGAGGCAGAAGCAGATTAAAGGTCTTCAGAAGCCAGAGCGGAGTTACAGCTCACGGTACAGTTAGTGCTGCAAATCCAGTAGATGCTCTTGAAGCGGTGTGTACCGGTGCTCACACCGCCAGAACCACAGCCGTGGGAAACAGAATGGCACAGGCATAAAATCATAGAATCGTTTAGGTTGGAAAAGACCTTTAAGGTCATCGAGTCCAACCATAAACCTAAGGCTGCCAAATCCACCACTAAACCATGTCCCTCAGCACCACAGGCATGGCACGTCCCTCTGTGTGCTTCTGTGGGAGCCCCTTCCCCAGGCGTCGGGGATGCTCAGCACCTTTAAGGCTTGGGTTGCTTATAAAGAAAACCTTTAAGTTTTTGGCCTACGTTTGGCAATCTGCATTTTCAGCTGCATGGGAAGAGTGGCTGTGATGTTTTACTTTGTAATGCTGTTGAGTGTGTTTAAAATAGACCTGACGCAGCCAACCGTACAAGAAAAGGTGTGTTACTCGGCCACATGAAAGGCAGGGGTAATTGCTCATGCTGGGGGAGGGCTCTTCGCTAATGTTCAAATTGAAGTTTTAGAGACAGATCTTGTTCCCACCACCCCTTTGAAATGGTTACTCATGGCCTTGGGGAGTTAGTTTTAAAAGTTTTCATGGTGCATATTTACCTTCCTTTTTTATTTTTTTCTTTTTTCCCTTTTTTTTTTTTTTTTTTTTTTTCCTCCTAGAGTGCTGTGCACAGATCAGTCAACTTCTTTGCTAGGGGATCTAGCATTAAATCCTTTAAAAGGACAATTCAGGTTTCATAATTCCAAAACTCAGCATACCTTGAGCTATGTTGAGTATGCCTGCATAGCACAGGGTGGGCAGCACGACGAGAAATAACTCTGTGTTGCAGAGAAGTATTTTTGTGTCATGCCTTTGCTCTTTGTGGAAAAAGAAATATTCTGCTTCTCGTTATCCTGGTAATTAGTGGAGAGCTGTGCTGACATGTCATACAGCTTCCGGTTCCGGAGCTGGTTTGAATGCATGGCTCTGCTCTGTGCCATGTAAACATATCCCCTTTAAAAAAAAAAAAAAAAAAGCACAACCCTGCCTTCCCCCCTCCATTCTTTGGGTTATGAAAAACGTGCCTTCTATTCCTGAAACCGTTTCAGATAGGGATAAACCCAAACCTTCTCATAGCGCAACCTGGCAAATTTACATCAAAGTCTTTGGCAGTCTTTTTAGACATTGTTATGAGTCTAAAACAAGTATAAAATTAATGAGTTTAAAGTAGTTTGAGAGCCTACATTTGTTTCTAGGTCATTGGCTTGCTCTTTGTTTTTATAAAGCCCTGCAACAGGGAGGAACTGTATTGAGGGAATACTGAGTTGGATGGCACTGGCTGTTATGACAAATATGCAAAGCAAACTTATTTTTTAAAGTTATTGATATTATGTTAATTTTAAAAGTAACTGAGGTAAACCTTTTTTCTTTAAAGGACTTAATTTATAAACATCGTACTTTTATTTTTCTTAGTCCATGGTGTCTTCTTAGCACAGATAGCACATCTTGTGCTTGCCGAGGACTGTCAGTAGTGTTTATAAAATGCATTTCTTAGCGAATATCCAATTGTTGTAATGTTGCAGAGCTCAGGCAAGGTTTGCTAGACAGCGCTCTTAAATTAAAATGGAATTTTCCTCTCACCTCTTCAAGTGGTTTCTCTGCTCCATCGCTAATAGTGAGTCACCAGCATCTCCAGCACAGTTGTTTTTAGGATGTCTAAATGAGGCAGCCTTTCTGATTGTGGGAGATCTGCCTCTTCCTCAGATGCTTTTTGGTGGTGGTGGTTCATGCCTCAAATTCTTCTTGGGGCATTTGGTAGCTTTTAGAGTAATTGGTTCTTTTTTGGATGTTGAAGGCGGAGGTTAAGCAAATATTTGTGTTCACTGTTAGGTTACAGAAGAATATTTAAGGCCTTTCTAAAAATCTCCTACCCACTTTGCTTTTCATTACTACTATGGAAGCTTAAAACTGAAATGTGTTTTCTTAGTGCTTTGGGGTTTTTTTTCCTCTTGTCTGTCACATGGGACACAATGGTTGATTGTAGGGTTGCTCATAAGTACTGGATTGTTGTTGTTGTCTTAATAATTTTTTTTTTTCCCCCAAAATGCATTTCAGGGCAGGGGAGAAACCATCCGTAAATAAACTATTTTCTTATCTATTCACAGAGTGTGTAAGTAGATCCAAGTTTGGGTCTACCAGTCTTGGAAGTACAATTTCCATTACAATCCTAATGCGTTAGTTATCTCATCTGTGCTGGGAAAGCTTTTTTTGTTTTTAATAGAGGATATTACTGTTAAGCCAATTCTAATCGAATTGGAATAATTTACCTCTCAAAGCATCGTATCAAGCTATCTTAAATTACTGACTTCTGAAACAGCCTGTAATGGCCAAGATTGGGTACTCACTGGGACTTAGTAATATGCTGACAGTATGGTTTTTTTGTCCCCGCTCTCTGTCAAACGGTTGGCATCCTCAGCATCATATCCCTTAACACTGCAAAGGCGAGGTCTATGAGAGTGAGGTTGTAATTTGGCTTTCCTGGCAAGATTTATGTTTGCCCTCCTTGGTCATATACGTGAAAGTCTCAAAGCGGTATTTAAAAGTGATGTATGTTTGTTCATGCATCTGCAGGGTCATGCTGAAATAGACATTGTGTGTATGTGGTTAATGCAGAAGCATCCAGTTGACCAGTGTCTCAGGGCAGAAAATCAAAATAGCCGCTAGAAACTGTAAATGAAATTTAATCTCCAGCACTAGGAAGTGGCCCGTCAGATCCCATCCCAGGTAAACTCCCATAGCGTGGTTAGATGTTTCCCAGGATGGGTTTTCACACCAGCATGACCTGTCAGTGAACCTGCAGCTTTTCAGTAGGGCCTTGTAGTCTAATTTCTGTAAGGCCAATTTTGATAACAAGTTCCCATCATCAGCTGTATAAGCACATGTTTCTGCAGTCAATGGTATTTTCTGGAGGTACTTGGGATAGTGTAAGACTGGCCTGTTTTGGTTAACTTGAGGGGTTTGATTGCATCAGAACATGAAGTCATTAGGTTATATGTATTTGTAGATGTTGGTGTCTTGAAGGGACTTAGAAAACAAGCACTGTATTAGGGTGATAATTTACTTTAGTGCTATCTTATTGGGATTTCTTGCATGGACTTTTTACTGGAGTATTTATTAATGACTCGGAATAGGTTTGGTGAAGAGATTTAGGGGAAATAATACCCTGTGTCATGGCGAGAGATGCGGTGTCACCACCCCTTGCACATGAAAAGGAATTTAAAGTTTACATGTGTGAGTGCCTTCGCCATCAGCCTGTTGACTCTTCTGTGGAGCAAAAGGCTTCTACTCGCTACTACCTCCTCTGTCTCCTTCTCCCCCAGCTACACAGGGCTTGGCATTTTGTGTTTTTTAATGCAAGTGCCCCAAACAGAGTTTTAACTAATCTTCCATTTTGGAGAAGGGGAACAAAAGGGTGGTTTATGTAGACTGTCTTTTTGAATGCTCTTGTTTGGCAGCTGAGCTGAAAGATCATGTATTTGCTCAGCCCAGCACCCTCTGCAGGCTGCCTTTGCAGGATGAATAGCTGGATGTCTGTCCTCGCTGAGCAGTGATGATCAAATATGATCTTGTGCAGCAATTCTAAAGCTGTCTTGTTTTGGTTTTTCCAAGCAGGATTGTGAACAGTACTACAGTAGCTTTCTTTAGAAGTAAGCACAAGGGGGAGATGAATGTACCAAATTAATAGCAGAAACTATCTGTAAACAAGAGATGCATTTTCATTAAATACCATGGAAATTTCATTACTTCTTGAGTCACCTGCTCAGTCTCTCTTACTCTCTTGGGATTTTTTTTTTTTTCATCTCCTGCACCAGGTAAAGGTATTAACTTAGAAGAAACCTGTACTGGTTTGCCACTGATCACTGCTGCAGGAAAATATTGAGCAATGAAATTGGATTGTGGCTGACAGAGACTCTTTTACTCAAATACAGTTTTAAAAAAAAATATATATTTTTTTTTTAAGGTTGCCATAAAAGTGGGACACTGTCCAGTTTGAGTGAGGTTTCAGACCGGCTTGTGTGGTCAGTGCCTTGTTCTCGGAGCTCTGGAGTATAATTCCTGGTGCAGTCAAAAGCTGTTGAGAACCTGTATTTGATATTTTGAAAATAATTCTTAATGTCAGCCTAATTTCACAGATCATGAGAACTTACTGGTTAAAGTGTTCCACTACTTAAAGTCAACAGGTGAAGAATGGAGTATTAAGGCTTTGTTTTAATACCTGACAGAGTACGGTTCTGGCTATGATAGTTTTTAATCACATACTCTCAACTTCATACAAATATGTTTTGGCAGCTGCAGACCAATTGGATTGGCCATCCCTGACTCAGCACTTCTGTCCCTGGTGAATATACATTGCTTACACATATAAATTACCATAAAACATCTGCCACATCGGGGGATTCCACTCTTCCTTTCCAGATCAAAGCCTTCTGGTTAGCAGTGTTTGCTGTAGCCATGCCTGAACTCTGCGTACTCTTGGTTTTCCATATGAAGGGTGTTTAGAATGGCATCGAACCAGTGCTGTTGAGTTTCTTCTTGTTGCTGTGGAGTTTCTCTTCTGGGAAATTCCATGCTTTTCTTTGAAGATGCAGGCAGTAGGATATATATGTTGCTGAGAACTAAGACGCTCAGTGGCTTATTGACACCGTCTGTTAGGTTACTCAGGACTTGGGGGGAAGCCCTTACTTTTCCATTTGTAATCTTTATAAGTTTTTTTTCTTATTAAGCATTTGGTCTTTGTTGTGGAACATTCAAAGCTGTTTGGCATTAAATATTACTTCCTGTTGCTCATGTTTTCTGTTAATGTTAGGTTATGTGGTGGGAATAGAGTGTTTCTCCCGATGTGTATTTCTCCCTGTCTCTTACTTTCAAAAGCAGGTAGTCTCCAAAATCTAAAAAAAAAAAAAAGGTCTGATATCTTTTCCAGCTCCTTTGAAGAGAGTTGTCCTCCTGGGTTAGATCCTCAGAGGAGCCAAAGAAAGAGTGGTAGCAACTTTTCAGTGTGCTGCCATCAGAAAATACCAAGGCTGTACCCAGTGTCTCTTAAGCCAAGGAGGAACTGAGAGCCTATTCTGTTGAGTTTAATGTCCTGCTGGTACCAGCCTTGTCTTTGATGTAGTCTTCAGTGGTATTACTGTCTTGTACTGTCTCCTTCAGGAGACGTTCTGCTGGGTAGATGATTTTGTTATTCCTCATTTATTTGTGGTACAATCAGTGAGGGAGGCTGAGGCATCCTATGGACTTGCACAGGAAGGAGTTAACCAGAGCATGCTCCTTAGTTCCCTGCATGTTGCACACATTTTTGGAGACCAGTCTCCAACAGGAGAGATGCTTTATATGAGCCATGCCTTTTCAGCCTTCCACCCCAGAGTTCCATTTCAATGCGAGATACCCATTCAGAGGAAGTGAATAGTGCAGTTCGTGTGTCCCCTTTGAAACACACCCACACCCACACACACACCCCCCCCAGCAGAGGAAATCTCTGGGAAGAAAGAACAGATCAAAGATCAGAACATTTGCATACCGGTATCTATTTCATCTTTGTCACCAGAAGATGCGGTGTTCATTTTCATTGCCAACACATTTGGATAACTTTGAATGCATCCAAGATACATTGCGTGAGGTGTCTAAGTGATTCCCGGTTCCATCGGCAGAGGTGTGTGGTAGAAGTACACAGATTATCCGTGTCAGAGAGAATAGCTCTTCCTGTTAGCAAGGCCAGCATATTTCGCTGACAGCAGCAACTGTCCATCCGCTCTGCAGCTGGAAAAACAAATATGCTTGCTACCTTTATTCATGTTTGGCACCTGGCTTCTGGGTTATGGCTGTGAGAGAAAAGAAGAGGCAGCATCAACCCCAGGCGATTCCATTTGAGAACAATGCAGAATGGGTAGGTCTCCATATACATAAAAGTTGTTCTTCAGCTCAAGGCAATCTCAATGCTTTGCAATTTAGATTGCCAAGACCACCACCTCACATTTTGCCATTTTTTAGGATTTCAGATTTTATATTTCTTCAGGAGGTTGGAATAGTTCTTCCCTAATTTCTGAAGGCTTCCTAGCAATAAGAGCACTCAGCAAGGTTTGGTGGACGCAGCAACCTTTGATTTGTGGTTTATGGCAATTTTGGTGTTCCTGAGTGCATTCTGGGAGTCTAATAAAAAGTCAATGAGAAGGGTAGGGTATTTTGTTCAAGACTGCATTTGTGATCTAGAAAAACAGATGCTACCTTGCCTTTAATGTGAGTAGGTAAATAAGGCAGACCTGATGCTGACAGTAGTTGAAAAATAGCAAAAGACAATTTATTCCACCAGGCCTTCCCCAAATCTCCTTGCTGAGTGTACCTATGGAAGAGGTATTGCACAGATCATTTATCTGAACTTCTCATTTGGCCTCACAAAGCAGAGTAATTTTCTGACAGGTTAACTCAATGTGTCTAATTATAAAGAAGGGGTCTCTATATTATGTACCACCACGTTCTTCTCCAACCTGTGATTTGCTAGACTGGAGAGCATGTTTACACAGGCAGCTCCATGTGGCGTTATTTGTCTTGCATTTCCCACCCCACTTCCCTTTTCTCATTTAGGGAATCTGTTCAAGAGTGGCTTGTCTGAAAAATTGGATATGGTTTGAGCAGACGCCGGTCAGTACATCCAGAGCAGTACAAGAGCAGGCAGTAAAAAATCTGAAATTTGTTGCAAAAGAGGGAGAATAAGAAGTGCCAAGGGTTTTGGTCCAAAGCCTTAGCCTCTTCCAGTACCTTTCCCTAGTCTGTTATCCTGTGTGTTGCTATATGTGTTTCTGCTGAATTCTCTGCTCCTGAAGATAGTAAAAAGATCATGCAAAATGCAGTCAGAGATACCCCTCAGAGCTTTGAGCTGACCTGCAGTTCTGGTGGCCAGAACTGCTGCATTTACTGAACTGACATCTTTAATGCCATATTTGATATCTTGGCATGTTGGGGTTACTCTTCTCCCAGGGCTGCTGTTGTGTCTTCCGCATGAAGATGATGTATAGAAGGTTCACGTTTTCATAGAGATGAGGAAGATTTGGCTGGACATGTCCAGAAAGCTGAATGAAACATATTTTCAGGTTAGTGTGAACAGCTAGATTTGTAGCCTGTTGGAATGCGAATTTTGAGACTTTGCAGAAAGGCAAGTGCTGTTTCTCTTCAGGTCATTGCAGGGGGACTCTGTGGGCTTATTCGCAAGAAGTTGTTCTTGAGCTTTCTTTGTGTGGTTCTTTCCTGTGCAGCATTAAAGGCATCATTTCTTCTTACGTTTAATGTCGTGGTCCACCCCAAGAAGCTGTATTCTTGGTTTTTTGTCAGCCGTGTGTATGGCTGTTTGCTGATCATTGCTATTGAAGCAATATAGAATTGTGTTACATTTGCCTTAACTTGCTGTTTAATGTACAGACATGCAAGATAACAGTTGAATTATAATCACTGGACTCCCAAAGACGTTTGGGAGATTTAGTCATTAATCTTAAGGGAAGATAAGTGGTAAAGTTTCTTGCACAGGCACAGAAATGTAAACACGGTAGGTAGAAAGAATAAAGGTGGGGCCATACCATCTTTTATAACGTACTTTGTCTTGATAAAGCTTAACTAATTAAAATTTGACAGGAAGCAATGCCTGATGAGCGTTCATTGCTCTCCAGTGATTCACGGCTTCAGGTATTTGTGTTGTATTTACGAGGCGTTTGAAAAGAGCAGCAGCTGAAATCTTTCTTTTGATGCAGTGGGGTAAGGGAGAGTATTTGACGTTTCACTTGCAGGTATTCATCATTGTGTTGTCTGTCAGAGGGGGGTTGTTAATTTAAATATAATGATAGATTCTCTTAAACAGCTGAGATCTCTTTTCATTTAAGACTGTTTTTGTGAAAGAAGTGTTGCTATTTTAAATGCCCCCTGCCTTAAGAGGACGATTTCTGTTGCAGGGGAGGATAACGATATGATGCATGGAGGGAGGGAACTGAGCTAGCTCAGCTATGTGGGCATCGCTTTTGTAGCTCACGAGGGGTGAGGGTTTCTGAGGCTGGACAGCATGTGTCTGCACAGTCAAAATACCTTCACCAGCATGGTATTTAGGAGGAGTCTGGGTCAGTAATTGGACAGGATATGCAGTTTCTGATAGTGCTGTTTCGTTTTGTCAGGCATGTCTGTGTTTAAATTTAAAGCACTGTTTGAGTTCTGATCCTCTGCTTTTTGGCTAATTGTGAAGAGGCACGACTAACTTTTTGATTAACATAGTGCCTTTAAAACTTTGCCAAGCAGTTCATGTCTAGAGAGTCTGTTTTAATATTGTTTTTATATTTGGCTCACAATATCAAGCTGGGGGCAAAGGGACTTATGAGGATGGAGAGGGAGATCTTGAGACCATTTTATGATCTGCCATCGCTTCAGCAGTCACAACCAACTGCCTATTTAGGGTAGATGAACATAAATTTTTCCTTTTTCTCATTCTGTGGGTGTTGAGGTTTGTCTGAATCCTGGAGTGGGATGTCTCGAGTACGGACTGGCTGTGCTGGCTCAGGCAGCAAAGTGAGCTCCTGTAGGGGTGGAGGAGGAGGAGGACAGGCAGGCTGTGGCTTTTCTCCATGAAAGCACGATATGGTGAAATTCTGAAAGAGGTGAAGCAGTTGTTGCCTCTATTTCTCTGAGCTTTGGTGCTTCAGGCGGTGTGTGGAAAGTGTGTGAGATACTGCCTGCCAGCCAGGCTAGCTGGGCTTGGTTTGCCCTGAGAAGCGTGGTGGTGCCAGGCTATTTCTTTATCAGCTTTCTCTGTCCCCGGGATGTGGTCTCACTGGATGTTGAGTTCATCTTGATGTTATGGCTTTGGCCCTCCTACTCTCTTCCTGGTTTCTTCTTTCATTACTTCATCCGTCTGTATCATTTTCTTTAGCTACAGGAAGCTGGAAGTGGGATTTGCATGTGATCCCTGTGTGATTGCCCTTTGATTATGTGAGTTCAGTCTCTGCTGTTTGTGTGCAGAGAAGGGCTATGATGGCATCTTAAACTTCCTGCAGGTAGAATATACTTGCAGGATATATTATGTCTTGCACAGACCTTATAGTACATGTAATATTACATGTGACAGCTTAGGGTTTCTACTTAAGAATGTGGTTATAATCTATTTTCGTTTACAGGACTGCTTTTTCATTCCTTCACTGCATTTTGGCTGCCATCTTCCATAAGAAAAAAAACCCCAACCCACGGGTCAGTGTTTTATTTCTTGAAGGTCCTGTGGCTTGCTCCTTTCTGCTAAGCTGGTGTGCAGATCATCAAACCTCCAATATAGCAGTTCTTAGGACGACCAGGATGCTAAGGACCGAATGCATGGTGCAGCTGAATTAGCCCTTAGGTATTATAACTTCACACTAAAAGGAAATCTTGTATATGTAGAGGAAATTTTGTATATGTTATCCTAGAGCAGAGGATGCTTGTGAGCTGAGGGGTAGTTTTGGAAACAGGGAAGCAGCCAGGCTGAGCAGAGTTCCTCGGACTCGCTATCATGATTTCCACCAACTTTCTCAGACACATTCCTTTGGGATGTCTGGCTCAGGAAGGCTGATCCATGGAAAATCCACACAGCTGATGAAGGGAGAGGATTAAATTTATTGGGGGTGGGAACTGTAGGCTTTTGGAGAGTTGGAGAGCAGATTATCAGGCTGAGCAGCATCCTAGGATGGAGGGGCATTGCCTAAACAGCCTTGGGGGTCCACTGAGGATCAAGCAAAGGCAAGTTAAAATACTTAGAAACAAAGAGGAATAAGGTAAGATGGAAGATGTTCTCTAGTATATTAAAATTGAAAAGAAAAAAAAAATTATTTAAAATTTCAGTTAAATCATCAGGCCTAATTTACTGTAATGCTATAATTTCCGTAGCATGCGTATTATTTGAGCAGCATGTTTTCAGTCCATGTTTTAAAGAAAATTGAACCAGTAAAGTGAGGAAGTCGCTGGCCAAGTGCTTGAAACTGAAGTGAAACCGGTGTTTGACAACTGTAGATTAAGCTGTAGAAAAAATTTGTTTCTTCTTTTCAAGTTACATCATTTAAATGAGTGGATCAGTCAAAATTGAGAAAACAATTTTTAAAAAAGTTTTAAAAATCAGAGTTTCTTTTCTCTCCTCCATTCTGGCTAAAAATAAGCTGTGAGAGGATAAGAGCTGTAAGATCGTGAAAGATACCATCTAATGAAATGGCAGCGTATTTCCTCCCTTTACTTAATCAGCGTAAGTGCAAAACATACTTTATACTTAACCTTTCTCATGTATGTAGCGCGTTTCAAAGTTCTAATTTTCCTCATTAAAAAAATTACTAAAATGTCATTTCTGTTTATTTCAACAGAATGCCAGGTTGTGATTTTGAATTGCCCACTGAATGAGAAATATTATTGATCACTATTTCATCATCATAAGATCTAAAATTAAGATTGTATATAAATGTTGGGTTTTATTCTGATAGAAACAGCTGAACAGTGGTACTGTCGCAGTAGTCAGAAAGAAGCAGGCACTCTGTAGTGTGTATACACACCTACACAAATGAAACTGAGAGGAAATCATTGTCTTAGCCGTCTTCCACCCCAAGATGGTAACAATTGATGCACTACAGGTGCAAAATAAAGTTTACAGAAGAAGAACCTCCCTGCTCCTATTTTTAACTAATTTTCTTTTAACTTCTTTGATTTACACAGCTGCTTTTTTATTCATTCTTTCTGTTCTGGTTGCTGTTTTATTTAACAATAACAACAACAAAGAACAAAGCACCCAGACCTATTTTCTTCCTGAAGACAACTTTATGGCCTGTTCCTTTTAGTTTTGTAACTGTGCGTTCATCTCTGACGAGTTGAAATTTTACGGAGGCAATTGCTGAACAGCTTTGATGGAGGTAGATTTTTCTACTTAAATATACATTTTTCACCTGCACCTCTCTAGATTTTAAAATTACAGTAACGGAAAGGAGTCGGTACAGACTTGTACCTTGTGTTTGGAAGGCTTGGTACTGCAGAAGAGCTTGTGTGTGGTATGAAAAGCTAGAGTGGTTTGCCCAAACGCTCGGTAGTTCAAAACAAGCTTGCATGCATGGCTCAGTTACACCATGAACAACTGCGATTCTAGGCAAAATAGCTTCAACAAAACAAACAAAAACCCCAGCAAAATGCATACACTTGGATATTTTGGTCTGACTAATCTGAAAGTATGTCCAAAAGTATTTCTGGTGTTTTAGGAAGTTACATGCAGAATAGTGATGGTATAAGAGTTGCAATCTCGGAATTGCAGTTTCTTCTCCTCTTTAAAATACCAACGACGGTTCCTCAGTTCTGTGTTTCTGAAGGGACACATCTTACTGTGTGTTAACTCATGGTTACAATGCAAAGCCGTACAAAATTTCTTTTTCTTTGATGTCAACAAAGTAAAATGATGGTCTTAAAATTCTTTAACACAAGGGGCTTAATTTAAAAAAAAAAAAAAAAAAAAAGCCATTGCCTTTTCCTTTAGAAACTTCTTTTTCCTGCCTGCCTAGAAAGCCAGATTCCTTGCTGTGATGGGAAAGCACGGTCCAGTGCTTTGGACCCCAGCCATAGATTTCCTGCGTGACTATGACGTGTTGCTTAGTGGTTCTATCCTTGTTATGTACAAATAATCATAAGTTCATCATAGCTTCCCTGAAATAAAAAATGTTGGTGTCTTCCTTTTGCATGAAGTGGGGTTAATAGTGCTGTCTTGACTTGATAGGGATGTTAGAAGACCGAGTGCTGTACCTGATTTATTCTTTTCGCTCAGTGAAAAGAAGAGACATTGATACTTGGTGTATGTTTTGGTTGACGTATCTCATAGTTCTTTCGTCTGTAAGGAATAAATACCCCTGCAGCTGATAAAATATGTAATCTTTTAATGTTACTGGAATTTGTAGTCCATAATACTGTGGGGGATTTTCCTGTGTCGTGATCTATGCATTCAGTATAAGAATAAAATAAAATTGTTCATTTATCATTTATTCTTCGTATGTTTTGGTGACTAAGCCCTTTTAAAATCCTTCTCTTCTTATAGTTTAATAATATGTTTAAAGGTATGTGGGGGGTTTTTTGTTGGTTTGGGTCATTCCCCCCCAGTTTTATACCCTGGCCAGTAAAGGTGTTAGGCATCTGCTCAGTTTTAAGTATACTAGCAGCTTCATGGGCATTCTTTGATTTGTGTTATCTTATGTTAAAAAATGTATATTATTCCTCAGGAAAGTGTGCTATTTCTCGTAGCCTTTCAAAATAATCTAATGCACATAGTTGTGACTTGGAAAGGTTCTTTTCTGTTTTGGTTCTTGCCAGTGGTCTGCTCCAACTGAGCCAAAATTGAGCTTTTTTTTTTTTTTTTTTTTTTTTTTTTTTTTTTTTTTTTTTTTTTTTTTCTCATGTGGTATTTGTTTGTATCTTTTGTGCTGCATGAGTTGCTAAATAGTACTTTTGTGGTCAGGGTCTGTTTCTAGCTTTATCTTTGGGCAGGATCATGCCAAATATTTTGCAAACAATGACCTGCCAAGAAAATTTCATAGGAGAATAACCAACCTCCGCTTGGAAGCATGTAGCTGACTTCTTCTGTTATTTTTTTTCTTAAATAAATGTTATTAAGATGTGCACTGATCTTTGCTTTGTTATTATTGTTACCCTTATTGCAGTAGGTCTTTGTCCTTCTGTAGTTATTGCTGTGAATGAGATTCAGTGGCTGCCGAGATCTGTAAAGCCACTTTGCTTATTTAAATCCTTAGTCTGGTTTTCTGTGCTGGAATAAAAGGAGTTGGCCTAACATCATTAATGAGCTTTTAATCCCTTATTGCTTGAGTTAATTGGCCTTGAGTAAGAAAGAGTCTGAAGTCTGTGAGTGAAAGGTAGGTTCCCCTCCTCCCAATTTTCTCTGCAAGAGATACACTATCTAAATTTCACCAACTGCCAGTAAAAGTAAATACATTTAAGCCTTATTTGCATTATAGCTGTGCTTAGGAGTGCCAGTCGCTGATCTTACGGGGCTGGGTTTCAGATTTGAATGTGGAATTTATTTAAACCCGGGTACTTTTGTGTATTCTGGGCTCTGCTCCTTCAATAAGGGAAACTGAAAGTGCTGTAAATGTGGAAATAGGGAGTCACAGCTGTGAAGTTTGCCTCCTGCTTTGTAGTGATGCATGTTCCATGTCTGAAGGAGGAGGAGGAGGAGGAGTGACAGTGTCCATCTGGAGAGCACCCACAAAATCAATATTTGTCTTTGTACCATATTCAGCTCTGATATCCAGAGTGATGGCTCGCTTTGGGAGTGCTGCTGCACTGACACAGGAAATTCAGAAGTACAGCTAAAAAGTAAAATTAATGTGTAAATCATTATTTTTGGTTTATTCTGAAAAGTAGTAACGGTGACGGTTGTAAGAGTTTGTTTTCTTTTGCTGTAATAACTCTGTAAAGTCTCTGTTCCGGTAATGGTTTCTGAAAGCCTTTCGCTCTAAAGGAGCCTGGTACCGCTCTCCATCTTGGAAATCCAGCTGGAGGATTGCAGAGTGAACAATTGCCTCCGGGTGTTTCTGCCTCCTAAAAGAGCAAGAGCCCTGAAAATTAGAAATTGCTGTTAGGTGTCTTTTTCCAGCAGCAAAGACTAGCCGGACATCTGCTCCACATGTGAGCTGCCCTGGCACACCTCGGGTGATGAATGGAGCATTGCGAGGACTCAAGATGGGAGAGGCAGTTTTTTCTGTCTGGCACAAATCTCAGCCCATTCAGTCAGATTTGCATTAATATTTCACAGAATCATCCCACTGTTGTTTTTTTTTTTTTAAGCTTTCCTCTTTTGTTCCTTCTTTTACATTTTTAATCTGTCCATCAACCTTCCTGTGTGAGGGAGAATAAATGTGTTCAATATCTGTTACGGAGATGCCCTCAGCACTGAGCAGGGGGAGCTTTATTCAGTCCAGTAGCCTGTTTAGTTTTTCCCAGGATGGGGCTGTGGGGAATTTTGGGTTGTGTTTGCTTGTTTTGTTTTATAGAAAAGAAAAGAGGGGGGGAAACACACCCACACACACCCCCGAACTGGAGTAATTTCACCTGTATGGGTTTGGTACATGCACCCATCTAGGAGGTAAGATACAGGGGAATGCAGGGGGGAAAAAAAAAGGGTCATATACTGTTTCTGCGAGTCTTCTGAGGGTGCTGGTAGGGTGTGCTGCCTGGTGCTGGGGCAGGAACCAGCATGCTCTCTACTCGGTCTAAAACTGGAATGCGCTAGTGAGAGCTATGATTTTTGCCTGGAGCGCAAGCAGAGGAGCTCTGCAGCCGCTCTGTGGCCTGTATGGGCGATTCTCCCGTACAGGACTGCAAAAGATGGTGGTGTCCTTCTCTTGTGAAGGATAGCAATTCTAGGCTCACGCAGTGGGGATTAACTCATGTTGCTTTTAAGCTGGGTTTTCATAGAATCATTTTCATAGACCCATTCTACGATTCTATATCATAGAATGGTTTAGGTTGGAAGGGACCTTAAAGATCATGCAGTTCCAGCCCCCCTGCCATGGGCAAGGACGCCTTCCACTAGACCAGGTTGCTCCAAGCCCCGTCCAACCTGGCCTTGAACACCTCCAGGGATGGGGCAGCCACAGCTTCTCTGGGCAACCTGGGCCAGGGTCTCACCACCCTCAGAGTGAAAAATTTCTTCCTGAAATCTCATCTAAATCTCCCCTCTTCCAGTTTGAAGCCATTATGCCTCGTTCTATCACTACATGCCCTTGTAAAAAGTCCCTCTCCAGCTTTCTTGTAGGCCCCTTTTAGATACTGGAAGGCTGCTCTAAGGTATCCCCAGAGCCTTCTCTTCTCCAGGCTGAACACCCCCAACTCTCTCAGCCTGTCCTCACAGCAGAGGGGCTCCAGCCCTCAAATCATCTTTGTTGCCTCCTCTGGAGCCGCTCCAACAGGTCCATGCCCTTATGTTGGGGGCTCCAGAGCTGGACGCAGTACTCCAGGTGGGGTCTCACCAGAGGGGAGCAGAGGGGCAGAATCCCCTCCCTCGCCCTGCTGGCCAGGCTGCTGGGGATGCAGCCCAGGATATGAGATTTCTGAGAAGCTTTCCAGTTATGTATTGATTTTTAATGAATATCCAGTTCTACAGTCTGGATGTTAGCTGATAAAGAGGTGGTGTTTCAGAAGTACAAGCTTCTCCTTTCCATTCATTAAGAGTATGTCCAGCGTTGCTGTTCTTTGCTTTAGCTGCCTGGTAATTTTACAGCTGTATTTGCAGACCATTTTTTAAAACTGACAAACTGATTTATTTAAATCATAAAAGTAAACAAAATTGAATAGTTAATTATGATGAACACTAGGAACGGTTGTTTGAATTTCTGCATTAGGATGTATTTCAAATTCTGTTCAGACCAGCAGGTCACCATCCACTGAGATCGAATTCTTCTCCAACACATCAGTTGCCACTGACTTGAGGGATAAATGGTAAACTGGTCAGATCAGAAAACTAATCCAGTCTGGCAGTTCCTGTCGGATTTCTTAATATTGCCTCTTGGGTGCTGATTTTTATGGATGTTTGTTTGCGTGTTCAGAAAAAACCCCCAAAGCAAGTGATGAAACTCCCCAAAGTTGTTGTTGTGTTAGAGTTACCGAGACGCCCTGAGGACTTGCTGGCCTTCGTGGCAGGTCTCTGTTGAGGCTGCAGTGTAATGGGAGACCTCAGGACCCCAGAGCTGGGCTTGAGGGTTTCTCCTTGTGTGCTGGGAACTGCAGTGAGGAATGAGGGGCCTCATCTTGAGAAGTAAGTCCTTCCTCCACAGAAATGTCTCATCTCTGTGGGTGACCCACTTGAGCGTAGGATAAAAATGCTGAAATGGGGTTACATACAGGAATGTGGCATGTTCATATTGTATGGGAGAGGGATACTACCAAGTAGTGAAACCCAAATTGTCATGTAGAAAAGCTCACGGCTGAACTGCTGCTGTCTGGTGGTTGTGCCAAGCTGTGGCAGTTGCTTGCTGAAGTTTCCCTGGGCTGGTTGTAGTGGTATCTTCAAGATTCCATCCTCTGTTTCAATGTCTCTATGCTTCTGCCTTCTGGTACATATGCAGTAGTCTTGGTTTGTTCAGGTCTCCTGTATCAGGTATCTTTTTTTTTTATTCACTTAGTGCCCATAATGTTTTAGATTCTTTTTTTTAATCACAACTGAAATACTTAGTGTGCTTCCTGCATGTAAGAAAGGAATCTGTGGTTTTGGGGTTTTTTGGGGGATTTAGAGCAGCCCAGGTGAGAGACATTTCTTTGTGTCACCTTAGTTGGCTGAGAGCTCTAGGTAGTAGTAGATGTGAATTCAGAGATGTAGGTAGGTGAATTCAAGAGTCTGTTTCATGATACTGTGAGTTATGGAAAGAATGATGCAGCATAAAGGGAATTTCAAAACCGCATAGAGCAAGTTAAGAGTTATAAAGTGTAAGAGGTCAGAAACTAGAAGGCAGATGAGAAAGTTCTATTTCAATCACTGGGCACAAGGTCAGGGTGCCTTTTGAAGATACATACGGTAACAGAGGAGAAGCACACAGCGTTTGAGACAGCAAAATGTCATGGTCACTGATGAGTGGAGCTTGGCAAGGAATGAATAAGATGAGGATGCACGGGAGGGTTGCCACAGGAGGTGCAATTATGATTAGATTAAATGAAGACACGTTCGGACAAATGGCTCTTCTGGTGAATTGGGCTGTTGATCCAAGGCTGGAGATCAGACAGGAACCTTGGAGTGAGGAGGGGTTTTCACCATGGAAATTGAAAATGCTAATTTGGAGGCTGTGAGGGTGATACTGATATCTGAATCTTCTTCCCCTTCTCTTCCTCAGTGTTGAAGGAGAAAGTGGCTGGACAAGGAGACTGAGCACATAAACTTGCATTCAGATGTTCACGTGAAATGATTCTCCGATTTTTGACCGTCTCGCACGGCTTAGTGCTGTGGACCCCCTGGATGGGAATTGTTTGGTTGCACTCTTAAATAAAACAAAACTGCTGAGTACTCAACTGGTTCTGAAACCAGTTTTCTGTGTTATTTCTGGTCATTAGCTGCAGAAAGTGTCCTACCCAAAATGTGTTTTCTCATGCGTGTTGTTTGGGTGTGCGGTGGGAAGCATCGTACGCAGGGGTTGCCACGGGTGTCATGTTGGGTTCCACTGTCCCACGACAGCTTTTTGATGCAGTTCTGAGAAGAAAGTTAAGTCTTGGTGGGAAAATCCGATGATTTTTTGTGTGCAATATCACAAAAGTCTCCCAACTCCCCAAACCCCAGTCCTACTAACAGCGCACCTCTCATTTTTGAGTGTGGCATTGGGACACATCACTGACGTTGTGCCTAGGTTGGAAGAATGTGTGTTGCTCCTGGACTGAGCCTAACGCAGGCTCCATCTGCAGCTAGTCCTTGTTGCAGCGGGCACCGTGCAGACCCCACTCCTAACCATTTTCTGAAGCGTCCGCTGTTTGAGACAGGACCATGGGTTTAAAGGAACCTTTAATCTGCTTTGGTACGGCTGTGTGTCTGCTCAAGGGAATCTGGGTTGCGTTGGTTGGTGTTGACATATGCTGGGGGAAAAAAATTGTAATGATTATTGTGCTGTCACATTAAACTAGTGAGATGTAACCTCACAGGTTGCTAAAACTATGCAATGGGATACTCAATACTTGTGTTCTGTTTTATTTTGAACACAGATGCTGTGTGATATTCTCCAGTATTAGTATTTAGCTACTAAAATACTCTGGAAGAGCTGTGCTCAGTGGGATGCTGTCACTCATCCTATAGCAGGCTGTAGGACACCTGAAGAAGAGGTGACCAAAAGACTACTACCTAGCTCTTCTTTCTCAGTAATTATACTCTGTATATGACATTAAGCAAAATAAATTTGACTGTGTCACTCACCTCACTCAAATATACCCTTGTTCTAGTCCCATTCTTGCATAGGTCAAGTTTTCTGTTGGAGCTGTGCAGTCCTTCTGCCAAAATCCTATAGTTTTAATTTTCATTCTGAGTAATGTGGAACACAATTTTCAGTTCTGAGTCTCATTAAATAAAATTAAGATCAATACTAACAGATAGCAAAAGCTCTGTCCTCTTCTCGGGGAGAGTCTTAACAGCAATTTCCTTCATCTGTTGAGGAAGTTGCGCTCCACTTCTGTCACATGGGAACTGGACCACGTTGCTGATGGGGATGTGGGCTCCAGTGCAGGAGGGAGCTGTGCAGACCCCGAGCTTTAGTCTTTTAGCCTTTAGCATCAAGATAAATTCGTAGGAGACTTCCTTACACATTGAAGGGATCGAGGCCAGCAGAATTAAGGACAATAAGAAATCTAACAGGTTTTATCTTTCATTAGACCAAACTATTAGAAATACTAGAATTCAGAAGAGGTCATCAAAGTTCATGATATATATGTCATCTTTATGTGATAAATGCATATAAATGATAACTTGCTGTGTCAATAACAGCTCATACTGAACAGCAGCTATACTTAATTGGCAGGTCTGGATTACTTGGTGTGCAGGGGAGAGCAGCTCCCCTGGCCTCTGGTTGGTTTCAGCTAATTTTGAATTAAGACTTGAAATACTGAGGAAATTTCAGGGGACAGAAAGGAGGCAGATAGTTTGCTATTAGGTTTTAGAAATGTACGATGACTAGGAGAACTATAATTTCTTAGCTTTACTTCAGTTTCCTCCCCCCTCCATTGAAGTAGTATATCAATAAGACAAATGGATATATAAGTAACTAATTCTTCACATCAGGGAAATTATGGAGAACTGATATTTTTGTCAAATATAATTTGTAGTAAAATTTCAGGTTTGATTCACAAAGCCAGCAGTGTTGATGTAATGCATTCCTGTCTTTGGCTTCCTTGATACTATACAATCCTTTTTTAAAAAGTAGAACAATACAAACTGTAGTCACCCATAGGAAATGAGTTGAGAATTTCTTTAATTAACGTGTCTCAAAATGATTTGAGGAATCCTTATTTGACAGTTTTCATATCTAGGTGTGTCCCATGGAGAACCAGTTTTTAGCTCTCGCCTTCCTACATTTTTAATGATGTGCAAGATAGCAGTAATTCATTATTGATCAAGTTTTCAGCTGACAGAAAGGTGTGGAAGAGAAAAGATTAAAAAAGAAGAGTGACAGCAGAGAGAGAAGTGCATCCCCATGTAAATCTAGTGCAATCCAAGATGAAGGAACAAAAGCCATCAGTCGCATTTGCAGGCAGGTGACATCTCTTGGGAAGCAGTTGGGGTAATTTGCTGCATGCTTGCAATACGACTGTCTAGACTGAAGTTCTAATGCAGTTCCTATATCTGTGAGCATCCAAACAAGGATGTTGGGGATCAGGGAATACTCAGCATTTTTGCCTTTGGTGCTGTCACAATAGGAGTTAAGTAGTGCGCGTGGTCCTGGCGAGAATGTGTTCGGTTGGAAGATTAAACTGTAGGACCAGAAAACCAGTCTTAGGGCGAGTGGCTCAGATAACTTGATATGTTTAATTCATAAATCCCAACCCAGTGGAGAGCTTTGTGTTCCAGCAGACAAAGTTTGATGGTTGAAACCCAAAATAGTCCATGTCCAGGCTATAGATTATATGCAAGAACTTAATGGTAATATTGGATAGCAGGAGGACACAGTTTGGTGAAGCTCTCTGTGTAAGAGCTGAGAGCCAGTAATTGCAGTGATCTCCTCTGGCCTGAATCTTCGAGTCCCTGCCAAGCAGTCTGTGTACCAAAGACCTTTGGCAGACTACATCCATTTCTTCAGGCTTCAACATAACAGTAGCAGTGGCAGTTATTGCTTATATAAAAAAG
Source organism: Burhinus oedicnemus (assembly GCA_008921705.1). Classification (NCBI taxonomy): domain Eukaryota; kingdom Metazoa; phylum Chordata; class Aves; order Charadriiformes; family Burhinidae; genus Burhinus; species Burhinus oedicnemus. Next base: position 331,840 of record VFFE01006741.1, on the reverse strand, counting down.
GAAAACCTGTAAGGAATACGCTCTTTTTTTGTACTTCAGAAGTGAAGCTGATCTTCTGGAAACCGTGCAATCTCCTTTATCTGAACAGCTTAGCTACTTGTGGATAGAAGCATTGATAGTGGAGGTTCCCTGGCTTCACCAAGATAGAGTGTGTGCTTGGTCTCTTATGGGAACATCTGTGTTTCCTAATGGTATTGTTAGGTGTAACAGTAGTGGAGAGGTCCTAATCCTTTGTCCCTACTTGGATGCATCCTCCTTCTGGATGTTGAAGGATACCAATGATTTTCCTGTGGTCTAAAAACACCTCTGGTAGGAAGGTACTTTAAGAAGTGGTAAAGGTTTCCTTTGTGGTTAGCAGATAACTATCTGTTTCTGTGTTGAGTGATTTGGTCTGTTGGCTTCAGATGTTTGGTTCTGTTGTACAGTTGTTCAGGTTCTCTTCGACTGAAGTTGAGTCATATTTGTGTCCTCGGCATCTCTTGGCTAAGCACTACAGAACTTTGAAAGGAGAATTATTATTCTTTTTTTGGTTTTGTTTGTTTTTTTGGTTTTTTTGGGTTTTGGGGGTTTTTTTTTGCCTGGCTGGAAAGCCTTTCCCAATTGGGAAGCTTGACTTAAGTGTTGACAAAACTGAGGGGTTCAACTTTCAAGTTCTTGCTTTACCTGTTGTTAAATTAAGACTTCTTCTCCATATGCAAGAGAAGACTGTTTTGTTCTGTAGTAGCTTCCTTCAGTTTAGTCCACAGGTATGCTTTGCATCCTCATCTTGTGCCTGAATCTGCCCACCTAAGCCAGTTTTCCCTCAGTTTTCTATAATCTACCTCTTAACCAGATTTCGTATGTTGAGAGGACTCTGCATATTTGTTAGGATAAGAATGAAACAGTTGAGTTTAGATTCCCGTAACTTTTGGATGATCAGCAAAAGGGGAATGCCACAGTGCCTGATTAGATCAGGTTATGTGTCAAAAATAATATAGCTTAGCTCTGGTGATGGTGCCTGAGTGGTTTAGAGCTCATTTTACTAGAGTTAATGGTGTTAATCCTCTCTTAAAACTTTCTATATCTGAGGTTCCTGTAACATTTCGCTCCAGCACGGAATTCTTGGTGTGAAGCTTACAGCATACCCGGAGAGGACAGTTCTGTAAAGGCTTAATTGGAGCTCCCTTCTCCAGGGTCTTCTTCTCAAGGGTCATGGGGACCACTTACCTCTGTCAGGGTCTGCTGGACAGAGTTTGTTTTGGGAGTTAAGTTGTTCGCAGGGAGCTGTGTCCCATCTGTGCTGTGCTTCCCCCTGTCCCTCCACCTATCAGTTCCACTGTCAGAGCACGCTGAGGTTTAGCACCATGACATGGGTGGTTGAGCACTGCATGCTCCGTGCTCCGACAGTCCGTGTTGCAGCACAGTGCTTTTGTACCAGCCCAGCGAGCACGGATGGCAGAAGCTTCTCAGTTTCAACAACCCTTAAAAATGATGTTTGAGAGGCATGAACTCGTATTTGCTGACAGATAGCTGGGGTTTTTTAAAGTCTCAAAAGGAACTTCCAGTAAGGCTTCACAACTCCAACTAGGTTGATGCTGTGCTAATACCAAAACCAGATAATCCTCACCCAGGTTGCTCTCAACTAATTGCATTGTACCATATTTGTAACACATGACGTCATAGCATATCTTTTCACAGTTTGTAAGACTCTGTGAGATGCCTTTGCAGTATAATTAAATATGTCTTAACTCTTTATTTCAGGCTAGAAATCTTCATACAGGAGAACTGGCTGCTGTAAAAATCATCAAGTTAGAGCCTGGTAAGTTTTACATTCTTTTCTGTATTTTTGAAGTGCATTTTCAGTTTTTCTGTGTGTTTATTTTCACACGGCTGTGAAGCCTCAGACAAAAGAAGTGCTTGGGGGTTTTTGTTTTTTGGGTTTTTTTTGTAGTTTCAGTGGTTAGATGACAGGAAGCACTGCAGGATGTACCATTGCTTTGGTCTATGTCCTGCGCGCTATTTCCTTGTTCGTTCTTATCTACCTTATTGATTGTTGCATAGGAAGATGTTGCAGTTACATTGTGTTGTTAGTACAAAGAGAAGATTAAGGACTGATGGTAAATTGTGAGCTCTGAGGCAGTAGGGAGCTGGTAGGCTGTGTGAGTTGAAAGAGGGAAGGGACAAGGCAATGACGCTAATGCTCACTAAAGGTGCACTGGGAAAAACAGAGCCCTGTGCTTTTTAATGTGTCGGCTTTTTTCTAACCTGTGCTGAGGGAGGAGGATGGCTCATACTGTCATTTCCCCATGCATTTTCTGCCACTCCTTCTAAAAGCAGGAGACGCAGAAGAAGCTCACTTGCTGCCCAAGAGATTTGCTGAGCCGAAGACTAATCTGAGTCCCACTTGGAGAGCTGAAATCGGAAATTGCATTCTGAGTGGAAATGAGAGGGGCTTTTTATCTCCTCAGTCATAACTCAGTCCCACCTGAGGATCTTGTATTTGTTGAAAGAAGTAATCTTTCATTATTTGGTCGCTGGCATACCTTTCAAATCCCTCTTCTGTGTCTCTTTGCCACGTTAGTCTCTCTGTGGTGGTGGTTTGCCTGAGCTGCTGTGCTGTGTCTGTTCAGGGTCCTGTGAATGTGTGCTTACACAGTGCTCATGGACTGACACCTGCTGCCTATGAAGCAATTAAGGGACAATTAAGAAAGTACTAGGATTTATGGAGACACAGTGGGATAGCTTCCATGACTGGAGTGCTGCAGGGAATAAATACAGACTCTTCAAGCAGGAAGAATGGAGGAAAGTCTGGAAAGACACATCACGTAGTAGAGGCTGGCAGAACTGGGTGGTTTTTAGTCTGGGGACAAGAAGGCTGAAGAGGGATCTCCATGGTGGACTGGCAGAGGAGCTGGAGTCAGACTGTCATCAGGAGTGCCCAGCAAAGGGATGAGAGCCAGCCAGCACAGTCTGCACCAAGGGAGAGTCCAGCGGGATGTGGGGAAAATTCCTCACGAGGAGGGTGTTTGTGCTCTGGGGCAGGGCCCAGGAAGGTGGTGGGATCTCTGTCCTTGAAGATTTTCTGAAGTTGACTGGGCAAGGCCTTGAGCAACATGACGTGACTCTGCGTTTATCCCTGCTTGAAGCAGAAGGCTGGACCAGAGACCTCTGGAGGTCCCTGCCAACCTGTCTTCTGTGATTTGAGGTTTTGATGGCCAGCACTGAAATATCTCCAGTCCTTGAACACCAGCAACTATTCATAACTGTATGTGTTAAAAAACTGTAGTTTTGGTGGGGAGCTCACAGTGCCAGGACATTGCTAGCAAGTGAGGTGGATGTGCTATCATCCTTTTTCTTGCTTAGGAAAATACATTGTCTTGTTTGCATGTTGTTGCTTGGTTCTGTTCAGTCACTCAGGTTGAGAGGCATCATGGGTTCTTAAACACAAAGGGTTTGCTAATGTCTGTAGGTCCTTGATAAGCAGAAAGGCTGCCCTCTCTCCTCCCAGTCTCTCCAAATGTGCATCCCTCAGGAGCTGAGCCCTGAGAGATGGCTCTGCTCATCCTGGTGTTGTATTTTGTAGTTCCTCTAGCTTTCTCTTAAATCAGGGCTAGCAGAACTTTTCAAATTCTACGGTGCTTACCCAAGACATCTGACCACCTTGAGCACCTGTACCTCTCCCATTGAGGACTCCATGACCAGTGGTATGTGTAGTGATCAATTGTCAGTCTTAAAAACCAAATGTTTTAAAATTTCTATTTTAGCCATATGAATAAAGTTTCAGAGAAGATAAATAGCAGTAAGTATATTCATTTTTCATAAAAGTTTAGTATTGTCCAGCGGACTCCAGCTAAAATTTTCCAACACATCTGTTAGCTTTGAATAATAATGTTCAAAACTTTTGACAAGGAGGATCAATGCTTAATGCGTGTGCCTCACCCCATATTTCTTGGTTGTGAAATCCCAGATGAAAACTTTGAGGGAAGAGTGATAGTGTCTTTACGGTTGGGGTTTTTTGTCTTCCAAAAAGTCCTTAACATTTGTTAAAAGATAACAATCTTGCATGGAATCTCTCAGTATTTTTTTTTTTTTGCTATTTCAGCCATTTTGAAATGGTCAAGCAACTATGCATGAATTTGGGCTAACTCACCAAAGCAGGTTTTACTGAAATAAAAATGGGGTGTGGGGAAAAAGGGCTGGTAACATTTCTAAAATGGTGTGCTTTGGTGGCTTCACCCCACCCCTTGTTTTCTTCCTCTCGAGCTGGATTATCAGGAGACTGAAGTAGCAGTTGTAAAGTGGGAGAGGAAGAGAGTGGGAGTCCCCATCTATTGCGTGGTTCGAGAGTATAGGGGAAGAGGAGTTCAGGTCCATCTTTGTCTTATTTACAATGAAGACCAGCAGTTGCGTCTCCCTCCTCATGGGATGTTGGTTTCCCTACTGACCTGTAAGGCATTCCAAGGTGGTTTTAAGGATTTCTGCTGAAACTTTTCATATACTTTTTGCTTTTAGTATAAATTAAACATGAATTGGTGTAGACAGCACGTGACTCTGTTGCCTGGTGTTTGGGGTGATGGCTACTCTCTTTTGTAAAGTGATCATGGAAAAATTAATTTGGGGTTTCCCACATGCAACAAAAGTCTGTTATCCTCTGGACTGCTTGATGTAAGATTTCCCATGAGACTAGCTGTTCATTTCCGAATGATTTCTTTAATTTTTTTTTTTTTAGAGTTAAAAGTTCCTGAAATCTGAAATTTTTTTTCAGTTGGAAAAATTTGAAAAATTCCAGTGAATAAATGAAAAGAATGGCTCAGCTTGATTCTTTAGCTTTTTCTTTTCCTTCTTTCTTGAAGTTTCCACTGAAGTCTACCAGTGCAGATAAACAAGCAAAGAGCAGCCAGGCCGTGCTGGTGGTACCACTGCTTCCGTTGGAGCTCCAATCTTCTAGAGTCATCAAGGTCTTCTGCAAATCCAGCTTCATGCACACCACACAGTGCAGATGTCAGTGGCTGTGGCTCAGTCCCTGTTACATAAATGCCCTGAATTTCTGAACCTGCTTGCTTACCACCAGAATTAATGATCGTATGACCTAGAGAGTGATGGTCAGCGGGCAAAACGTCAGGCATGGCCTTAACTCCCACCAGCATGACCTCTGCAAGCCATCTCGACTCCTTCAGCAGTCCTTTCAGTCCTCGGTTGTTTGATCTTGTTAGGTGGTAACCTCTTTGGAGCAGAACTTGCCCTGTGATTATTTGATTTTCCTCTTGTTTGGAAACAAGGCTTTTATCAACTGAAAGGCAGTGCATGGCTATGGAGCAGGATAGTTCTCTTGGCCTTGCTTGCTTCATCCCATCCCCGTGCTACCATGTCCCTTGTACCAGGGTGTGCATTTAGGTGAAAGCAGATGAGGGGTCTGAGCCGGGGGCAGGTTTGGAGGCAGCGGGTGCAGCGAGTGGACGGCAACAAGGAAATGTGGTGTTCTCTGCAAGATCTGTAAAACTCCTCATTCTATTAAGTTGTGGTTACATAGGTGCAAAAAGCAACTGTACAAATTTATGTGAAAGAAAAATACATGAAAGACTGTCAAATACAAAGATCCCGTCTACGACTGAGAGGTTTTTCTGAGCCATAAATCTCTGGAGGTGGGGAGGGTGGTTGGGAGAAGCCTCCTTGTGTGGTCTGTTTTCAAATACTTCCTTGGCATCCTCTGTTGGAAGCGGGATGCAGGACTGAAGGGCCCCGTACCTGACCCAGGGTAGGGTTAATTTTTAATTCTGTTTGGTTCTGCCATCCACTTCACTGTGCAGCCAAAGAGGTGTTTTTGAAGGCTGAAGGTAGAAGAAGCGTGGGGAGGCTCAGGGGAGAAGCTAAAACCACTGCCTTTGGGTGACTGCAACTACTAACCTTTGCTTAGCAAACCAGGGCTGGTTTTATTACGTACGTCGATTGCAGCGATAAGACTGATTAGGCAATGTTAAGTGCAGCGGAAACCACAGCAGGCATCCCTCAGCCCCTGCTTGACAACATGTGAAAGGCTGTGGCCAGCGTTCGGGACGGTGGTGCCGGGGAGAGCGAACGACCGCTGGGTTTATCTTCCAGCAGAGCAATGCTTTAGTGACAGAAAAAGGACAGTATTAACCTGCTCCTAATGTAGGGAGAGGCTTCCTCGAGCGTTCGTGTCGCTGCACCTCATCCACATGAAGTAGGTCTGGTTTGATTGTGAATTTGAAGAACTGCTTTGAAACCTGAACTGAAGCAGAGGCCGAATCCTCTGCCGTTAGAGCTGAGGGAAGAGCAGGCACCAGCGGAGACCGAGCAGCCCCTGCCTTTGCTTGGTGCTGCTTAAACACTACAGTGAAAAGGGCCAGACTGGCCCAAAGTCTCCACTACTGAGAACCCCATTTTAATCAGCACTGATGACCATGTCTTAGATGTTTCAGTATGTTGTTGGTCTGACTTGCCACAGGGAAGTGATTTCTTCTAGTTCGTTCTTTTTTTTTTTTTTTTAAAATACATCTTCTCTTCCATGTTGCCAGCCTGGTCTCCATCCATAGCATGGACTCCCACAGCCTCTTGGCTGAGATCTTGTTGGGGGTTTGTTCTGTTTTTAAGGAGGGTTCACAGCATTTGTTTACTTGTTTATTTACTTTTAGTTCTCTGGGATGTCCACTGCCTCTGCAGGGTGGCTGGACTGTAGCAGTGTACTGTCTTTGCAGGAAGACATGGCTGTTCAAAAGTCTTGCAGATTTAAAAAAATAATAATTCATCTGCTCCCTGCTTCAATGTTCTGACTAATTTGAAGGGTTTTGAATAGCTTTGTAGGACTGTACTTGCAGAGCACCATCAATCCCTGGCCCAGGCCAGTGTCAGAAGCTGTTGCAGTCAGCTGTGGTGGTCCCCCAGGGAGTGTGGCCCCTCCGAGCACCAGCACAAGCTCCTGTCGGACCATAGGGCGCAACTAGAAGAAGACCGGTAATAAATTTCAGAAGTTAGTCACCAGAGAAATAAGCTTGTAATTTATATACACCATCTTCTGGAGAGGAGGAGGAGGTGGCTCATAGATGGGAATTAATTAGCAGATGGAAAAATAAGAGCTCCAAGCTCAACACTTAATTAATACATGGACGGGGCAATTGGGAGCAGAAGACAAAAGACTCTGAAGCGAAGAGTGCCCTAGAGGAGGTGAGGAATGCATTGAATTAAAGCTGCAAGAAACTGCACACAATAAGATGGCAGTATTTTGGGAGACCTAGCAAAACTGCTGAAATGGCGGGCAGGAATGAGTTGTGGTTTGTTTGTTTTACTGCCTCATCTACTGCAGGTAGTGAGTGAGTTGGTAGGCAAAGAGACTCCAACTTGCAGCTGAGACCCCAACATGAATACATATTTTATTTCATCTGCTATTACCTTCCCTTGTCTGCTCGCCAGACAAAGGAAATAAACTCTCTACTTAGAAGGTTACTGTCATTAATTTATTTGAATTTTTGGGCAGTACGCTAGATCTGATACCACAGTTACTCAAGCTGTGCTGCTAAAATCAAAATAGACAGTGTTTTTCACTTTTTTTTGGCATAGACTTTGGAGAGCATTAGGCAAAAGTATTATGGCACGCTAATGACATTTCCCAGCATTCACTGAGTACAAATGCTTCAAATAATTTGGGAGCCAGTTCTATTTCAGAAACTAATCCAACTGTACTCAGCAACGTAGAAGCCAAAACCATCTGAAACACTAAAGCCACTTCCTTCTATGGGTTTAGCAGATGAATTGAGAGGGGAGTCAATACAAAGAGGTAACTATTTACCAGTGTAGTTTTATGCCACAGAACTTTCTTCCTGGGGAAGTGTAATAAACAAAATATTTTAAAATATACTAATGTCCTTTGTAAACACTGCTGTAATGATACATAGTGTTGCCAGAGACCTTTAACACTTAGAGGGCTGGCAGTAATCTGTCGTGCTGTGTACCTTTTGCAAGGTTACAGAGGAATCTCATTGCTGGTTTTAGTTTGGTCCAGTGTTTGTGTTTTCCATCTGAGGTCCCTGGAAAGGCCAGAAGTAGGCAGTTACCTATTTCAGGTTGGATCTTGAACTGGAGTTGGAACTGTTCAAGGGATTTTGTACAAGGGGAAATAGTCATCCAAAGGTGTGTAGTACAGTGCTCAGTACATTCAAAGCCAGGTCTGTTTCGTTATGTTTGTTTTGTATCTCATGGTTCAGATGCGGAGACTGATATTCCACATAGGAGCACAGCCAAGGGGCTGAGTCAGGCTGGGATGGAGGTTTGTCCTCGCTGGACCATGACTGCAGCATAGCAGAGTCCACGGCATTTTGGGTCTGAAGAAGGGTATTTTGGCAATGCAGCCTTATTCTCTGTATAATAAATTCCCTAGGGATGCTATGAGCTATGGAGAAGAACAAGCCTGAGGCTTATTTAAACTAAACCTGCAGAGGTTGAACTGTTGTTGGCAGCGCCTGGTGTTGAAGAAATATGAAAATAACTTCTTAGTACTGCTCGCACCTTCACTGCCTTGTGGTGCGTAACCTGGTCAGGCTTGGGATCGTGTCCCTTGTGTGTGACAGTTTAAATAGACACCGGCTTTATGCACTGAGGAGCGGCTGGTCAGACACTGCCAGAAGCCTTTGCTTCTGATTCCTGTGCTCCTTTGCTGGCTGCGACCTCCCATGGCATCAGGCTGGCATCACCTGGGGGACACCAACACTGTTTTGTTGGGAGAGGTGGGTGTGTGGCTCATTACAGTGCCGCTGCATCTGTCTAGGAGTTAGCCAGGGCTGAACGCCTGAGTTTCCAAGTGTGCTGGAGCCGTTAAAGCCTGGACATCGCCTTATGCTGTGCCATGTCCTGAGTGGTACTGCCACAGACTCACACAGCTGCTCAGCCTGCCTGTGGAGCATACACAAAGCAAAACAGAGACAGCATGGTCTTCTAATGTAGAGTGCCCAGCATTTTAATTGTATTTAACTTCTTGAAATCTGGTCTAATTTTACTTTGCATACTTATAATGTATTTGTAATCTGCTGTTCTTGTTTCAGAAATGACTGGATCCAGAGTGAGTGAGCTCATATTTCATGTAGTGTAAGCTTTCAATTACAACAGTAGAGTTTCTTGGGTGGAGAAGGTCAGCAAAAGGGGTTGGGGTGAGGGAAGGGGGTATTATGAGTGGGAAAGAAGCTGAAAGATCACGCATTTTAGTTGGAAAGTAATGCAGAGTGTGACACTTGGGGTGAAGGCAGGTTGCGAAGGGGTGAATTAGGAGGACACATCATTTGACATAATACATGAAGAAAAATAGCAATAGTGGAATGGCAGTGGTGAGAAGGGAGAGTAAAAATTGGATCATGAAAGACTGACATGTATGACAGTAATTAGATAAGGCAAGGAGAGAGGAAAAGAGATGAAAGCATTGAGGAATAGGAATATAGATTGTATGTTGACATGGCTGCTCATAAATAGGATCCAAGCAGGGCAGAAAAGAACATACACGGGGAAATCATTTCTGGTGTTCAACCAGTCACTCCAAACACTTGTGTGCTACTTACTGCAGAGCTCCTGCTGCTGTGGCAGCACATCGCCATCAGTAATATTTTATATCAGTGGAGAGATAATCAATACCATCAGTGGTTAGCAGTTGGCAGCTACATGCCTGACAGGAAAATTTGCTGGTGGAAACATCATTGTTTCCAAATAACTGTTTCCTGCTTGGAATCAAGTTTCTGAGCTTCACGTTTGGGGAATTTGAATTCTTTCTGTCAGACTGCAGGTTTCCTTGAATCCCAAGAAAAGAGGTATGGATAAAACAGCTCTGATCCTTGAGTGTGGTTTAAATTATTCTCCTTCTTAAAGATGTGAAACTTTAAAAGGATTGTTCTCAGTTTTAAAGATTGTTGGTAAAGAGCAACGCAGGTCTGCAAGGTCTCGCAGGAAGCAGTTTGGTATGTGTCATGGCTATGGGATGGGATGCTGCAGTAATGCCTTGCACCCTCTCCACTCTCCCCAAAATAGTTTGGGGCTCTTGTTCAGGTGTATTGCATGTCAAGCTATCTAAATGGGGATTGGAAAATGTCTCAGGAGTTAAACTTAATGAGGGTAGAGGCGAAAAGACTGGCAGCAAACTCTGATCTAAGCAAAAGCATGTATATTGGGAAAGGCATCCCTTTCACCAGCAGAGATTGAACCCTCACAGGGTTCAGGAAAATGGTTTGGAGCGAGTGATTGAGAACTGGGGAGCATGGGGATGTCTGGAAGTCAACACGGAGGAGCTGATGACCTGTGGATGTTGCTTGGCTGTGGAGTTTTTAAACTGGGGCAAAGGGTTTCTGCAAAGTTGTCACTCCTATGAGGCTCTCTCTCCTTGTGCTGAAACTCAGGTTACTGAAATAAAAAACATTTGAGGACCAGTCCCAGCAGAGGCAATAGTTGCTCCTATTAACTCAGGAGGCAGACATCTCTTGGTTGTATGAGTTGTATGAATACAGTGAGAGTGTTCATGCTCAGCGGCAACAGCATGACCCTGCTTTTCGTCTTTTGGCGTCCTGTACAGCAGTGTCCACAGATCCCGTTGCTAAATGGCATCTCACTTCTAAAGAACAAATGTTAATTATAGTGTTAAAAATCCCAGGTTTGCAAAGTATCTACAGTGAAGCTCCCTAGCAAGGCTTGGCAGGTAGCCTTTGGAGCACACGTCACACCTCCTCCAGGCAGCCTCACGTGTCCATCTAGCGTGTTGGAACCCGTGAGAACTGTGTGTTAAGGGCACTACCTCGGGGCAGGAGTACTGGCAGGGTGGCTGGCACCTTGTGATCTGGACTCGTAATAAGTGCTCCTGTCCCACCCTTTGGTGACACCGTGCATGTCTCCAAATGCCGTCAGTTCCCTCCTCCCAGTTGCGTGCGAGCCCTGGACTCTGCTCGCCCGTCCCTCCCTCTATTCCCGCACAGCATCAGCCCTGTGATGCAGCACTGAAGTAATGCAGAATAAACCAATTTAAAACAACAACTATGAATTTCTTCCCTGAGGAACCCTCTGGACAATAAAGGGATTCACAGCTGACCCTGGAGGAGCTGTGAGAAGTGACCCTGCATCTTTTTGCAGGATGGGACCACTCAAAGCAGTTGGTGGAGCACATGAAAATATGACCAGGAGTAAACTTGCTTAAAAAACATCAAGGTCAGGCATGCCCAGAAGACCTAGTAACATTGCACTAGAACCATCGGATCCTTCCCATGCTGCAGAGTGGGGTATGTGGATCCAGCAGACGCATGCTCTCCATCTAGGACGACTTGGCAGGACATCTATACGTGCCAGTTCCACATAGGTGAGAAGTGTCTGCAAATAGAATAATTCACTAGTGTTAATGGGCCATCAGTTTTCTCAATGATCTCCTGTTTAAATATGGATTTATTTTGAATTTACCAGGCCTTACTTTGCTTAGCTTCTGAAATCTGATCCGGTCGCATCACACGATGATATAGCTGCAAGTTTCAGCAGTCTCCTCCCTGCCAGCTGTGCTGGACAACAAGCAGCTGGTTGTGCCAAGCAGAGCAGCCTCCGACCACGGGCTGTGATCGGAGGAGAATATTCCATTGTACCGCTCCGTTGTGTCCTGTGCGTCTCACTGCAGAGGTAAAATTAGATAATAGTAGCAAGCTGCAGTGACTCACCATGCTGCTCGTCTGATTTACAGCAGCTCCCTAAACGATGTTTTTGCTCAGCATGCCACATAACCCATAATTGCAAACATGTGAGTAGACAAAAAGTACATTTTTCCAATTCCGTGTTATTTAGCATCAAGCAATCTCTGATGACTAAAACAGATGAAAATCTCTCTTTGCATGGATATATTGTCACCTTTGATCTAATTCTTTTTATCTTGCTGTCTCCCTCTCGATGAAGTATTTTCTACAAATTCTTTGTCTCACTGTCTTCTTTTTTTTTCATGCTATCCAATGATATTTAATTTTTGCCCTATTCCAGCATCTCTTGCCAAGATTAATACTCCAGCTGCCTGGAAACTCTGAATTCCTTTGTTTTGAATTCATTCTTGTCATCTTCGAACGACTATACATCTTGTCTCCTATCTCTGTGTCTGATCTTTCAGAATCATTTTCTACATATTTTAGCCAAACTTTTCTCATGGATACTTCTTTCCATCTGTTCGCTACTTTTCTATCAGCTCCCTGTCTGTATTCAGCCTGCACCCCCCTTTCCTCTTCTAAATCCTTTTTTTTTCCCCCTTTTTCTGTAGGTAACCCCATTTCTTCCATAGATTCTTCATTTACTAATTGCAAATCAAGAGGTCATCTCTTCTGTCTCCCTCTACTACAGCCAGGATCAGCCTAAGTCACTCCTGATGGGTACTTGTTCAGTGCTTTCTTCATTTTTTTCCACTGGGAAATTTCACAGCTTCCCATCCCCTCGAGTTCAGTGCTGTGATGTTACTTTGGTAGGAAAAGCTTTTCATCTGTGCAGGGAATATAGGCTAAGGCAATTTAAGCCCATTGCTAATTGTCCTATCGTAAAACTGGAGAATGGATTATCCCTTCTCCTCCCTTCCCCGATATCTTTTATGTGCATGAAAGTCATTATCTTTTCTACTGTCAGTCTTTTTCTAGCCCAAATCACCGTATTTCCTTCAATTTTTCCCCATTAGTCACGGTTCCTAGAACTGACGGTGCTGTTGCTCCACCTAGGCAGCCCAATCGATGGGCTATTGACGGGCAATTCTTGCTGCTGCCTGCGAGTTTTTGCTGTTACGGGGATGCTTCTTGATTTTCAGTATCTAGCTCTTCTGAACTGCTGCTTTGACATACCAAAGATTCTTTGATTTGAAGATGGCAGTTTCAGAAGAGGGCGTTTTATTTGGCATTCGGTACTCTGAACTCATGGACAGCTAGTAGCATTAGAGAAAGACAGTACCTTCTTCGCTGTGGGGTGGGAGGCTTTTGCCTTCAAACTTGCTTAGATTTTACTTTCTTGAAAAACTTTGATAGTTTTAAAACCCTCCAGTTAGTTGTCTGTGAGCATCCAACAATTTCCTGTAGGAAGTTCATCAGAGAAATAGGAGGAATTAATCCATCTGATTCAAACGCAAAAATCCTTTGTTCATAGTAATCATTTATAGGCAGGGTGCATGAATTCAAGCAAAGTTGTAGCTGAAAAGCAACCCGTAAAGCAAGCGCAGTGTGACATCTGTGCTAAATTTATGGAAATCATGTTGCCCTTTCTTTTTTTCATTATTAAAAAAAAATACTACTTATGTTTAAAAAAAGACTCTTGACATTTGAAACTCTTCTACTAATGTTTTCCTGCCCCAGTGAAGTGTTTCTCTGTACAATTCAACTTCAAGAAGCCCTTGAGGATTTACTGAAATCAGTCTGGGATCTGCTCATACACGTGTGTTCCCTTCTTTCTGTCTTTGTATTTCACAGTTATTTCTTAAGTACAAGACTGATCATTGTTGGGACGTAAAGGCTGTGATCATTTGGAAATCGTTATACCAAATTGGCACTTCTTTGGCTGTGTCTGTAAACAGCCACTACGTAGCGGCGTGTGTGTGGAGAGCCAGGGTGTCCAGAGGGCTGGGAAATGCCGTGGGGCCGTACATCAGTACTGGCTGCTGTGGGTCCTGCCGGCGCCGGTGACATCATGGCTCGAGGAAGTTGCTTCAAAGCATAGCAAATAAAACCATCTATTTTTATAGAGGTTATTAAAAAATTATTAGCTACGCTGTTACTTGTTAAATAAACATGTGAAGAATCCAAAGAGGATTTCCAGCAGTGTTTGAGACCTCTTGGACTTGTCAAAATCTTATAAAATAAATTGAGGGGAGCTGTACAAAGCAGTACATGTTTCCTGGGTTGCGCATCCCTGACTTTGATAGTAGGAAATAACTTTTACTAGTGAAACTTTAACAAAAGTAAACATAGAAAGCAATTTTTTTCCTTGAGAGAACATGGTAGCTACCACGTTGTCTGGAGCAGCATTTAAATACCCTGGAGGTATTTAAAAGATGGGTAGACATGGTGCTGAGGGACATGGTTTAGCAGTGGTTTTGGCAGTGTTAGGTTGATGGTTGGACCCGATGATCTTAAATGGGTTCAAGTTGCGCCAGGGGAGGTTTAGGCTGGACATTAGGAAAAATTTTTTCACTGCAAGAGTTATCAAACATTGGAACAGGCTGCCCAGGGAGGTGGTGGAGTCACCATCCCTAGATGTGTTTAAAAGTCGTGTGGATGTGGTGCTTAGAGACATGGTTCAGTGGCAGACCTGGTAGAGTAGGGTCAATGGTTGGACTAGATGATCATAAAGGTCTTTTCCAACCTAAATGATTCTATGATTCTATTCTAAAGGTCTCTTCCAACCTATGTGATTCTATGATTTTTATCTAAACCCTAAAACCTTTATCTAAATTCGAGTCTTTCATGTCTTGCGAGAAGTTTTGTTCATGCCAAAGGAAGAAGAAAGGTACTAATGTACATGTATGCGTGATCACAAAGCAGGCACGTGTCCAGGGTAACCTCATAGGCTGGTTTTTGCAATGTTGCTCTTCAGAGGGAGGCTTTTGGGCCATGCTGATGCTATTTGGTATGTCACTGCTGGGGTTCAGCCTGATCCATGCCTCCGTAGCAGCCCCAGCGCTGGGCTGGGCGTCAGCCTGCCCCGAGCTTCAGGGAGGCAGAGCCGCGGTGGTTGAGCTCTAGATTCTGGGGAGAGCATCCTCTGTTCAGAAATTCTCTCAGTGGGATTTAATAAAAGTGTACCGGTGTTTTTCCTAGCTCTCAGATATTTTAGTTTGCTTCATTGCATCTATAAAATTAATTATTATTTTTTTACATTTATGATAGCTTTTATCCTTTTAAATTAAAGTGACAGAAACATGCCAGGCTATTGCTCTGGTAATAATATGTTTTTCAGTAGAACTAATTTTTTTTTTTTTTTTTTTTGCAAAGGAGGTTTAGGATGTGCAAATGTGCTTATGTAGCCATCCCCATCCAAAAATGCCCCCATAACAAGGCAGTC
The DNA here is from genome assembly GCA_008921705.1 of Burhinus oedicnemus. Classification (NCBI taxonomy): domain Eukaryota; kingdom Metazoa; phylum Chordata; class Aves; order Charadriiformes; family Burhinidae; genus Burhinus; species Burhinus oedicnemus. The sequence goes on along the minus strand of VFFE01006741.1, from coordinate 316,822 downwards.
CGTGTTGAGGAGTCTGTGCTTCTCTTCTGAGTCAGCAGCGGCTGAGGGGGCGTGCAGGCCATATGCTCCCTCAGAGTCGTTTTGAAATGAAATGCTTTTAATAAAGAGTCTATGGTATGCGATCTCTTCTCTTTTCAGGCAGGGGACTCTGGAATTAGCTTGCAGTGATTCCCCCCCTCCCTTCTGTCTCTGAGACCCTTGTGCTGTGAGCACCGTGTCCTGGTAAAGCTGGACCTTCTCCAGCTGGGGCTGTACGGGGCTGCTCTGGAGTTTTCTCCTGTGCTCCCCTCCCTCCCTGGGATCCCTTTGCTGCTTTTTCAGAGCGCTCTCGGTGCGTCCTGAGCTGTCTTAGCTGATGGATCATGTTTAGGTCACCAGGCCAGACCTTCTCTGTTGGTCTTCAAGAAGTATTTGTGCCTCGTGCAAAGCACATGATGAAGAATGCAAACTGAAAGGATGGTGTATGGAGATAACTGTTGCTGAACAGGCTGCCGTGCTCAAAAACCCTGGTGAAGGGCTTAGCAATTATCCAGGCCCGTGGCTTGTTTTTATGAGTTATGCGCACACTTTCAGATCTTTTTGAATGGTCAGTTTACTGTGATATAATTGTGGCTGCTTCCTGTTTTTCAGGAGACGACTTTTCATTGATTCAGCAAGAAATATATATGGTTAAGGAATGCAAACATTGCAACATAGTCGCCTATTTTGGGAGCTATCTCAGGTAAACCCCACTTTTTATACCGGGATTTCTGCTGGTTCTTTTGCAAGACAGTGCTCAGTCTGGTTTAGTACTTACATCCTCTCTCAATGTTCTTCTCTAGGTTGAATTCCCTTCGGTTCCCAGTTGGCTTTAAAAATAAAAAAAAAAAAAAAAAAGTGACTAATACTTTGTTTTCTCTGCTGGCCAAAAGGCTGGAATATTTTTATCACCAGGAACAGAAAGAAACTTTTCCCCTACAGTCTCTTGCAACATATCCAATCCTATTCACTTGCAGGGAAGATTTTAAACATTTATCAGTTCTAATATAAAACTAGCTCATTATCTATCTAAAGCAGAATTGCTTTTAGATCTTTAATGGTAGTCTTGTGTGCTGTGGAAGTATAGCCAGTGAGTTGTAAGAGCAAAAGACTAAATCTGAGCTGCTGGTAATACCATTTTTCATAATTCTGGTGTAACAGATGCAACGTACTGAGAGGCAGAAACAAGGTGGTGCCAGCTGGCTGCATCTTCAAGTGCACACGTTAAATGTTATACAGAAAGCTGGGGAATATTTTCCGTTTCTGTGGAACTCTGCCATTTATCAATTGGCTCTGTGGGATCATGTATCACGACTTCGTCTGCTTGGTCTTTTTCTACAAGGCTTCATCTTTAGATTTCTTGGAGGGCTGCGTTTTTTAAGTGGTCTGTTCAGCCCAAATGGACTTCAAATGGAAAAAATAGCTAAATTTCTAAATCCCCAATACCTCTTTTGGAGGCCATGAAGAGTTTTTTTAGAGATAATTAGGCAATTTCAAGATTGAAACTGAGCTTAGTGTGATACGTAATGTAATCTTCCCGATACCAGGTAAACCTCAGGTATTTCTTCTACATGTTCTTTATTGCAGTTCGAAGGTTAAAATGACATCTTTTAGATCTGATAACATTTAAAGACTTGTTCAGTGACTTTGGTATAAAATTTTCATTCTGATGAGAATTTATGTTGAGGATATTAATAACGTGTAAAACATGTAACTGCTAGTCACGTTTCAGAGCATGTATTTTTAGTAAAGGGTGGTCAAGACCAATAGACAATAATTTAAGTAATGATGATTAACTGTTGTGTATACAGATCAATCAGTTTCTGATGCCCGTGTTTTAACTTTCTTTTGATAGCCGTGAAAAGCTGTGGATATGCATGGAATACTGCGGTGGAGGATCCCTCCAAGATATTTACCATGGTACTTTGAAACTTATTTTAACATTTGTACCTTTGGAAAGCTTTCTGCAGAGAGGAAAATTAAATAATAAGCAAACTAATAGGGAATGGTTGGTACTGGCTGTGCACTACACGTATTTTTTCTTAGGGCACAAACAGTGTTTTTTAGCTACAGTCAACAGATTTTGTTGAGAGCACTTCTCAAATATGATGACCGTCATTTTCGGGCTAATACTCTGTCATTCTAGGGCAGAACGTGCTTTATTTTTCAATCATCACACTGTTTATTTTTCTCCACGATGCTTAGGGGACTGACCCAAAGAGCTCGAGTTATTCCCGTGGAGAGCTCTTCAGTAGCTGCAGTTGCTGTACACTGGGAGCTCGCCTGCGTCTTTGTTCCTCTCAGCCCCTGTCTCTGAATGCCATACACAAAAGCAGGTTACCTGCTTTCTGAAGGGCTGCAAAAAAGACCTTTAAAAAAGTTCACAACCAGAGATCACACTAATTGAATATGGAGACTGTGCGTGGTGTGAGGAAGCAGTTTTCACTGGGAAATCTCAAACTTTGATCTTTAAAGGGTAAAAATGACTCTTGTTCCTGCTCCCGTGCAATACCGTACCACTCTTATTATTATTTTCCCCTCTGAGGTTTCATCTAGAGTTGTTGATTCTGTAGAAAGATTTATTGGAGTTGTTGGAAAAGCAGTCTGGGGACTTGCTCTGCCTTTAGATGATAACATGGAGGTTTTGAATAGCAGAGCTCTTTCTGCTTTATTTTTCAACCAGTTACTACAAATAGCTTTAAAACAATTCGAAGTCCCATAGGCCCCTAGTATAGAACATTGCCATTTCTAATATTCAAAAATCAGCAGAAGTCACTTGTATTGTTTTTTACCTTCCCCAGAATACGGGATATTACATTACTACGAAGTCCCTTGTAAAATGATAATTAGATTTCCGTGAAAACAGGTTTTCTTCTCACTGTGGGCATTGTCTTCTGTTACTGTGCTGGGGTTTTTTTCTACAGAAAGCCTTTCTGTAAAACAAGCAAACAAAACCCTCTTTTCAGCTCCATGTAAAATACAGTTCATGTAAAATTGGTCTTTAACTTTTGCATGGAGATGCCACTTTTGGGCTGCTTCACAATGTTGTTTATGTGTTGTGTATTGTAGACTTACACACTTTTTAATCTTTGTTTTCAGTAACAGGACCTCTGTCAGAGTTACAAATTGCATATGTATGCAGAGAAACTTTACAGGTACTGTACTTCTGCAGGTGTATGATAAAGTGTTTGCTCCATGCATAGCAAGTAGATAACAGAAGATGATTTCAGAATGCGCTGCAGTACCATCACTTATATTTGTAAGCATTGGGAATCTAGCTGAAACCGATTAACCAGGGTTAATCTGTTAGTTTCCATATTGTAAATAAAATTTAGCAAGAAACTCCAGAAATGTAGAGCAAATATTTGCTTGAAACCATTGGCAGAGCAGTGCTGCTTCTGTGCTGTAATTACACAAGAGCAGACATATCTGTGGATCCTACTGCAGGACCAAAATACCAAACGTCAGTCCTGCTCCCGTTTCTTCCGTGAGCCTGTTGGTTTCAGGGAAACTGGCAGACAGCTCTGCGCTGGATGTGACTGCAGTGTTGTCTGGGCTGTTTTCATCCATTGTTCTAACACAGTGATTCAGTGCAGCAGTTGTTTAGGACAAATTTTTGAATCTCATTGCAGAAAACAGCTAATACCTACTAAGCAAGGGTAAGTAGCTGCATAACAGAGGAAAAAAAAAAAAAAGGGCACATTTTAAACTGCCTGCTTGATCTGTGGCAGTAAATCCTAATAATTTGTAGAGGAAAAAATACTGCAACCAGATGACTGACATTCTCTTTTATTTTGTAATTGCTAATAACTGTAGAAATGCAAGGTAAGATGATGCAGGCAGCTTGTTTCTAGAAGGAACTTTTCTTTCCCCACTCTCTGTATCCATGAATAATTACGTGAGAGAATCACGGGGAACGCGTACCTTTTCCTGAAGCGGTGGCTGAACTGGTCACTGCTGGAGGCAGGGGTGTAGACCCGTGAACTAATCTGCTTGGCAGTTCTGTTCCTGATCTCTTCTTACTACAGGGCCTCGGATTGCTGGAAGGGCAGCTTAAAGGCTAAACACCTGCTTGTTGAAACCTTCAGGATGTCAAAAATGTGGTTAATTTTAGTAAATGGAAAAGGTGATATATCTTGAGGTTTGTTTTGAAAATACACTTGCATCTATGTAAAATGTTAACACTGGGGCTGGCTTAAGCAAGTCTTCACGTGTATTGGCTGGAGCTGGGAGAGATGAGGAACAGAATCCAGCATACCTCCTATTTGCAAATCTTAAATTTCTCCACTTTCAAATAAAATATGTTGAGTAATTTAAATTTATTAAATGGGACTGGCTTTGTAGTATGTTAACAAATGGCAAAATGAAGCGTTTTGTCTCTCTTATTTCCAGGGTCTTGCTTATTTGCATATGAAGGGCAAAATGCATAGAGATATAAAGGTAACTTGGAACTTTGAGAAACTTATCTTAAACTTTCTGGTGCAGAAAAATATTCTTGATAAAGCATTTTAACTTTCTATTTATTATGTTTTAGGGTGCAAATATTCTACTAACAGACCATGGAGATGTCAAATTAGGTAAGTTGCCTGAATTTAATAATAAGACAGAAAGAAAATGGGAACATTTTAATTTGGTCAGTCAAAAGCTACAGTACCATCTGGGATACTTTGATTTAGCAAGTTGCCTTTTACTTTTATCATTCCATTAAAAGAAAAAAATAACCAGAATGTATAGAGACCGTGCCTCCCAAGAAGAATATTCAGCTTTTGTAATGCTTTGTTTTGTATTGAGCAGCACATGCACTGCAAAGATTGAGCTTGCTACAAAAGATAAAGGATAATACAGCAGATGTCCTGTATTGTTGCAGTCAATTTTATTAGATATTGTTCTCAGTGGCATGAAGGATGCACTGTAGGATGTTCTTGTTCTTATTTGGGGCAATAGTTGATGATAGAAAGTGTGTATCCATGGGCTTTGTACATATGAGGTGAGAAGTTTTGCATTCTGTCAGGAAGTTACAGATAATTTCTTTTTTCAACCAACAAGCCTTGAAGCCTCCCAGGTTTCCCTGGAATTTGCCAGGTTGGGGTTACCTGGATATCAACGTGTTTGTTCCTAGCGAGAATGGCAGTTCTCCTTCAGAGCCTCCAAGGACCCACTGTGTGAGACAGAGTCTCCTGAGCCTGGTAGCCTGTGGAAATGTGAGGTCTGATCCTGGCTGTGCCTCTAGCCCCGTGTGTGACGTTGGGCATTTCCACGCGTGTGGAGAAGAGGAAACTCTCCTCCTTTGCAAATGCTCTGAGGTCTACAGACAAAAACTCAGAAGGGATCTGTATTACTGGCTTCCTTCAGTGACACTTTGCATTTAGCACAGCACAAACAGGCTGAACCTCTTATTATCGGAGTGCGCTGCCTTCAAAACCCCCATCTGCCTGTCTGCTGCTTCACTTCACAGAAGTCCACGTGTAGTTAGGGCTCTGCAGGAAGTAGGGAGCAGACATCCTGGGAGAAGGAACGGGATGCTTATCATCTTACTGTGTCCGGTGTTGGAATCAGGGCGGTTGTACATTAGCTGCATTGCTGCTCTTCAGAAAAGCTGTGTGGTTCAACACGTTTACTCCCCTGTGGTGAGCCAAGAGTGCTGTGGTAGGAAAGTATGGCTTTTTAAAGAAGAGGAGGAAAAAAAGAAAAAAAAAAAAATGAGTAAAACCTTGAAACTCATAGGATCTTCCACTAAATGCATTAAACTTGGGTTACGCACTGATACCTTCCTTCTGCCTGCTAAGCTAGTTAGATTTGCCCACAATTATCCTCCAGCTGTCATACTACCAATGCAATAAAAATAAAAAGGACTGAAATGATTTTTGGCTCTGCAAGACCACCTGATTATCTGCAGCTCTTGAGAGCAAGGGATTATTGTCCCCTAGACAGTCTCCAGAAATGAGAACAGATGGCCCCCCACAGTTCCTCCATAAGTAACACAGAAATAGTACCGTTTCCAAAGCGTGATGCTGTTTTTCCTCTTGAATATTAAATTGAATATCCACTAAATTTTGTAAGGTTGCTTGGTTGCTGTATTGTGCGATGGAAGAATAGCTAGGAGAGGAACAGGATCATGAGTGAACTGTATGTAGGAGCTCATCTTTTCAATTTGAAGTCATGTCAGTGAAGGCATTAGCTGATCTCGTTATTCATCTTTAACTGTTGAAGCTGAATTAATTTTTAATTTGGATGAGAAAAGTGATTGTTCTTTCATAATCTGATACTTCCTAGAGTAGAATTTGGATCTTAAAATGAGATATCTAAGTCTATGATAATTTCATTTTCCAGCTGACTTCGGTGTAGCAGCAAAAATAACAGCCACCATTGCGAAGAGGAAATCGTTTATTGGTACCCCTTACTGGTAATAAAGTACTTTGATTGCTATGATTGTATGCAAAGCTAAGTCTGTATTTATGCCAAGAATTCTAAAATACACACACTGAAGTATATGCACATATTTTTAAATCTCTAGCAATTGCATAAATTCCATTTCTTCCAAGTAAAATACCTAAAGGGTAAAAGTCTGGGAAGCACTGATTGTAGCTGATCTGTTGCTGTACTACAAGCTGCCTGATATTTGAGGCAGGATTGCTGTTTCTCCCAAGTTTATTAATGCAGAACATTCTCCCCTTTTTCTGGATACTCAACAGTCCTTCAGGTTCTCAGTAGCTTCTTAGACTTATAGTGAATAAACTAAACAATATCTTTTCGATTTCTGTGCAGAAAGAATTGTGGAGAAAAACAGATTTTAAACTCTCTTTTAATCATCTCTACCAATTAATGTCTGTAGAAGACAGCTTTTAATATGCAAATGTATCGTTGTAGATCTTAAGCTGGATTATAGATGCAAATTTAACTGCTCTTGGTTTCTGGCATTACTGCGGTGCCGCTAAGGTGCCTAGAGCGGTATTCTTGGTATAGGCTGAACACTTACATACAGCTTAATCCAGACAATGGCTTTTAATTGTTCACTGCCCTCTTTATCCTGCTGGAGGAGGAGGACTGAGGGCAGGAAGATTATCTGGTCATTAAAGCATTTCACCAGGAATCATGAGACTGGTTCTATTCCTAGCGCTGCGGTCCAGCCCATGACCTCAGGCAAAACACGTCCCCTCTGTGTTCTCCGCTCCCCTAGTGCCGGGTGTCCTGGTTTCGGGAGGGGGACTTTTCCCCGACTCTTTTGGGGGGTGTTCTGCTCTAGGGTTATGTGAAGTGCTTTGTGCCTTCCGTGTGCAGGCACTGATTCAGAAGTGGCTGGTGCTCTCATTAAACAATGCCTTTACTTTTAAAGGATGGCCCCCGAAGTTGCAGCAGTGGAAAAGAATGGTGGATATAACCAGCTCTGCGATATCTGGGCGGTTGGCATAACAGCGATTGAACTTGCCGAGCTTCAGCCACCCATGTTTGATCTTCACCCGATGAGGTCTGCTGGCTGGGGAGCTTGCTTATCTTCAGTCCCACTAGATATAGTTTAATCTTCTCCTAGCTCAGACCTAGAAACTCACACTGGGATTTCTTCATCAAACATCTACCTGTGTCTGTTTCTAAGACATCAGTCTGAAGCTACAGACTTAAATTTAGAATTGAAATTATCATTGAAATTTTTAAAAAAAAAAACCAACTTCGTAGTGTCAACAACAATGTGATTAAGAACAGGTGTAGTAAATCACTAGAGAAGCTGTAGCCTTATGTTTAACAGGATTATGCATGGCGATAAAAAGATTTTATTTAAAGATAAGAAAATCAACAGCTTTACCATGTCTGTCCTCTAACACAGTATAGACTATAATCCAGTTTCACCAGTATGATTCTTACCATAAAGTATTAATTTCAAGTGTTTAGATCTTGGAATGAAATAAATTATTTTTTTACCATATCATAACATTATTTTTCCTTTACCTTTAGGGCTTTATTTTTAATGTCAAAAAGTAATTTTCAACCGCCAAAGCTAAAGGAAAAAGCAAAATGGTAGGTTAAACTCTTTCCTTTGCTCAATATTTTGTAGATAATGTGAAAAAACATTTTTCATTATTGAAGAAGGGAGGCAGTGAAAAGTAGTGTGTGCTAGTTTTGAACTCAGTAACCTGAGAGGTGATTTCACTTACAGGACGTTTCACTGAGAAATGAGTAGTTGCTTTTTATAGGTGTCTGAAAGCAAATGAGAGGGTTAAAGTCCAGCGGCAGACGTTTGCTGACATGACAGAAAACCAGCAGTATGGGATAGGACAGCCCTACCTATGTAAATTGATCCCTGCCAGTGATCCAGAGGGAAAGGAAATCTCCCTTCTTTGGTCCTCTTTGTATGTTCTAGGAAGAAAAATTATTTTTTTCCTTTCCCTTTAATTCCTATTATAGGGCATTTGCCACTGTCAGTGGGACAGGTAATTGTTTAATCCTTTCATGTTTTCTTTACCCTGTGATACCTTCCTAGTGCCTGCAGAATTTTGTACCAAACTTATTAACATTTTATTTATGAGACTCAAAACGATTCTGAGATGCAGGATTTTTTTGCTCATGATGCTGCTGTAAAATTTTTTTACCTTGAGGAGTTTGGGTGGGCAGATGTGTGCTGGAGGAAGGGAGAAAACACTCCTAAGTGCATGTTTCCTGTATTGAAACTGCTCAGTGTAACGCCAGCCAAGGCACTTTACTTCTCCAGTGCCACCTTCTCAGATGCTGTGACTAGAAGAGGAAATGTGTTTTGTAACGTAATTTGAAGGCAAGCAGACTTGGGCTAATGCTGTCCCCAGAGAGGTGTACTAACACAAACACAATTGCGAGAAAAAAAGCTTGAAAAATTGTAGGTCCACAACATCAAGTCATAATTCAAATCTAAATAGAGGTTGTATAACACAATCACCTAAGTTGTTCTGAAAAGAGCAACAAAGCATTTTAAAGAGTAAGTTGAGTCTGTGTCTAGAACTTTGTATTTTATTTTCCTGCCTGTAGCCAAGACTAGTGAAATCGGTACATTTGTCTAGATATTGTGAGTTTGCTGGGTACATAATTCACAGCTTTTATTTCTGATACCTAATTCCATAACAATTGAAACTGGAAAAAGTTGAAATAGCAGCTTATGTGATTAGTTTATTTTCCATACCAAAATGTTTTCCATGCAAGTTCTCTGAATCAAATGGGATTTTCCCTATCTTGTTAACTTGGTAATGTAATTATTCAAACGTGAGATGAGATACTTGGACAGCATTCTAATTTAGCACACCCTTTTGTAGTCTCTTTAGTAACTGTGTTAAAATCAAAAATACCTTCTTGAAGAATTAAACAGAAAACCTCTTTTTTCTTCAAGGTCATCAACATTCCATAATTTTGTCAAAATAGCACTTACAAAAAATCCAAAGAAGAGACCGACAGCAGACAGACTCCTTTCTGTAAGTGACTTGGAACATTTAATGACATCAATAAGAGATCTCTTGCTTCAAAGTGAGCAACCAATCAATAGGAAACCAAACTGGAACGGTTTTCTTTCTCTGATCTTACCACACGGGTGGTGAAATCTGAAGGAAAGAGACATTGGTCAATGGCAGAAAGTAGCAAGATTTTGTTCAATATCAAGATTTTTATACAATTTTTGGTAGGAAAAATTACAGAAATTTGCCTCATGCTCTGTCTTCAGCCTTGTCCTTTCTGGAAGCGGGTGTCTCAGCCTCTTAGGTATAGCTGCATAAATGTGGACCCTTCCTGTCACCCAAATAGAAAACGGATGCATTTAGCAGTTGTTCATGTATCTATTTCCGTCTTCCTAAACTTGACTGAACTACTCGTGTTAAAAAATGAAGTTAAGGTGTAACTCTTTGTTTGGCTCAGAGTTTAACTTCCAGTTTACAATTGGCCAAAAGTGTGGCATTTCCATGCTTATGGAGGGTTTAGAAAGTCTAGCTATTAAGGGGTCTATTAAAGAAATACTCAAGCCCCCAGAAAGCAGGCAAGATTCAGTAACATTCTATATTGGATGTTTAGTCATGAAAGTTGTGTATCAGTTGCATCTTATAACTTGTTCTTTTCTGTGGTTCTAGCATAGCTTTGTAGGGCAGCCTGGTCTTTCAAGATCTTTAGCAGTTGAACTGTTGGACAAAGTTAATAATCCTGACAACCATACACACTATGAAGTTGATGATGATGATTTTGAGGTGAGAGCATCTTTTATTTAGGTAAACTACTGTTTAAATACCCTGCTTTGCTTTGGGAATGTAAGATTGCAGCTTGACGGGAGCACACCCCAACATTTTTAGAACTCCATTTTTAGAGTTAGCGTGGAGGAGAAGCCAGGAAATATTGCCACAGCGCTTGTCACCCTTCTGCTGTGGGTGTATAGAAGGATCCTGCGCACGGGCTGTGCAAGGCTAGGACAAAGGCGGTGCACATTACAGCGTGTGACTGCAACAGCTATTCTTTCTCCTTGTTGGTTTTGTTGTTAAGATCCAACAGAAAGCCATGGGACCTTGCTCAGCTTTTCCATTTATAACCCTTGCAGCCTCACTCCGTTATCCGCCATACGATTCGTTCTACGAACAGGAACATTAGGGCAGAAAGAACGGCATCGGAGATAAACTGTAAGTTCCCGATGTGCTTTGCCTGTTTTCTGGTGTTGGTTTGCTTCTACCCATGGAGGATGTCGGTGTCATTCTTTTGTTGTGTACTCTGGAAAGTCTCTTCTGCTGTTGGCACATTTGAGAAACAGAAGAAACAGCACATACATGTGAATCTTCAGTAATATTTTTCCCAAACGAAAATTAAAACTTGCATACTTTTCTGCTGTTTCATTCCATCTCATTGCTGCATTGTAATGTTTATGTGCAAACCTTGCGTGACCAGCATAGCCTTTCAGCACTGTGATTTCTGTTAGACCATGCAACCTTACTTAAAACAGCAAAAACGCTGTTTTAAGTTAATAAACGTTAATAAATGTGCAAACATAAAAAAATAAGAGTGAGTTGATAATTAGGAGGGCATCTTTTCATATGAGTATGTTCGGTATCATGCTGTGATGAGAAAATACAGAAAAAAGGTCGCGTTTTGTGTTTGTCTGCTTCAGGTTCATAAGTGAAACCTTTTCTTGACCCTGGTGGAGCGCTTGTGATTGCAATAGCTGTCCTGACCAGGCTGCATGTTAACAGGGTGCATTTTCTTTTAATATAACCTTTTCTTTTCTTTTAAAAACAATATTAATTCGCCACTCAGTTGGATCTCAGTTCAGATTTTGAGGGTAGAAACGGCCTTTCTCCAGGTTCGGGCAAATGCCTTTTGTAGTGTAAATGCTCTCTGCTCCTTTGCATCAGGTACATCACACTTGTAGGAAGCTTGCTGTTAAAAATCCTCTTGCTTCTCTTTCACATGCATTAAAAGTAACATGTGGTTACGTCGTTACATTTTAGTGTACTTTCATATGATGACTTGGTATTTGCTTTTGGTCTGTTTCTTTGTTAGGAGTTTCACATTTGCAAATTCAAGCATTTACACAATAACACTGATATTTAAGTGGTAGTCATATTCTATAGGTAAATTAAGTTGTGTACATAATATTTAGATCTGTTACAACATGTATTTCACTGTAGTAAGCATTGAAAGGGCACTAGTATAAAGTTGTGTGTATTAAATTTGAACATTTAATGTTTTGTAGTTGATAAGCTGCAGTTTGAGCCCCCTCTAAGGAAAGAAACAGAAGCTCGGGATGAAATGGTAAGGACAAGTTTGTTTTTTCCTGCATTTATTAAAATCATAGTGTCTTCATTGTTTTGTGGTTCAACTCTAAGTAATATGTCTCTGAAACATAAAGTCATGAGAAGACCGCTCTTGGTCCCCCAAACAATTGCCACATTTTTAAGAAAATGAATTGCCCCCCATGCTTTGTGCAGAGAGTCATGCTCAGATGGAAAAAACAACATGTGCCAATTAATTTGATAATGTGAAGAGGCCATTCTGCATTTGAGTCCCTGATCTTCCCATCGTCAGGGTTTGTTTGCTGCTTGTTTCTTGGAAGGCTGCCAGCTCGCATGCAGCCGGTTTTGCCCCCTGTGAGCTGCTGCTGTTTGTTCCAGCCCTCAGCAGTTTACTGCAGATCAGCTAATTAACGTTCTTTGGGATTAGTATGTGCCTGTGTACACAAGGGCTCCATTTTTTAATAAGTGTTGTGAATAGCAACAGCTGCCATTAATTTGGATTTGGAGACATTAGTGCGCAGCACGGCAGAAAAATCCCATTCCTGTTTTTTACAGCTGTACTCCAGTTCACCAGGTAGGTACGGGTTCATCTTTTTTTGAATGTGACTGATTAGATCCGTACTTCTTGTTAGCGGTGAGGTCCTCTCAGTGCCATGTCTAGTGACAGGAACGCTCCCAGCCTCTGCTGATGGCATCTCATGTGAATTTGGAGGTGGCTGCAGTATGTTCCCTTGCTGGAAGAATGTCTTGGAAGTGCCCCGAGTGGGAAATATGAGTTTTCACCATAAATTTTTGCTTTCTTGTTACTTATTGCCACTTGATACTGGCGTTACACCAATTTCAGGTGCTGCTTTTAAGTCTGAGTCTAAAAAGAAGAAGATAGCTTTTCAATAGTTGCTTTATAATTAGATTGTAAAACATTATTTCACTTTGGGATTTTATTTTACTGCTTATGGGTCATTCTGCAGGGCTTGGGAATCTCCCAGGTCTCTTTGTGTGCTGTAGATAAGGTCCTTCATTTTGAGAGCGGGAAAAAAATTGAGAATTTCTGCATCTTCAGGTTGTGGCAGCTGGCACTGACTTTGCTTCACATTGGAATCCTTTTGTTGATGGCGGAAGCAGCAAGTAAGTACGGAGTTTAAAAATTTCTTTTATTTCTGTGACTTAATATGAAAATACACTGAAAGAAAAATTGAACTATGGTGGAAAATCAAACCATAAGCCCTAATCCACGTTAATCTTCATAAAGTTAAAGGAGATTTTACCCAGTGTGCAGTCCTTCTGCAGTTGATTGGTCATTCTCTTGGGGAACGGGTTTTAATCTCTTTTAACCACGAACAGTAGTTTGTTTCAAATTTGTTGTAGTTCCCCAGTTGTAGATGGAATGCGAAGTGTGAATGTATGGCCAGCACACTGAAATAACACAGCCAAAGTCAATATTCTGAAGCAAAGCTGGTAACCTTGCAAGGGCTGCGTTCAGGATCCTGCACCGACCTTGCACTTCTCTTCCAAGCGGTGGCTGTGGTTGTGACATCCTGTGGCAAAGCACGTTCGCAGCCCTGAAGGTCGAGTCCTTGCAAGAAAGGGAAGGAGAAACTAGTTCTGAAGATTTAGCTTTCCCAAGTTCAGTATGACGGCACGACTGCTTCTGCTGTGGGTGTCTGAGCCGTGTAATCTATAATACAGTCATGTAGTGTTGTGGGGTGAAATGTTTTCGGTAAAGATACGCTATAACTGTTTTCCCCTGGAATAAAGCAGGCCTGAAGTAAGGGAGCCCAACTCTGTCCAAGTTAGGACTGAATGTAATAGGTATGTGGCTTCCTTTTGCTGCAGACTACTGGATTCTGCCTTTAAAGGCAATCTTTGAATTTGCAGTGAAGAATATGGAAATTAAGTATTACTGGCTGATGCACATATGTAGGGAAAGATGGTATTTCGGTTGAAATAACTGCTCAGCTGAAAGAGCCTGTTGCCCATCTTTATTTGGAACTGAGTAGCAGACAATGAATTTCTTTGGCTTTTTTGCAGATAAAGTCTTGCATAAGCTGTCAGCTGACATTACAGCCCCCTGGAAAGCTGGCCATGTCACGGAGATTGCCAGTGTTTGGGTCTTTTTAAGTTCAACCTGGTTTTCCATTCTCACTCTCACTGTAGTAAAAGTTTGGGCTGGCTTTTTAGGCCTTGCCTCTCCCTGCCCTGTAATGACAGCGACTGCTTTCCTTCCTCTCTCGGTTTGTTTCTGTGACCCTGATGAGCTGCAGATTGAAAGCCTTTCTCCTGAGTGCTGGCGTTTCTGCAGACAGCTGGAATCTGCGGGGTCGAGGAGCAGGGAGGGAGGGAAGCTCCTCCCGGCAAAGTGCCTTACTGATTTGATTCTGTTTCTATAGTGTTATTAAGATTGTCTGTACCAGGCTGTATTAAAAGCAGAATGAACGTAGCCGTAGCAAACATTGCTAGGGCTATAAATTGGTAAATAGATACAGATTTAGTATTGAAAGGAGGACAGGCATGAAGTTTCTGGATGGTTAATCTGTGCCGTTTATTTGGAAACCACTTCCAGTTTGAAAAGATAAACAGGAAACGCATAGCTCCTCTGTCCCAGGAATTCTGAGTAACACCAGGGACGTAGAGAGAGGATGTGTGCTGGGGGGTCCTTGCTTTTCATGCCCTTTGGCTTTTATCAGAGTGAATGGTGATTGATGTCTACAACTCAAGAATTGCTTGACTGGAAAGGGGAATACCAGAATGTGTACCTGATGATTGAACTTATTTCTTGTTTTTTCTCATGCTTATTGTAACATTTTAAAATTACTTTTTTTTTTTTTTACACATTTTCTGTATTATGGAGGTGGGCTTTTTGTTGATGGTTGGACTTTTTCTCTTTTAAATATTTGAACAGTTCCTGTTGGCAACTGTCTGCCACTTCTCCTTCAGAACTGCAGGAAAATTTTATAGTAATCCAAATTTGGCTGGATTGGTCCTTGTATGATATGCTTTTGTTTTCCTGTTCATTACCCGTGTGGTCATTCCTCAGTGGGTGACATGGTGTGTTGTGGGTCATGGAAGGATGCGTGAGCTGGTGGGGTACGGGGGTGTCTGCTCTGCAGGCAGAGACTTGGACTGCGCCGGGCTGCTGCAGCCTGGAGAAGCCTGTCCCTGGTTGAACACTGAGACAGCCAGCTTCTGAGCTGCCTCTTCCACCTCACTGCTGCTAAATGCAGAAGCCTAGACTTCACAGTATCACAACTGCATACTAAGGAATGCATTTTAATGGGTTTAGATTTGTGGTTTAGATTTTTTTTTTGTTTTCATGCAGTTTGGTTTATTATTCTTTTTTAAGACAGAGCTTGAAAATTGCCATTTTCCAAAACTGTATCAGTTTTTGTTTGTTTCAGGATGATATTTTCGGTACTGCTTTGATCTTCCATTCACAATTTCTTTTTTGACCCTGGGGTAGCTTTGAAACAAAAATTCCCACTGTGATGGGAAACAGTCTTTATCTTTAGCATATAACACCAAAGGAGGAAACTTCCCTTTGTAAAGGCTTTTCTCCATTTGTCTCCCAGTAACTTCCTCTATTCTCAACTCCCCCCCTCCCCCCCCTTCTTTTATATCGTACTGTTATTAGGCATTTCAACAATATTTAAAAACCAGGTAGGGAAATGAAAGATGAGTTGATGGTATCTGGTATGGAAGAGACCTTCAGTGATTATTGAGGGGTGAGGGGAAGGACAAGACCGTACTGAATGAAAAAGGGCTTAATGCAGTGAATAAGAGAGAAGTACTTTGTTTTGAAAAGGGTTGGGAGATGCTTGCTATGAAACTAAATGACATCACTGATTGGTTTAGTTGCACGCGTCGACCTTAGAGCAGAGCTCTTAATTTTATAAACATTTTACCTAGGGGACTGCTTACAAAATTTGGCGATGGGAGTGAAGATGTTGAAGAGTGAGTGAACCTCCTTCATGTACAGTTGTGTTTACTCCATGCGGCTCTCGCTAAAGCAAGCAGCGTTCTGGCAAAACCTCTTTCCTTAAAATGCTGCAGGCAGCTTTGCCACTCATAAATAAGTGAGGGCTGGTTGCACTCAAAGGTCTAACGCACGCTTGACTGTTTATGTGATCATCAGGAGAATGTCTGCAAAGCAATGCTTCTTCCCTTGCTCTCCTTCCTGAGGTTATCTCAGAGCGCGTATGGAAGTGCCTAATACTTTAAAGCAGATTTTGTATTGATTAATCCATCAATCATGAGCCAGGCCCAGTGCAGATATTTCTGCAGAGCTCTGGTGGGGTGTGTGTGGCTCCTCTGGTGCCCAAACATTTGTCTGATCCAGAGCGAAAGCTGCAAACTGCACCGAAGGGTGGTGAACCTCTTTGTTGGTTGGCCCAAAGTTCGGCTGCAGGTGGGGTGGCTGTGAAAAATGATGGCAGGACATTGCTCTGTGACACGATCTGCTGGCTGATCCAGAAATGCAGTGTTTTCACTGTCGGGAAGAGTTTTCTAGAAAAAGTAAAATTCAAGCAGTGGAAGGGGCACCTTCAAAGAACTGATCCCTGAGCATATATTTATTTGCTAATTTCAAATACCCTTCACAACAGAATGCTCTATAACATTGGCATTTATGAAAGACATGAGTTTATCAAAAAAACAACACTTCTAACAAGATTAACGTGCTTTTTTCCCACTCTTGGACTTCTAGTTTAACCCTGTTAGTGCAAAGCTATGATCCGTCTTTTCTATGCATCTAGCTCATCTTATCTACAGTCTGTGTTCTCAATAATTCTGTTTATGTTGTTGGTTGAACTAAAACGAGTACTGCACCTTTTCATTGCAGGTCAACACTAAAGCGAGCAGGGCCACCTCCGCTACCTCCGAAGGTAAGAGATGGTGGTTTTCAAGAGTTTTAAGTGGCAAACCCCACTTGTGCAGCCTCTGCAGCGCTTCTGTCTGATGCTCTGAGCAGGTTATAAATCCTAGCAAATAGCATTTGCTAGCAGATTTCATGCAGCTTCATATTTTATGCTGACTTGCAGTCTGTACGGTCTCAGCCTCTGGGGACTCCTGGCCTTGTACGCTGCCCTAGACAAAGTGACTTGTAGGTATTTTCCCTCTAAAGAGAGCATACTCTGTGGGATGTCCTCTTATTCAGCATTCTGCCTGCTGCTGTGATTTTCCATCAGGGAGGGAATACCTCTTAGATTATTCTGCTGTCAAATGTCTTTTTTCAAAGGCTGATTTTTTTTTTTTTTATGTAGAAGCAATCTGACTTGAATTAAACTTGTCTGAAGTTGCCATTTCCCAGGTAACCTTCACTTCTTTGGTTTGTTGCAGCCGAGAATAAACAGTTACCCTGAGGAAAACCTCCCAGATGATGAGAAATGTCAGACAATAAAACATTTCCCAGACTCGCAGAACAGAGCCCCACCGGCTCACAGGAGACAAAGTATCCCTGTTTGCGGGCCTCAGACTGATTCTTCCCCTGTTGGTATGACCAGCAGCATCAGTAGCCCTGGATTGCTCACAGCTAGATACAGCGACTTAGGTAAATACATTATGTTTCCTGAAGGTGACTTGCATCCTGTAAAAGGAAATCGGTTCTAGAGTCAGCTGTTCTCAGTAGATAATTTTTTTAATACAAGCTGATCGCAAGGTGCAGCTTTCCTTTCTACATATGTGCTGGTTCTTATTAGAGCCGTGACCCATGGTGGTTCCCAAAACAAGGACACTCAGCCAGTCAGTACCATTCCTGTGTTGCCTGCAGGAATAGCATAAAAACAACGAATGTGTGGGGAGGATCATCTGCGAGGACCTTGCTACAGCTTTTTTTCTTGGTTGTGTTTGGCCCAGGGACTGTTTGGATAATGGAAAGCCTTTATTAAAACTGGGTAGCTTAGCATGCAGAAGGGTGGCCAGCTGTCCTTGGAAGGGTTCAGCTACCTGAGATGTGTATATGGAAGTTTCAGAGCTCACTTCTCCACTCCTGCTAGGTGCAGGGGAGAAAAGAGAATAGGAAACAAAATATTTTGTATTTCACTGCGTCAAGTGAGCTACAAAATGCGTCTGGGCTTCTTTTCAGGAAATGGGGATGGCATGCTGAAGCTCATTGAAGAAAATGCAGAAGGGTCTGGGCAAATCCCTCAACTGCCACGTAAAAAAGAGAAAAGAGATTTTCCTGTAAGTATTGTGACTCTCAGTCTGATTTCACTGTCATGTTAGCTAGCTAGTTTTATATCGGTGCGTGGGAGGTATTTTATGATCTTTCTTTCTTCCCACAGAAGCCAGCAATCAATGGTTTGCCACCGACACCAAAGGTGCTGGTAAGAAATCTCATTCGCAGTAGGGGTTGTTGGAAGCCTGCTGTCGTGACATCTCTCTAGTGTCTGAAGGTTTATGCTAGAATAAGCCACCAGCTCATCTGGGGCGATTTTCTGCATCTCGTAGCCAGTTACTTACCGTGTACTGAATCCACAATATTTGTTTCCTTTTCTTAAAAACTTCCTTTCACCATTCAGTCTGGGTGTGAAGGCTTGGAGACTTCACTGGCTCTGTGAGTTGTGATCTCTAGTGGTAGTCCCTGCTTGGTAAAGGGAAAGGGGGAGAGGGGATAGTGATGCGAGAGGGTATTATTACTTCAACATTTCTGCTTGTTTTCCCTTCATATGCCATTTATATAAGCACTCGGTATTGTTCTTACCCAGTAGGTACTTAAAATTGTTCATATCACTCTGATTCCTCTTTGTGTTTCTTAATGTATACAAAGTCTACAAAAAAGTTTGGAAGGCTGCATTGTAGCTTTTGGGGAAGATAAAAATGTTTTGCATTAAAGCATGTCAGAGTAAGCTTGTGTCTAATAAAAGAGCAGCAGTGTGTACTAAGTGACCAAATGCCAGAGGATAAACACTTTATACTGTAAACTTGTTTCAGGTTTCAGTTTTGGTGTTTTTCAGATGGGAGCATGTTTTTCCAAAGTCTTTGATGGTTGTCCTTTAAAGATTAATTGTGCAACATCATGGATACATCCAGATACTAAAGGTAAAGTTATTTTAGGTTTGTGTTTTAAACCTGCGTGTTGCCAAAGTGGCAGTGAATTTGTGAAATAATCAATTTGTCTTAAATTTTTAGATCAGTACATTATCTTTGGCACGGAAGAAGGTATCTATACTTTGAATTTGAATGAACTCCACGAAGCAACAATGGAACAGGTGATTTTTGGTGTATTGAACACACAGAATAGATTCAGGGATATTATAAACGAGAAGGTTTGGTATTAGAGGGGGTAGGTGGGATACCAGGCTTTGGGGCATAAACTGATTCACATCAAAGCCAGCAATGGAAGTCCGAAAATGAATAGTTCCCCTACGTACCTGAATTTTTTGTTGCTGCTTATGTAACACTGCTTTCAGAGGAGTTCTCTACTAAAACATCTTTCTTCTTGGAGACAATGGATTACCTGCCCTTTCTCTCTCCATTTTATCTCCACTAGATGGCATATTGCTTCTCCACTGGATGCTACCAAAGCCCTCAGCCATTTAATTTAGCTGGCATTGTTACCACCAATGAATACGCATTTGCTTCTGTTTTCTTGGGCTCTGTAACCCTTTCCAAAGCCACTTCATGCAATTATGGTATTGTTACATTTGCTTTTTTTAGAGCCAGGAGTAGCAGAGTATACTTGGAAGGGAAGTGCTGGCAGATGCTGACAATGAGATTTATGCCTGTAGGTTTCTAAAGCAGTTCACAAAGGCACTTCAGGCATCTAAAGAGCATTAAATTCAGTCAAGACACAGCACGGGTCAGAAAGCAGAGGTGGCAGGGTGGGTGTATCGATGAGTAATATCGAGAAAAAGATGATTTCACAGAAAGGGCATTGCACAGAGATCTGTGCTTAAGAGGAGGAAGTCCTCTGTTTCTGGAAGCATCATGCCAGAGGACAAAACTTGAGAGGAGCAAAAGAAAAAGGGAAGCATTTCAGTACGTCATGGAAGGGGGTAGTTTGGCATGGACAAAAGCGAGAGAAGATTATAAAGGTCTTGATGGTGAGAACTGTGAATTTGAACTCAGTACAGTGAGAAGATCCTTTCAAGTTAAGAGAGCCGAGGGTGCACCTGAATGCAATAGGAGAGAGTTGAATATGAAGTTGCTTATCTTTTTGTAGCCTCAGCAGACATGGGGAGCAAATACTTACTTTTCTAATAAATGTCTAAAAATTGTGGTGGTGGCTGTTGGAGATTCCCCGGCCTCCTTACTTCAGTTTTCTCTTTACTCCATTAGTAAAAGCAATCTCTTTCCTTGTACATTTTCCTAAATTATTTCATGTAACAGTCTTCTCTAAGCTCCTCCCTATGCTTTTTTATATCCTATTGAAGGGTCAGATATGCCAGTGGTAGGTAGAGAGAACATTCAACGCACCCCAAAACGAAAGTTTCCATTTCTGTGAGAGCATTCTCAGTTGGCAGAGGTCAGGTGTGATCCACTTCAAACCCTAGAGGATTTACTGCAGTGCTTCTGCCGCGCCACTTGTTTCCTTATTTGCTTTTATTCGTTTCATGATTTCTCCCCACCAAATGCACGTTTTTAACTGTTTCTCCAACTTCTAATTCTGATTGCATCTTCCAAGTGCTTACTGTCTCTCCAAGGTTAATATCTCCTAGTTTCAGAAGTATACTTTCATTCCATTGTTAGTGAAAGTACTAAATAGAACCAGACCCAGGGAAGACACTATATATCTATAGGCTGCTTTTTCCTTCTATTAAATAGAAATTGCTGATAGATACTCCAACCAGTTGCATGGTTTCTTTCTGCAATTTCTTCTACCCCATACTTTCTTGTTTTGCATGTGGAAATGGCACACAGGACAAGGTCCTTCACGTGTTTCACATCTTACTGTTTCACTGCCTGCAGCAGGGCAGTTATTCTGTTAAAGAAGGAAATTCAGATGTTCAAATACAGCCTGTTCTGCACAAGTCTGCACTAGCTGCTCTTGTTATCCCTTAGTAATTAAAAAGTATGTGGCTTATTCCTGTGCTACTCTGGATTTCCAGTCAGTCAATTTTGTAATTCCCACCGCCCTTTTTATTTGGCATAGGTACTGTGTTTGTCCTTCTTGAGCTCCTTGTTCGCCCTCCGTCAGTTCTTGAAGATAATCATTACTGAGACCTTGGGGTTTGAGCCAGTTCTTAAGTACTGTAAAGTAAACTTTATTGGGACCTGCTGATACGAGTATATCCAGTTGAAATAGTGTGTAATGTGTTCTTTTTCTGCTTCTGGCACAAGTTTCTATCCCAGTGCTATTAACTGTCCTATTCCCCTTCTCTTCCGGTGGGGCCATTAAGTGAAGCTAGTGGGAGCCAAATTAAAAGTAAACAGTGGATAACTGGCTTGGGACTTTTTGCTCCGAGAAGCTGCAAATGCCAGGAGTTACCTGAGTTCAGAGGAGAGACTGGACAAATTTATGGAGGATAAATCCATTGAAGCTCACTAAATGCATAAAGCCCATATCTGATTCAGCAGGTTTCTGAGCTGAAGAACTTGGTGCCTGGCAGAGTATTAGGTGCAATATTATATACTTTTTTTTCCATGTTTTCACCACTTTTAGGAGAAATTACATCACTTCATGGTGACCGCTGGAAACAGGTATTAGGTTAGATGGACATGTGCATGAACGAGTACAATCATTCTTTTGTAGAGCCTTGAGTCAAGCACCTTCTGCTGTGTTTTGCAACAACTTCCCTCAGTGGACCAGTCTGCTGTTGTCTTTTTTTAATAGTCTCCTTTAGAAACAGCTTAATCCTTTGAATTCCTTTTTTCTTATTTGAAATTTTTTCTTGAGGGAGGACCTATGAATACTGTTCAATAAATTCAGTCTTGTCTTTTTCTTTTCTTTTTAACAAAATTCCTGTCCTTATTCTGTTGTCCTTATCCTTTCCTTTGTCGAGACTCCTGAATGCTGTCATTTGCCATCGCATTTATCAAAACTCCCTTCAGGTTGTCAAGATGTTCTTCTTAACTTTAAAATCTTCTCAAATCTTAGACTAGCTGCCCCGTGAGTAACTTCTGCCCTCTGAAACAAAAATAAGTCCCAAGGCCTCCCATGAACTGTCTGTTTACAAAGCAGCATGCTAACACAAATAGCCAGGCAGGTAAGTCCCACAGGATACAGGATTTTGTGGTAATAGAAGTTGCTCAGAAAATACTACTGCCTTTTTTTTCCCCTCTCTTCTGACTTTTGTAGGGTTTAGTAGGTTTCTATAGTGATGTTATCTTTCTTTCTCTGGCTGTCATTCCTGAGCAAACTGTATCTTTCTATATATGGTATTCCAGTCTTGCCCAGTGTCCCACTTTGGTTCTGTGCTGCCAATTAAAAAAAAAAAAAAAGAAGAAAAATTGAATTTTGAAAGTTTCAGAGGTAGAAAAGGGAAGGAATGAAAGCTATTTCAGACAGAGAAAAGGGCTAAGCAAGGGTCCAAAGAATGAATTAAAGGGGAAACTGTGGTTGCAGACTTTCTCCGGTGTTGATCCCTGCAAGAATGGTGGTGGAGGTGGAGCAGGCAGAGAAAACCACAGTTGGAAATTCCTGTATGTTTCTATTAATGGAAATATTTTCTTTCTTCAGTTATTTCCCCGAAAGTGCACCTGGCTGTATGTTATCAATAACACCTTAATGTCCTTGTCAGGTATGTATAAATAGAGGGAAAATTAATAAAATTAAAGGGAAACATTTTAAGTCATAATTCAATACAATGTATTTTGATTGTACTGAAGTAGAAAACTGTGCATTGTTTCTTGTGTTTGTATAGGAAGCTTTGCTCCAAGAGTGTTTTAATGTGAAAGACTTTCAGAGATAAAACTGGACCTTTACAAGTAGTAGAGCCACTTGTCTGCAGTGTCCCACCATATTATTTTTTTATTTATTTATTTTTAATTAGTTTGGTAAAGCTTGGTACTTGGTATTTGTCAGGAGTTGCCTCTGTCAAGGCTGCAATTTGACTGAAAGTGCCTGGAGAATCTAAAGATCCCTGGTCCCTGAGCTAGGAGAGTCAGAATAAGGATGGCTTTCATGTGTCAAAACAAAATTAGGAGAGGGTTAACATAGGTGCATTATCAAAATGTAGCCGCAGTGTTTGATCACTCTCGGTGTATTGTAGCCTGGCAGCATCTTTGGTGTGAAACAGATTTGGAAAATAAATCCACCCTTAATCAAAAGCCATTTCAATTTGAAGGAGAATGAGGTGGCCGTGAAATACTACTAATCCACCAGATTGATTCTTGGGAAAAAAAATTTTTTTTTCGTCAAATTGTCCTGGAATAGGACATTCTAAATAGGAAACAGAGGTACTGTGGCATGCAGACTGATTGTAGGACTGTGCCTTTAAACACGCAGGGGTTTGTGTAACACCACTTCTGTTGATTTATAGATAAAGAAAATGTCCTGATATAGTTAATTGTTGTTGTATAATTACAGCCTTCTAAAAATGTTTACATAATGCTAACTTTCAGAGCCGCTTTAGTGTTACTGAAATGAACTTTGAGTTGAATGCCATATCTTCTCTACATGCATTATTATTGTTGTCTTGTTTTATTTTTCTTCATAACTGGACTTGAAATACCTGATGCACGTGCTCCGTTTCTCTAGAAGGTAATTTTCCATACATACATTTTTCTAAAACGTGCAGCTCTCTGCCGGAGGCATGGGTGCGATGTTAATTGTGCTTTTCTCTTACAGGGAAAACGTTCCAGCTCTACTCCCATAATTTAATAGCTTTGTTTGAACAAGCCAAAAAAACAGGATTAGCTGCTCATATTCAAACCCATAGGTTTCCTGACAAAATATTACCAAGGTACAAATCTTTCACTTATAGACAGTTATTAACAAGTGAAAATTCCCATAAATACTGGTTGTGCTGTTGAATTGGTAGCATGAAGGACCTTCAGCATCTCTTGTTGATGCCTTTTTTAATAATTGTTATTCCAGGAAGTTTGCCTTAACGACAAAGATCCCTGATACAAAAGGATGCCACAAATGCTGTATAGGTGAGTAGGCGTTCAGCTTTGCAATTTTTTTCCTGGCCTTTGTCGTTGGGCATGGCATATCATAAACTCATTTCTTTTTAATAAACTTATAGTTAGTTCATTGTTCAGAAAACAGTATGGCTGCATTATTTCTTAATGCTGTGCCTAACTGGTGCATAGCTTTCTTTTAATTAATGTGGGGGTCTTTATGCTGCTCAGTCGAAAAGCATTTTCATATCAGCTCTTAACTTAGAAATGTTGCTGTCTAGAGCATGGTCTGAAGGGAGACCCTGGAGAATGCCAGTAGCATGCAGCTGACGGGTGTTGCACGCTCCCGTTGAGAGCTGCCAATGCTGAGACTGAAGCTCTCCATGAATAAATCGATGTTGAGGATGGCTGGCTTCAGGCCACTCACGTCAACTAGTTACTGTGACCTGCAGCCTGCTTCCGAGTGTAACGCTTGTTACAGAATCAGAGACTTCTTGCACATGCACAAATACCCTTTCTGCTTTGTCACTTTGGCTCAAGCTTTGACCTAGATCCAACTTTTAGCGAGGCTAACTTGAAAAGAATATTTTCCACAAAGAAAAGGCTGGACATGAATAAAAATGATGTCAGCCTGGGGAGGAGTGAAGCCGTCGCTCAAGTTCTAAGTGCACACGGAAGAGTTGAAGCTTGTGAAGTTATAGGTTTGTCTTTGGCTTCACTGACTTTCAAACAGGCTTGGGCTTTCTACAGAATCCATGTCCTTTTGAAAACTGGCCCTGGTGCTGTGTGAAATTGTACCTGTACTCTCTTAAAAATGCTTAAGCAGAGTATGAAGTACCTAGCTGCAAACTTGGATATCCTGTTTAGCTCATATACAGCGTCCACAGCGAGTGTATTCACAAATGATTCCTCAAGTCAGACTGGCCTTGTGTCCAAATGACCTTAAAAAAAACCAAACCCCAAACCCTTCATCATATCATTGCATTAGCTGTCAGAGCTCATAAGAAGTTATGGGCCATCTTGACTGCTTGGAAATTGTTTTTTATTTAAATCACAACTTGACCTGGACCTTTCACTCCCCCTCCCACGCAGCCCCAGGAAGAAGGTGTTACAGCTTTTCTGGCCACTCAGCATGTGGACTCTTTACTGGGACTCAAAGAATGCCAGTGGTTATTAATTATAAGTATAATCGAATTTGTCTGGAACGTAGCACAATATTAATCACTGTGGATATTTGAATGGCAAGCCAGAAGGCAATTATCAGTGTGAAGCTGATACTGTTTCTTAAATTATTTGTAAAGATAGCTGCAGGGGTTTTTTTCAAGTATGCATAGAACTTCCTGGACTTAAAAAGGGGCTTTTTTCTGATTTTGTTTGTTTATTTTATATAGTACGAAATCCATACACAGGACATAAATACTTGTGTGGTGCATTGCAGTCTGGAATTGTTCTACTACAGTGGTATGAGCCAATGCAGAAATTCATGTTAATAAAGGTAAGTATTTCATTTTAGTTTAGAACATTTAATCTTCATCATTATACAGTTGTTGAAATAACCTTTCCAGAATTTGTAATGGAAAGTACATCCCCGTCTGGTCCCATTTGTGGGTTCTGAGCACTTGAAAATCTGGCTTGACACATTTTGACTAAGAAAATCTTGTGACTGAAGTCAGTCAAGTGTTGGATCAAGCCCAGTTCCAGCAGTAAGAGACTAGCGTATACCTCTGCGCAATGTAATGTCGCTCACAGCTCATGCTGTCTTAAAAAAGCACTTAGTAGCAGTGAAAAATTCTGCTATATCTTTTATACTTTGTGCATGTTATTTTAGTATTCCTACTTCCAAGGTAAAAGGAAACTTCACAAATGCCTTATTATGTTTTTTCCAGCACTTTGATTTTCCTTTGCCAAGCCCTTTGAATGTGTTTGAAATGCTAGTGATACCGGAGCAGGAGTACCCGATGGTCTGTGTAGCTATCAGTAAGGGTACTGAACCAAATCAGGTAGTTCAGTTTGAGACAATCAACTTGAACTCTGCTTCTTCATGGTTTACAGAAATTGGTGCAGGTAAGACTGTTGGTCTGTCTTGCAGCCGTTTTATTGTCTGGTGACTGTTGGACATCCCTTCCTCAGAAGTCATTTGGAAACCCTTTAGGCTAGGCAAAATGATGCAGCTTCTCTACCTAAAGCATATTGAAGCTGATCCCAGGTTCTTCTTGTGATGACCTGCCAACTTCAGTATAAACTTTTCTTAAAAGACTTCATTTTTAGACACATCTTTTATGTTATAAATTTCCTTGAGTAGTAATGCAGACCCTGCTAATTGGGTTCTCATTTGTGGTTGCATACTTTTTCCTGGGGTCAGTCTTACTCCTCTTTCCCCTTCCTTCCTGTGTAAAGACTCACATAAATGTGTTCTTGTCTGTCCTGCAGCCCTTGGGGGAGGCTTGTCATCTTCAGCTGGCTATTAATAAGTAGAAGATTGTGTTTTATCTTCAAAAGCTAGTTGATATCTTGCAGATGCTTTTCTCTGCTGGCTTTGTTGGATATACTTTTTTTAAATTTAAATACTGCTTTTTAGCAGCTGTATCAAGAACTTCATTAATAAAAACTAGAAAAACTATTAAATCTAGTTTAATATCAGCACAATAATCTTTCCAGATGTGGATTTATGGGAAAAGAACATTTTTTTTTAAGAGCGAAGATTCCCTTGATGATTCCTTTTGTTCATTATTGTGCCTCTTTGTGAAGGAAGCTGACTTGCTGTGCTGAACTGCAACAGAAAATGTATTTTATGCCAATAAATGGTAGTGCTTTCATATTAAATACATGCTTTGAACTGATGGGTTTGTCTTTAGGCCCTGTACTCCTCCCAGAACATTCTGGGATCATATAGCCTTAAAAAAATGTCGAAGAGTAACAAATATTGTGGATTGCAAAAGGCTGTAGCAATTGGTGAGAGGCTGAGGGGAGGCTGAGATCAGTCGTATGATGTGATATAAAATAATCTGTTTTCTTTTTCACAAGGCAATCAGCAATTAGATGCCATTCATGTAACACAGCTGGAAAGAGACACCGTCCTAGTCTGCCTGGACAGTAAGTAACCCATCTCTGTTGGGCAACTTATTACACCTTGTGCAAAACTTGTTTTGCCAGAGTTGTTAATTTTGACTCTACCAGAAGTTAATTTTTCTAATTTGTGTTGTAGTATTTCTTAACAGACACAGTTCAGTTTTTCATTTTGTCTTGTGATTCCACTTTCCCTCTTCACGCGTGTATCATTCTTGTTTCTTTTCAAAATGAAATGTAATGCAGCATTACAGATCAGAATTCAAATATATGCCAATCAGAAATTTTCAAAGTTTACTAGGAAAAAGTGACATTCGCCTCTTGCATAGGCTAGCAGGACAAATAGCTAACGCTCCATCGTACACAATAATTATAACCGTAACTCATGCATCAGTGGTTAGTACCTCAATGGAAACTTTGGAGTGACTTAGTCTGCCTAAATTTCCAACCTTTATGTTGAATTCACATTTCTGCACTGTTTGTTATTTGCAGAAAGGCTGTCAGTTTAGTATGAAAACATGTGAGTGTACAAGAAGGTTTTCTATGTTTATTTTGAGAGAAGGATGTTCTTGGATTCATTTTAGGCAAATACTGTAGATGTTAGGTTTGGGGGTTTCTTTGTGCCTGAAAGATTAAATTAGTATTTCATACTTAAAGCCATCAGTAATCCTTTTCAGCAGTGGGTTTTAATACTTGTTTTTCTGTTTTTCTTGAGAATTTGTGAAAATTGTGAATTTACAAGGGAAATTGAAGTCAAGCAAGAAATTGGCCTCCGAGCTGAGCTTTGATTTCTGCATTGAGTCAGTGGGTAAGTGATTTGCTTCTCTGTTGTCTCTCAAGGACTTAAGAACTTAGAGGGATGAGTGTTGAAGGGTTTTTAATAATCTAGACTGGTCTAGTGCACCCAGTGGGGCCTGACACTAAAAATTGCATGTGTCAGGATATTGTGAGCTGTCTTTTTGTCTCCGCTGACATGCTGATGAAAGTAAGGCAGTTGCCAGATAGTGTGTCCAATCTGTGTGTATGACTATCTGGTGCCGTTTCTGTTTTATAAGTAAGATGTATCATGATTTAGTTGAAAAAAAGGCTGACTAATTTCTGGTCGTTTCCATAGCACTGAGAAGAACCTTTGGGGAGGAAAAAATGTTTCAGTAATACATAAACTTGTGTTAGTCTTCTAAAAGCTAAGATTTTATTTAATGTGATAGCACATCCATTTTTTAACAGTCAGGGTAATAGTATTGGAATCTAATTCTTAGGGGACGGGCTGCTGTCTTCAGACTACAAGAGGACAGCAGCCTTGATTCTAAAACTTGAATTGTAATTGTCGAGCAAATATTTCTGCTGTAATAATCTTTCAGAAGTATCTAATTAAGATAAGTTAAATAATTCCGTATCTCAGAAAGTGAACTTCTTTCTGGAATCAAAATCAGTAAAGACACAACTTGCTTTTGTTAGCAGTTCTGTACGACTTTCATTTCTGGGTTCTTCAGGCATCTTCCCTTTAGAAGAAGATTCTCGACGTAGGTATTTTGTATTTAACAGCAGTTGGTAAAGCAGTGCACATTCTTTTATACAACATCTCTATTTAGATATGTCAGACCCATCCTGAAGGAAGATATTTTTAATGAAGCCTGTGATTCTTCCCTAAATTCTGACACGTTCTAATTAACTGCTGTATTTTTATCATACAGTATCTCCTGCTGATGCAGGCATAAAGTGACTCGACCATTGCCTTTTCCTTGAACTCTGAAGGAATTCATAGGCAGAAGTATTTATCCTGAAGTCTTGCACTTATCAGCTGACACTGAATAATATGAGCAGCTCTTTACACTCCAAGTGGTCTCTTAGGAATTCGGGGTATTAAACAATTCTATTCTGTGACTGCAGGGTGGAGTGGGGAGCAGCAGGTGAAGATTAGTCGAAGGCTGTTGTGACAAACATTGCTCCTAGGATTCTGCTGAATGCCTTTGTTCTGTGTATTCAGGACATAGCTAATACTGAGCAGATACAAAATGTGACTTGAAGGAATAGTAAAGGAAAACAAGTAGGATTTAGGAAAATAAAACACGGTGTAAAATAGATAAAAAGCAGTGTTTCTGTGTAAAATAGATAAAACAGCGGTGTTTCTGTGACACTGCTTAAAGAACACCAGGCTCTTCGTCCATTATTTTCAGCAGTCTGGTAATGAAATCAATCAGAGCTGGTAGGTTTCTGTGTTCTCTCTTTGGCCCTGAATGGAAGAAGGCTCCTCCCATTTTTCATACTTCGCATCTATTTTGAAGTAAATATAATAACTCAAATGATCTGTAATTTCCAGCAGCCCACAGTGTTTTGGTTGGCAGCATGTTTATACACTTCCTGGTGTTTTCTCCAGAATCATTAAGAAAACAAAGATCCAGAGAATAGAAGTGAAAGGGAGAAAAGGAAAAACCAGAGATGCCTGTCTTGTCTTGGCAAACAGGGAATGTCTGAGTGGTATGTTTTGAATCGCGCTTTAAAAAGTAATGTGCCTCTCAGATCCAAATAGTCATTTCAGTCCAGTTTTTCTACGGTGATTTTGGAGTTTGGTTCTCCTATCAGGAGTCCAAGTCTCACCACATACTTTCTCCACACTCTTGCCATCATCACTGCCGGTGAGAAACCCAGGTTTCTCTGGTTCAGGTAAGTCATGCTTGGGTCTGATTTTGTGTTTCTCCTCGGCAGTGTGCCTTCAAGACAGTGTGCTGGCCTTCTGGAAACACGGCATGCAGGGCAAAAGCTTTAAGTCAGATGAAGTAAGTAATCTCCCAGTCTTTTCCTTTCTTCCTGTTCCGTATTTACCACTTGATCCTTTGGCCCTTCTAGCTGCTTCCCTAGGGATAATGCTTGTGCTCCATGTTGTCATTGCTTCAGCTTGCTCCTTGGTTTCTCCGATTTCCCCTCATGTGTTGCTCTTGGTAAAGTGCACACATGCTTGAGCCAGATCTGTTTCCTAGAATATCAGTCAGAGATTCCTGAACTGGTTCTGCACAGAGCCAGTACGGATCTGGTGTAAGCAGCATTTGGGTTTCTTGGATCTTGGATGAAAAGCTCGAGTCGGCAACATCCCTTTAAAAAAAAAAAAAAAGTGACACTTTTTTTTCTTCTTTTTTTAAAGTGTCCCTTTAAAAAGTGTCCTTTTTTCAAAAAGAATACTGTATTTTTTGATGGTATCCTCTGTGAAAATGCAGGGAAAGCTAGTCAGTCTCTGCTGACGAAGATTTGATCAGCATACTCCCATCTGCACCACCAAGTCATCTAGACTGATAACAGTCTACAGTAAAAAATTATTTAAAATAAGTTGCATTTTATGAAATTTACAACTCTCTTTTGCTTAGCATCAATTTATCTGATTCAGTCCTGTAATTTCCACTAAATTGTATTTGAATTTTTGAAGAGACTGATCTTTTTTTTCCTTCTAACTCAGACCAATAAATTTCATTTTGCCACTGAAATCGACCTAAATGTCTCCATTTTTCTACAGGTTACCCAAGAGATATCAGATGAAACCAGGGTTTTCCGCTTACTGGGATCAGACAGGTAACCACCTTGAAGAAACACAAAACCTTTTATTTTATTTAAACCAGCTTTCTAGCTCCCAGCTGGAACTGTCTTCCAGCCCTCCACCATCTAACTGTAGGCAGTCCTGGGGGCGGCAGTAACACTGTTTCTGCCTGCAATAGCCAAAGTTTAATGAGTGATTGCATCGGTGTCCAAAATTGTTACAAACAGCCCCTGTGATCTCCCCACTTTGCACTGCAGAGATAGAAATGTGAACACAAACACAAGTGTGTAGAGAAACAGTGTGAGGACATAAGTGACAGGGAGACATAAGAACCTGTCTTTGGCTTGTGGTAAGCAGGGTGCCCAGAGCACTTCTGGAAAAGCCTGCTTCTGGCTTGGATCTTCCTGGTGAACTGGTGAATTATCTTAGCAGCTAGTTACTTAAAAATAATCTTCGCTGCTCTGGACCCTGAGGTCTGGAAACGGCAAAGCGAAGTAGATCGCATACGGGTTTTAATGCACAGTGGTCTAAATTCACCCATTACCCATAACTCCGAGCTGATTCCTTTAGCAGAAGCTGCCCCAGTCTCCAGATTCGGACGTGTGTACCTGTGGTTTCTCAGATAGCCAGAGTCCTAAATGTAGAAGAAGATAGTAATGAGTCGAGAAATCAGTTCTAATCCCTGATATTCTGCTCCCTCGTTTGGCCTTTGGGAAGCCTGGCTCTGATTTGCTTTCTGTAAGTAATCGTAATTTTGTGTACATACATTCTTGGATCCCCAGTCCAGAAAGGGAGGGAGAGCGTGCTGGCTCGTTTGAGGAGGAGGAGTAGCCTATACAAGAAACAGCTGAAGACTGCTTTGCACCTGAGTCACCGAGGGCCCACAGTACTTGATCACTGCCGTTGGAATTGAGGATCCTTGCCACTACTGACTCTAGGATCTCAAAAATATAAACACAGTGCAGCCTCTGACAATGCATACTCTGCCTTTTCTGTCTGTTATCCCCCTTGTGCAGACAGGCAGTGGTAATTTCCTTCCCTGTTACTCCCAGCAGAGCAGGGGACATATTATTGCAAGAATGAGCTTTTGCTAAGGTCCACTGCAGTACAGATGCCATATGTATGAGTCCAGGTGTGTGCTGTGCTGCCATCAGTGAATCTTCCTTGCGTGCTGGAATTGGTACCTTTAAATGGCTTGCATTTCTGTGTAAACACAGAAGCATCACAAACACACAGAGGGATGGGAAGCAGCGTCTCACCTGGTTCAGCTTGCACTTTTATAGAAGACATGCATATCTGAATAACAACTTGATACAAAGCACTTTTTGGGGTTGGAGATAAGGTTGAAGTCCTTCTGCTGCATGCAGTTTTGCAGAGAAGCCATTTCCTTCCATTCTGATCTCATTGAACTGCCAAATCCTTTGGTTTGTATTTTTCCATCTCTGTACAAATGGAGCAGGAGTCTTTTCTACCACTCAAGTGAATGAGGTGTGGTAGCACCTTTTTGGCTTGGATCACTTAAGAACTACTGAGTTGCAGAAGCAAAGATCAGGGACAGAGGCTGTCAAGAGTGAGACTTCATTTGAAAACTCTTTGAGCAATGTGACATGGGAGGGGAGTGTGTGCAATGCTAACCCTGAGACAGGCTCCCTTTGAGAAATCTTGGAGTTCAAGTGGCACATTTGGCTTATTTGATACACAGGTAGAAAACAAAAAGCTGAGAGAAGTTTAGTCTTAAAAATGACAGGATATTATCCTAGGAACTGGTGCAGAGAAATGCAGGAGCTATGCAGTGGGAAGGGAGAGAGGAGGTCAGAGGCCCAAGCATATGGGAGGTCATTCTCCCCCTCTACTCGGCACTGGTGAGGCCACAAGTGGAATACTGTGGCCAGTTCTGGGCTCCCCAGCTCAAGCGGGACAGGGAACTACTGGAGAGAATCCAGCGTAGGGCAACAAAGATGACTGGGGGACTGGAGCACCTCCCTTAGGAGGAAAGGCTGAGAGAGCTGGGACTCTTTAGCCTGGAGAAGAGAAGGCTGAGGGGAGACCTTATTCTTGCTTAGAAGTATCTCAAGGGTGGGTTGAAAGAGGATGGAGCCAGACTCTTTTCCGTGGTTCCCAGTGACAGGACGAGGGGCAACGGGCACAAGTTGGAACATCGGAAGTTCCATTCAAACCTAAGAAAAAACTTGTTTACGGTGGGGGTGCCAGAGCACTGGAACAGGCTGCCCAGGGAGGTTGTGGCGTCCCCTTCTCTAGAGATTTTCAAGACCCGCCTGGATGCAGTCCTGAGTGACGTGCTCTAGGCATTCGTGTGTGAGCAGGGGAGTTGGACTAGGTGATCTCTAGAGGTCCCTTCCAACTCTGAAAATTTCGTGATTCCGTGATATCAGCTGTGAGATGATTGTCGGGGTTCAACATAGGACAGATGTATAGAAGACGGCAGTCAGCATGCCAGGACAGGGAGAGACAGGTTTTTCCAGAGGAGCCTACAGGAACATGATCCAGCAGGACAAAGGCTGAGATGGGCTTGAGTGTCCCCTATGAACCCAGCGGCTGATAAATATTTGAAAGGGAGAAGAACTGTTTAGGTTAGTGGCTGATGCTTATCACAAGATGTAGGAGGTATAAACACATCGGGACTGCAGATGGTAGGGGAGCTGCGTCTCCTCACAATGCTCTGGCTCTCAGATAACTTCCCAGTAGAAGCAGAGGATGTAGCTTATTTTCAAGGTGGAGGATGTCAGTTGGGAAAAGGTTTGTAACACATTGCATGTGCCTGTTGTTGAGAGGGGCAGATTCTGGTTCAAGAAGCTGCTTCTAGTCCTCTGTTCCTTGTATATTCCGCTTCGGTGTTTTTATCAGAAATGATGCGGGAAAATGAGGTAACTGATTTAAAGAATAAAATACACAAGATATTTAGGAGAACCTATATCCCTCCAGTGTGTAGAAACCTGTGAGCAACAAGTTTGTTCCTCCTCAGTAGTTAAACCACGTGCCTTGTATTTTGCCACTAACCTTTTTGGATTCTTTTTGTGTTTGATTGCAGAGTGGTAGTGTTAGAAAGCCGGCCAACAGAAAATCCGACTGCACACAGCAATCTCTACATCTTGGCTGGACATGAAAATAGTTACTAAGCAACAGTAACCTAACGCAAATAACAGAGTGAATTTGCCACACGAGGAACAAAGAAGCATTAGGAAACTCCGTACAAGCAGGACTGTGACTTACTGTTTCTTTTCTTGACACCTAAATGATGTTGTTTTCGGGTGGAAATCAATACATTTTTGCAGCTGGGAACAGCTGGTTCTGTCTCTTGCCACTGTGTGGTTGGTTATATCGAGTTTGCTTAATAAAAGCTATGAGATAAATAGCCCTTTACTCATTAGTTATAGGGAAACAGAGCCTTTAAAAAAATGTTTTGCAGTAAAGGTGCCATAAACTGTTAAATATTTTACTTCCCTTGGATTTTCCTTATATTCTGTAGATGTAGATATAGTACTGGCTGTTTCCCTGTTTTATACTGAGTCTTATTCTTAATAAAAAAGATTTGTGTAGGAAGTGAAAGTATCTGCAAAGCTTTTTGGTTTTAAATCTGCCATTCAGTATGGCTTTGTATAATAGACTATTTAATCCTTATTTATTAATCTGCTGCTAGAATGGTGTAATGTATCTAACTTTTAGCAAAGGAAGGTTGCAGAGCAGCTTACTTTTTTTTTTTTTTTTTTTACAATTGTATAAAGATTTGATTATTCTTTTTTTCTTGTAGGGATGTAGTGCATTATTGAGGGGTATGTTACAATGTTGGTTGATCTTGTAAAAATGCAGTTTTGTACAACAAAGTATTTTGTATTGATTTTCTGCCTGCAGAATTGCCATAAAAGGGATTTTCATATTTACTAGATGTAGGGTGTGTGTACACAAAATATAATATTGATATTGGACATGTTGCTACTGGGTGGGTGTGTACAATATACGTGTGTGTGTGCATGTGCGCATGTGTGTTAAGTTGACCGGCAGTGTGTATTTTTTTTATATATATATATTTATATATATATAAAAATGTACAAAATATATATGCTTTATTTTCATAAATTAGGGATAAGCTTTGTGACGTGAAATGGAAATTGTACCTGGTTATCATCCTTAATGAATGAAAGTATCATGTATCAAACTGCCCATGACGTATAGTTTATTTATACTATGCCAGAGGGGAGCCTATAGCGATAACTGAGCTTACGAGCTTTTTTGTTTGTACAGCCTTCCAACTGTTGTCAGTCAGACAGTCATCTGGAAATGGTTATTTCCCCAGCTGTGTAGTATAAATAAATATGATAAGAACCAGTATCCTATATTAAAGCTTTCGATCACTTTTTTCCCTTTCCCTGTTTTGTCACCTGCATTTTTCTTTCTCTTTTTATTTCTCCATTAAAGAGTCACATCGGTTCCTTTTGTCTTCCTCATTAATTAAAATTCTTGAGGTACCATTAAATATAAATATAGACTGACTACAGAATAGCATCTGGTTTTACTACCTCACATTAACCTGCTAGCTTTGTTGTAAGTAAACACAGTCCATAGGCAGATACAGTAGCAGTTCATAAACATTTGAACTGAGGGTTTTTGAAATGAAATCCTACAGCATCCTGCTGCCTATTCAGTTTCTGTGATCTGCCACCCTAGGAAAGACAGGTTAGAAGCTTCACACGTCATTTTAGTAAGGCAGTAAAGGTAAGTGTGTTCCGACGGCTTGGCCTGTAGGATGGCTGCGCTGACACAGCAGAGCCAGAGTGGTTTGATCTTAACTCGCAACCCGAGGAACGGGGCGCTGAGTCGCCTGCTTAGGCATCAGACTGCGTGATTCATAATTTAACATTGACAGAATTAACTCGGCACACGTGATGACTCAGTAACGTCTGCTTGTTACTAGGTACAGCTGGAGTTTTGTTGTTCTGAAGGTCTGGAAGGAAAAATAGACCTGCGCACAGTTTAGCATTTTATCCATTTAGCATTGTCATTCAAAACTAATTCTTGTTCTGGACTTGATATTTGAATCAGGTCAAGCTTTTCAGTTCTGAAACTGTATCAAAGTTTAATAAGTAGTAAGTGTACAGATAATTAAAAATCCGTTCACCTCAGCTTTAATTGGATCAGCAGTATTAAAAGAGGGACATGTAAGTTTTGTGTTTTAAAGAAATTGAGTTCTCTAGAACTGAAATTACTTCTTTGTAGGTAACAGTGATTGGTTATTAACCCTCAAATGGCATAACTCCTAGTCTACAAAGACTTTAAAATGAAAATGAAGACAAAGTGAAGCACCAGGTATAGATGTTGTAGAGCAAACGCTTTCACTTAATTTACCTCATTCACTGCAAATATAATTTTGGCATCATCTTTGAAAACACTTAAAGAAGATCTCTAAAAGACTAGAGAAATCTGTAAATAAAATACGACTATTTATGGGGAATAACTGGAGTAAATAACTATTAGGTCATGACACTGTCATGCAAAAGTAATGAACTGAAAGTATTTTTCTTTGAATGACATGAATGACTGGTGATTTGCTGAATCGTAAAAAATGAATCAAGGAAAGTCCTCATTAATCAAACCTCCTTTTTTAGCTGTTAAAGCATTTCTAATGGCATATTCTGAAATGCTTTGTCTGGTCTGGTTTTATAGACAGTGGCATTTTTCGCATGATTTGCAAGATACTGTTTCCTAGTGTAAAACCTCACTTGTTACTCTTAGTGGAGTATAGCACAGCAGATTTGCATGTTTCATAGCTGAACCAGCCAATCTCGGTGACTCTGACTAGTATAATTTGTATTTGTTAGACTGTTTAAGTTAGTCTGGTATTGTCTGTATCTTTGTATGTTTTTGTGATGTTTCAACCAGGGTTGAGAAAGCCTAGTGTGTGGTTTTGGAGTTTATAAAGCAAAAGCTTGCTCACCCCCTCATTACTCTTTTGACAGATATCAAATTATTAGTTATCTGATGCACAAGGTTCATGTATTCAACTTGAAAGCCTTAAAACAGGCTCCCAGTGCTCTTTGAAGTACAGACAGTATTTGAAGAGCAGCCTGTAGATTAGTCTCTTTTGATTTCCTAACCAAATTCATTGTAACTAAAAAATACAACTGTAATTGTGATGACATCTCTTTAAAAGATGAAAGGTACAACGCATCAGTGAGCCACTGTATCTCTGAGTGAAAAGGACAAGACTGGGAGACTTTCTGAAATGTACTTTTTACCTTGTTTAGTCATTAGATTGTAACTGAGACTCTAACTGCACTTGTTCCAGTTTGTGTAACTAGGCTTTGTTCTACGTAAATTTCTGTTGCAGTTCATTTCAGTCTATGCCAAATAAACTATGCTTTATTTGATACCTAGATGTGGTGTGGTAGACTTGCTGGGAACAATACCTTACCAGACATCTCTCGAAAGAAGTAAAACGGTCTCCAGGTGTTACGGCAGTCAGTGGGAAGAGCCTGACCCAGAGTTGGCCACTCTTCTCAATCCTACAGACTGCCTGGGAGCCACACGACATCTCACACGTACAGCGGATCGACTGGAGGAAAGGGAGGTCTGGGGACAGCACAGGAATGAGGAATCAGAATAGCAGTGGCAAACTCTTTCCAGCTTCATGCTACTCCAGCACAGCCCTGCTGCCAGTCGCCTGGAGTCACCATGGAACCACTCGTGAGTTATCTGGCTTGAAAACCAGAGGCTGGCTTCCTCGTGCCCGGTTCATCATGCAGATAGCTGGGTGGCTGGTGGGCTCTAAAGAAGGGTTGCTTAGAATAAGAAAATGGGAACATGAGCATTTGGCACTCCACCCTGGGCACAGGTCAGTCTCAGCAGGATCTAGAGCAGTTTATACAAGCCTTGCCCTCACACACTGGCCACCTGTGTACTGCAGGTGGTTCAGCTCTTGGTCCATCTGTACACCAGATCTTCAGGGATGTGCTGAGATGGAGAGAAAAGGGGGTTTGTGAATGTGCCTTTGGACAACACAAAGTTACTGGTAAATAAATAAATACAGATAAATGCTCCTCTGCAGAAGACTGTTCCCACTGTGGGTGAATCTCGGTGTCAGCCTGTATGTGTTATCATCATAGAATCATAGATTCTATCATAGATATCTTGATAGAGCTGGGAAAATCTCAGTGGCAGAATAGTTCTACTAAAGAACACATTTGTCATAAGAATACTCTTCACCCTCTCATTTTTAAAGTGCAGAGAAAGAACCGAAAAGAGACAGCACGCGTGGCAGCTAGAACACGAGGAGACTACTCATCCCTGATCGATGTGGTTTAGGAAGAAAAATAAATAGTGGATCTTTTGTCCTGAGTAGAATTCAGGAAGCACCCCAGGAAAGGATTGGGGACGAAGGAGGCATAAGATGGAGTAGGGCGTCTACACAGATCTCCCAATCTACGACTGGAAGCAACTGCCACCATAAAAGGCCATCTTCATCAGGGTATGAGGAGATGGCTAAGGAGACAAGGATGTAAATGAGTGCACAAGGAAAGATAATGCAAAGGTAGGAGATGGAAACACTCACTGAAAGGGTCTAGCTTCTGGTGGGAGCTCATCAGGTGGCAGACACTCACCTGAGGTGCTTGAACTGTACAGGGGGATGTTCCAGGGAAATCCAGGCTGCATCCCCAGCAGCGTGGCCAGCAGGTCAAGGGAGGGGATTCTGCCCCTCTGCTCCGCTCTGGGGAGACCCCCCTGCAGTGCTGCCTCCAGCTCTGGGGCCCCCAGCATAAGAAGGACGTGGACCTGTTGGAGCGGGTCCAGAGGAGGCCACGAAGATACTCCGAGGGCTGTGAGGACAGGCTGAGAGAGTTGCGGTTGTTCAGCCTGGAGAAGAGAAGGCTTCGGGGAGACCTTAGAGCCCCTTCCAGCACCTAAAGGGGCTCCAGGAAAGCTGGGGAGGGACTCTGGATCAGGGAGTAGAGCCAGAGGACGAGGGGAAACGGTTTTAATCTGAAAGAGGGGAGATTTAGATGAGATATGAGGAAGAAATTCTTGACTGTGAGGATGGTGAGACACTGGCCCAGGTTGCCCAGAGAAGCTGTGGCTGCCCCATCCCTGGAGGTGTTCAAGGCCAGGTTGGACGGGGCTTGGAGCAACCTGGTCTAGTGGGAGGTGTCCCTGCCCATGGCAGGGGGGTTGGAACTGGATGATCTCCAAGGTCCCTTCCAACTCTAAACATTCCATGATTCCATGAAATGCAACATCTTCCAGGCCCCACACAGCATGTCTGTGTGTGAGCACTCAAAGCAATGCCCGTGCCTGGACTTCCCAAATACACCACTCCTTACCCCGCACAGCGCCAAGGCCTCCCTGGGGCAAGGCCTCCCCTTCTCCCCACTGCTGCTGGTTGGAGACGGTGCCCGGGGTGCCGGAGGAAAGGGCTGCGGGTGCTGGTTGAAGCCTGATGACTTTGGGGGAGACATTCCCTCTTCCTCCCAACCCTGCAGGGAAAGGGAGTAAAAAACAGAGACCCCCGTGGAAAAGCAGAGCGCTGGAGAGGAGTAAAAACAAAATGGTACTGTGGGACACAAAGCCCGGGGGAGGTTTGGCGCCCCGAGGGGTATGTGTGGCCCCGTGAGAGGCCGTGGGGTCCCCCCTCCCTCACTGGGGGCCGTCCCGGCTGGTTTTGGGGTCCCCCGGGGCGGTTCCTCCTCCTCCGCCCCGGGGAGGGCGCTCCCTTCAGCGTCCCGGCGACAGGCGCCTGGCAAAGGCCGTCCCCCGCTGGGGAGACCCCCCCCGAGGACCCGCCCCGGCCCCGGCCCCGCCGGAGCTGCGGCCAGGCGCGGGGCGGGGGTGAGGGGAACCGGGGCCGCCGCTGCGGCGCTCTGAGGCGAGGGAGCTGCGGCGGGGCGGCCCCGCGCCATGGAGCGGTACGAGAAGCTGGGCAAGGTCGGGGAGGGCTCCTACGGCGTCGTCTTCAAGTGCCGCAACAAGGACACCGGCCAGATCGTGGCCATTAAGAAGTTCCTGGAATCCGAAGAGGACCCGGTGATCAGGAAGATCGCCCTGCGGGAGATCCGCATGCTGAAGGTGGGCGGCGGGCGGGCGCCCGGCCCCGCGGGCTCTCCGTGCCCCTCTCTCCACCCGCCGCGAACGGCACCGCAGAGCGGCGCGGCAGCTGTGGCGCCTGCGGGCTCTGCCCCGCCATGGCGAGCCCGGCGCCGCGGCCAAGGGAGCTGGGGAGCCCTGAGGGGGCTGGCAGGGGAGGGGGCGTCGTGAGGAGACGGGGCGTGAGGGCAGCCGTGAGGAGATGGGGCGTCGTGAGGGGGGAAGCGAGAAGATGGGGCGTGAGGAGATGGGGTGTCGTGAGGGGGGAAGCGAGGAGATGGCAGCTGTGAGGGGATGGGGCATCATGAGGGGGGAAGCGAGGAGATGGCAGCTGTGAGGAGATGGGGCATCATGAGGGGGGAAGCGAGAAGATGGGGCGTGAGGAGATGGGGTGTCGTGAGGGGGGAAGCGAGGAGATGGCAGCTGTGAGGAGATGGGGCATCATGAGGGGGGAAGCGAGGAGATGGGGCGTGAGGAGATGGGGTGTGAGGAGATGGGGCGTTGCGAGGGGTGAAGCGAGGAGGTGGCAGCCCTGAGGAGATGGGGCATCGTGAGGGGGGAAGTGAGGAGGTGAGGTGTCAGGGAGCGGTACATGAAGTGCCC
Source organism: Burhinus oedicnemus (assembly GCA_008921705.1). NCBI lineage: Eukaryota > Metazoa > Chordata > Aves > Charadriiformes > Burhinidae > Burhinus > Burhinus oedicnemus. The sequence continues at coordinate 276,805 of VFFE01006741.1, read as the reverse complement.
GAATCAGTCAGTTTCCTAGGAGAAAGCCGGTGCCGGTGGAAGTCCGACCCGTTTGGCCAGGGACGGACATGCCTTGGGGCAGAGGCGATCCTCCGCAGCCCAGGCTGTCAGGCTTCAAAGAGGGTTGGTGCAGGTGGGAGCTGAGACGCTGCGAAGAGCAAGCTGTGGGCACAGCTCTGCCCTCTGAGCCTGCACAGCCCCGGCATTCAATACAGGGCTGCATCCCACCTGCATGTCAGGCTCCGATGCTGCGGATCCCCCAAACCAGGGGCTCAGAAAGGGTGTTTTAAGGAAGAGCTGGGGCAGATTTATAAAGCAGGGAGCTAGGAGAGCTGTGCCCCACAACTGTCCCCCACCTTGTGCTATCTTTTTGCTCACAAGCTTTACACCAGCTCCAACACTCCTCGACTCTGGGGGGAATCTCCTGGATGCAGAGAGGGCTGCTGCCGGCCGCAGGCTGGTGCCGACCGTGCACTAAGGGCTGAGCTGTGCCTCTGCCAGCCAGGATATCGCTAACTCCATGGGGGGACAGAGACTGGATCAATCCCTCTGTAGATGGCACAAGGATGACTTGGTTGATGCTCCTCCAACACCCCCGGCAGAAGTCAGCAGGGCACCTGGCAGCTTGCTCTTCGCAGCGTCTCAGCTCAGTGTGACCCATTTCTGTCTGAGGATGAGAACCGGCACCTGTGAACCATGGCAGCACCTTGTCTTTGCTGATCCTTTCTTGACTTCTGTGTGAGGGCTCATCCTCACATAGAAATGGGTCGCATTCAGCCTGTGTTTGTTTTCCTGATGTAATAAAAGCCCAGGAACATTTGCAGGGAGTCACACCCCGGGTCCATCAAGCATGCAGAAATGAGGAGAAACCCAGGAGAAAGAAACAGAGGATGGGGTAAGGTTTCCTTCCACACACCCAGCTTCTGGGCAAAGTTTCTAGAGCCAGAGGTTGTACCCATTGCTGCATGCTTAGCAGACACTCATAGACTGTTGGGAGCTTGTCCCATCTCTTTTTGAACTGCTGTATTCATTTGGTCTCCATAGTTTCCTGAGGCAGTGACTGCCACAACTTTAGGAATGTGTTGTGTGAAAAAATATTTCCTTTTATTTGTTATAAACTTGCTGCTGGGCGATGGCATGTGGTACCCTCAGTTGTGTGTTCCAAGAAGCGGAAAGAGTTGTTCTCTTTTCACTTTCTCCATGATACTCATGATTTTATGCACTTCCATCGTCTCCCTCTTTGGCTTTCTGTCTTCCGTGCAGAAGAGCTATAGCTTTAAAACATTGAACTGATTAAAGAACCATATTAAGAGCATATTGGTTTATTATAAATTTTAAAATAATGGCTTCCAATAGGACTCCTTTTAACACGGAACGTGCTTTTCAGGTTAGACACAATGCATTCTTGTAGACAGTCAATGATTTAGAATTTTTGAGTTAACCCTACAGAAATCTGCAGAGAAAGATGTTCCATTTTATTTAAAACTTCTTTGCCAAAATTCATAGTCCCTTGGTCTCTGATTCCTTGGTCTCTGATTTCTGTATGATGTTCCCGGACTTCACTGCCTGTTGGTATTTGCATAGCAGCAGTTGAGACTCATTGTACTCAGTGTTCCTTTCCATGGAGTTACCTTAATTTGCTTGCTGGGAACGAAGCAACAGTATTTCTGCTATTTTCCCAAAATATCTTTGCACTGTCGGCTTATCTTTTATTGAGCATTTATATATAAATAAGTGGTGTAAATGTTATTGTCAAAGGAATATGAAGGCCTAGTTCTCTACCTGCTGCAAAAAGAGGCAAAATAAGCCTGGATGCCATCCTAGAAGAGCCATCAGCCAGGAAAAAAGCATATTTATTTTTCAGTTAGATTTTGGGGAGAAGCAGCCTAAGTTTTTCTCCAATCTGATGCATACAGAAGACATGTAGCTGTATTGTTTTGGTAAACAACACTGGAGATGCATTAAGATTTAAATTATATTAAAGATCTGAAAAGCAAAATAATCATTACAGAAGTCACTTGTAATGCAGATGGTACATGCATCATCCTGAAGGGTCCAAAGCCAACACCACTGCAGCTAGCCACGGCAGGATCTGTGTTGTGGCACTGTTGATTTTAACAAGTGCAGACCTGCTTGACTCTCTTTTCAACTTTTTCTCTGTAAATAGTAACAGTTTGTTTGTTAGTTTGTTGAGGTATTTCCTGGCTTAGGCAGCAACTAAGTGTTTGTCAAAGATGTAGCGAGATTGTGTTTCATCAGTAAAATATGTAGGGCCTGATAAGTTATTATTCTACACAACAAATAGCTTGTAGACAAAGGGCTTTTTATGGCCAGGAGCCATGGGAGGTGAGGTGGGAGAGCAGGGTGGTCTGCAGTCTTGAAACACCCTGCGTGATACTGATTCCATAGGAAAGGCTGGAAATAACGTGAAAACAGAGCGAGTCTGTGTGTAAAGCCATCAGTGCCTGCTGTTTCCAGAAGGGTGTTGTCTCCCCAACCTTCTCATGGAGGCTGACATAGTTTTTAGCTCTGACTAAGCAAAGAAGATGAGAGAAAAATACAATGCCAAGCTGTGTTCATATAGGAAACAGAAAATAATCCCTATCGTCTTAGCACGGGAGCATTTATAACTTTGGGGGAAAGCCCACGCAGGACATCTGGCCTGTATGCAGAAGGCAACACATGGCCTTGTCACCCAAGCAGGGGGCAGTCAGGAGAAGCCCATCCCGGCGCTGGCAGCAGCCATTGATAGCCTTAGAAACTACTCTCTGAGATGCCGCACCACCGGACAGGGACGTTGTTAGGGTCACTGGCAGATTTATGGTTGCTTTGTGTGCATGTCTGCGTGCATAAGAGACATTGGCCCAGTGAACCCGACTACCTGGAGAGCCCTGACCGTGGAGAATGGTTGTCAGCAGGGCACAGAGAGGTGCCATGGCAAGACTCTTCCCAGGGGACCCTCTCCAGGTCTCACACAGGCAGGTTAACCCACTCGTGTGCATAAGAGCTTATTCACACAGCTGTGTCCCCTCGCAGCATCCCCAGCTCAGCTAGACCTCGTGCTTCCGAGCCCAGGCTCGCTCTCTCCAGAAACCACAGCTCCACACGCACATGAGGGTGGCCAGCACAGACTGTCCCCTGGGCACAGCCTGCTCTGTGAAAGTCGCACCTGAAGGCTGACTCGTACGACCAACCTGTCTGAAATGGCCCCTGCCAGAGGTTTTGCAGTGATCTCAATCTATTATTGTCAGTTTAACTTTCTTCTTGCTTTACAATCAGTTTGCAATCATTATTATTTTCATCCTCACCTGTCTCTGAAAGTGGTATCTAAGCACTGCAGAGATTGTCTCTGCCTCCTTCCCGCTGGCAGACTTGGCCATGCCCGGCAGTTTGTCCATGCTGGCAGGCAAATCTGCTGAGAGCAACAGAGGAATCAGGCGCCTGTTACCCAACATGGTTGCTGGAGGCCCAGCTTGCTCTCAGATATCTCTGTTATCACTGATCTCTGACAGCATAATATGTCAACGCACCGAGTGCATGGAAAGGGAAGGATCCACTTTATGCAGTCTGTCAGGAGCTGCTTGACTGGTGAGGGAAGGAAAGGGCAGTACCAGAGGCATGGCAGCTGTCTGACTTCCGTGGCAGAGTCTGAACTGGTAGACTGGGCTTTGTCTAATATGCACGTGGCAAGTAGATTCTTTGCTCGCTGTGGATATGCTTAATGTGACAGGTGGCATGGTATCCACACAATTCCTGGGAGAATCGCTATCATTGCTGGGATTTTCAGCAGTCTTGCAGGCCGTTCTCTTTATCTGATCATCTTTTGCGAAGTGGCTAAGGAAATGATGAGAATGGGGATACCACTGGATAAATATCAAGCCTGAGAGGTGTTCCAAACCCCATCCCTTTCACTAGTAGCCCTGCCATGGGAACTGAGGGTGTGCAGCGAAAGTCCGTCCATTATGTGAGGTCAGGAGATGTGGCCAGGGCAGAGAAGGTTACGCTGACAGTTAGTCCCTGCTGACACTGTCAGGTACTTTGTGCTAGACAGGGAAGGCACTTGGTGTACAAACACTCACCGCAGAGGCCTGAGGAAGTGGTCAGAAGATCTTGGTTGTCACCTAGGTTTGGTCTACATGGATGCGAAGGTCTTTGATGTTGGCAGAAGGTTTACACGGTGTGGGCAGGACTGAAGGAACAAGACGTGCATGTGGTAAGAGATGCTGTTTAGAAAGATCAGCTCCTTGCTGCCAGTTTGCAGGACTAGAATAGCCACCTTCTGCGCACTAACAGGGACCCTGTGTTTTGCCATATGGGCTTTGTATACTTTGGGTTCAGTATAACGTCCCCCAGAGACAGTGAGCTGCCTGGAAGGTCTCTCTTTACAAGGAGTTTTTACAGTGACATGCTTGAATAAAATTACATTTCGCAAAGGGTCCCACAATGTGCCCATTGGACCACTGAAATGGCCCCTGCCATGTCCCTCCTCGTGACAGCCTGGCAATGAGATGTGGTGGGGATCTTCTACTGCCCTGCTCTTTTACTCAAGCTCACTGGTTAACCCTAGGATTCAAGTTGTGGATTTCAGTGATCCTTCACCTTGAGGTTAACTAGGTGCTTCCCTAAATAGCTGCATTCCTCACTTGAGTCCCCTTACAGTTTTCTCTAGTCTTGACTCTCCGCTTCCTTCTCCTTTGCAGGCTTTTCCAGATGGCTTAGAGGCACATTAGAAGATGGGGTTAGAGTAACTCCCAGGCAATGCCTCTTCCAGCCTCCTTGCTTAGAAATGTGTTTGTTCTAAAGCCTCAGTCAGGCGAAACCCTCATGGATGCAGGTCCCTGCGAGTGAGTTGTGAGTGGTGCTGTGAGTTGTCTCAAAAGAAAGAACGTTCCTGAGTTGGGTCTGGCTTTTCTTTGTTTCCTTGTCCAAACACTGTGTTGTGCCCCTTGGTTCAAGCCCTCTCTCAGCCCTCCCCCAAAATGTAGGCAAAAGAATAGGAAATGAGAAGCTCCAGTAATGTCCACCCTCACCTCTTGCAAGGGTGCATTTGAATAACCCTGCTGCACTTAGGCTTCACATGTGGCAAGAAGCTGTCTGAGCTCCCCAGGAGAGGAAGCCCTGGTATGAGCACCTGAAACGGATTGAGAGGAAGAGGGAGAAGCAACAATAAAATTCTCCTCATTATCCCATCCAGATTCTGGCAATAAGCTGGTGAAGCTGAGACCACATGCTTTACTTATGTTTATCAGAGGAGGTCTTGGTTTCTCCTAAATGTGTGTTTGCCTGCTACAGGCTCCTACCCTGTGATTTCCCAAGCTGTTCTCCAGGGAGAGCTGCTTTTCACTGTGGTGCAGTCAAAGGCTGGATGTGTACAATGAAAGGCGCTGCCGGAATAGCTGTGGGCACCGCAGTGAATTCTTTATCTATGAGCATCTTTTCTCAGACGCACTCACTGAAGCCAAGCTGACTTGTTGCTCACGGTCAGTTCCTAAAATAACTACACCACTGAGCTGTAGCTGAGCTGCTTCTTCACGTTGTTCTCTGCTTGTATAAAAGGCTCCAGCTCAAGTAACTGAGACCCTTGTGGGTAAAAGCACTGTCCCCTCACCTTTACCCCACTCCCTCCTGCAATAACTAACCAGTCTGTCCACTGTGTGTTACAGCAACTGAAACACCCCAACCTGGTGAACCTGCTGGAAGTGTTCAGGAGGAAGCGGAGGCTGCATCTGGTCTTCGAATACTGTGACCACACAGTTCTCCATGAGCTGGACAAGCACCCCCGGGGGTGAGTGGCCTGTCTCTGACTGGGAGCTTTGGGCAAAGAAGTCAGGGGGTGTCCATGTTGTTGCTGCTCTGCAGAGTTTTCAGAGGAATTTCATTAATTATGAGAGAGGTTTCTTAGCCCAGTGCCCTGGACTTGCTCTGTTACTGAGGTTTAGCAATGACGTCCAAAAGAATTGCGTATGAGCCTGCATGCGTTCCTGCACAGTGCTGCTCACCAAGGAGACTGGAGCACTGAGCCTGAGCGTTTGGGTGATCTTTGGCTGGCTCGGGAGCAGCAAACTCGAGTGGCTTGGGAGCATCTTGCGTCTCGCTGCAAAGAGGTTAGGGCTGCTGGGGGAGGTGGGCAGGTGGGCTGGGGACACGCAGCCCTCCTTCCTGCTGCTCCCCAGGTGTGTTGCACATCACTGTGGGCAGCTGTGCAGACTCAGGCTGTGGGCAATGGGGCAATGTCATTGAGCACCCAAAACATATACAGTCTGTCGTGAGGTCTCTGATGAGCCGCATGACAAACCAGTGACTTCTAGCCCTCTGGCATGCCGCTGTGCTAAGGAGTATGTGTTGGCTGGCAGGAGTCACCAGGAGCTATGTCTGCACCTCTCTGCACAACCTCAGGTCTGATACTGTCTTTAAACAGGCATTTGCACAAAGCATGAGCTACATGGGCAGAAGGAACATTCTCCAGGAAAGGGTTTGTTCTTTTGACACATTATAAATTACACTCCCACTAAATACATTGTCTCTAATTATTCACAGTGACTTGGTGCTGTAGAAATGCTAAGCAGAAGTTCATAAATCATTTTACAGGCCTGGAGCTAAATGAATTGCCTGCAGGAGACTAATTGGGGGTTGAGTAAACAAGAGCCTGTTATTCTCCTTCTCCCTGATGTGGAGCTCTAGCAGGAGAATGGAGCACGCTGACAGCAAATGGCTTTGTGAGCTGATGAGCAGCTTTCACCTCAGTTTGAACCTGCTCACCTGGAATCTGAAGAGAGGATGGATAATGCTCTTTGAAGAAAGTACTTCACATTTGCTTTCTAGTCATCAGAACAACTCCGGTGTGAGCGAATGTGTAACGCCTGGTTGCATACTTTGCTTTTGATCTTTGCTACTGCAGATGGTCAAGTCTTTTGTGATCAGGATTAAGATGTGTGGGCACACGCCTCTTTGCACCATGTTTCCAGGTCATTTGACCAACTTCATCCCCTTGTCAGGCTGTCAGTGCGGCACTCTCATCATTCTAGGGTGTTTCTGCAAGAGAACTCTGGCATTGCAACAGCAGTGTCAGCACAAGACCTTCAGCACTGACAGCAGAAGGTGCCTTAAAAAAAAAGCCAGGCTTCCTGCTTATTGTTTTGGTTTATTTTTGTTGGGTTTTGTTGTTTTTTTTTTTTTCTTTATGATGAATCAGAAGCTTTTCAGCATTAAACACATGAAATAAAATTGGATTTGAGCTTGGACTGTCACCTACACCTTTCCTGCGGCTGTTGAAGACCATTACAGACAGCCAAGGAAGTTTAAGAACTGTTGCACAGTAACTGAAAGAGAGGAGAGGAGGCTGGATCTTTAACAGTCTTTTTTTCTCTGAAGTGTTTGCCAGCCGTTGGAGGGAAGGAGAGGAGATGCAAACCAAAGTAGAGCTTTATACCCTTGTAGGAATATCCTTTCCTGTCCCATATTGGTCACCTCTCCACTCTGGACAATCAATGACATGACAGCATTGCAAGTCAGAGCATGCATCTATGCCACGGATACTCCACCACCTCCAACTGTCTGAGCAGTTGCAGAAGCAGAAATGTGTGCTTGCTGGCGTTTCAGGAGGATTGCCAGGAAGCGTGGATGTTAAACACAGCCACAAGACAGGATTTGACATGGACTTGCACCCACTGGTGTGTGGTCACCAGTTGGCAGGCCTCATGCTGGCTGTGACTGAGTGGTACTGGACACTCTGGCATGCTCTTAGCTGCCATAAATCATTGTATTTTGTTGCATTGACTAGATTTGGAAGTGGTGTTGACGTTCCTTTTGATGTTTGTGATGCTTGGAGGGTAACCTCACAGGAGAGGATTGCAGGGAGGTGCAGGCAGAGCACAGCATCAGCTCTGAAACATTGGAAGAGGTACAAACAGCCTCCACTGTTAGCAGCCCAGCGTGACTGGTTCCCTGCAATGGAAGATCAACAAATGGAGGGTTATTATGTATTTCTTGTAACTTATTTATAGCAAGAAAATGCACCTAGTGTTTTTTCTCTGAGTTTTCTGACTTGGCCCCTTACAGTTTTACTCAAAGATCCCTGTACAATGTTAGCACTCAAAAGCCTCCTCTTCCTTTTTCCTGTAATAGTGAAGTTATTTTTAATGACCAAAATAAAAATATGCTTTTTTCAAACAGGGTGCCGGAGCATCTAGTGAAGAGCATAACCTGGCAAACCCTCCAAGCTGTGAACTTCTGCCATAAACACAATGTAAGTCCCCTAAACAGCACTAATGATTGCTGTAACATGGCCTTGGAGGAGAAGGAGATTCTGTTGCCGTTTTCCTGATTACAGAACTTTCATGGGACGAAGTCAGACGAAATTTCCTGTTTTCAACAGGAAACTTATATCTGAAATACTAGTGTATACCCACAACAGCTGCATTTACTATCACACAGGTCCCTTGGGTTTGCTGTCAAGGAATGATTTGCACTAATCATTAGACAAGCTTCCAGGCTGACCAGGCACATAGATCCTTGTGTGTTCCTTGTGCCATGCATTGCAACTGATGTTTAGAAAACTGGCTTACCATCTAATCAGCTGAGACCTGAGCAAACCGCTACTGATTTCACAGAAAATCCCTCTGTTGATAGTCATAGGCATTGAATCATGACACCAGTTAAAAGGTTTCAAAAATTAGATACAGTAAACCAGTTTTACAACCCCTTTTCTGGTTTCTGGAGGAAGATGTGACTTGTGTGCATGACAGATATTTTGTAGAAAGCAGTGGGGACATGTTAAGAAGCAGGGAAGAAAAGGAGCCTTTTGGAGAAGTTCTTTAGGCAGACTTAGATGTAATTGTTTTTGTTTATCTGCCAATGTTTGAGATTTAAGAGTGGGGCAAGAGATTGCTCTGGAATGGGTGTTTTGTCTTTGCTGGGAGAATTATGTCCAGCTGAGCCACAGGAACTTGGCCACAGGGCTGTCCTGCTTCCAGGATTTGTTGTTTTTCTTCTTTTTTCTGTTCCCCCTCTCAGTCTGAAAGATTTAATGGGGTTTTAAAGCAGAGGGAACAATGAGATGCTGCAGTTTGACCTGCAGTAGATCACAGCTAATGAGGTTCTATGCAGCTGCCTTTTTTGGAACTCCATGACACTGGTTTAACAAGCAGCATTTCAGTCCTAAGGAGGAGACACAATAATTTACCACCAGCTTAGCTAGGAAAAGTCCAAGGCATTTTCGCTGAGGCAATGGTAGGGGAGGGACATGAGCTGGACCCTGGTGATTTCAGTAGAGCACACCTTCCATATATAGGCAGAAGAAATGAAGGTCTCCACTTGTTTGATCAGCAGAAACTCTTTGCCAAACCCAAATTCAATTGTTGTGAACCTTCAGCAAGCAAGGTGACCTCCCAAGAATCACAGAATTGCCGATGTTGGAAGGGGCCTCTGGAGATCATCTAGTCCAGGCCTCTCACTCAAGTTGGGTCAGCTAGAGCAGGTTGCTTAGAAGCTTTTCCAGTCAGGGTTTGAATATCTCCAAGGGTGGAGGCTTCACAGACTCTCTGAAAAACCTGTTTGGGTGTTTGGCCACCCTCACAGTAAAAAAAAAAAAAAAAAAAAAAGCTGGCATTTAAATGGAATTTCCTGTGTGTTCAATTTGTGCCCGTTGCCTCTGGTCCTTTCAGTGGACACCACTGAGCAGAGCCTGGCTTGGTGTTCTTAGTCCTTCCCATCAGGTATTTATGCACATTGATAAGATCCTCCCTGAGCCTTCTCTTCTCCAGGGTGAATGATGGTCCAAGCTGCCTCATCCTCTCCTGTTTGATACCCCAATCCCATAATCATTTTAATGGCCCTTCACTGCAGTCACTCCAGTATGCCCCCATCTTCCTTCTACTGAGTGTCCCAAAGCTGGACACAGCACTCTGGATGGGTCTTACCTGTGCTGAGTAGAGGGAATACCAGGCATGCTCTGGTGTCTACAAGGATAAAGTCCCACATCTAAACCATAGCCTTCATCTCATCTGGGAGTTTTGCCAGCAAAATAATTTGCTTGTCTGCTAGATTATCAGTAAATACAGCTCATGGATTTCATCCAAGAACTGATCCCGGAAGACCTACACACCTCTCAGTAGGATGTCCCCACATATTCGTAAAACCAAGCCCCTTTTTAGGAGTGTGTTACACATAGCTGTATCAAGTGAGCTGCATTTGCAGAGAGCCAGGTTAGCAACAGTCCTTGCTATGCAAACCTCACTCTGCCTGCTAGCTGATTCCCAGCTGGAGCTGGGGAGCTGACTCGGTGGTGTCCAAGTGACACAGAGCTATGCAGCTGAAGCTGGGAGCCTGCACAGTATCTCATCCTGAAGGTCGGGTATAGGCGGTGAAATTGTCCTGCGCAGCAGGACATGGCTTTGGCTGCTGTGAAATCCTTTCATCTTCTCTTTCAGCAGGAATGGTTGCTTGGTTAACATTCATGGCACAATGTGCAAGGGGTATATGGCTGAATTAGGAGGTTCTTTATCTGAGGTCCAGGTTAAATACTTGCTTCTAACCTTGTTTTTTTCTGTGTCCAGTGCATCCACCGAGATGTAAAACCAGAAAACATCCTGATAACAAAGCACTCAGTCATCAAACTTTGTGATTTTGGATTTGCTCGCATACTGAGTGAGTGCCAACTTGCTACTTACATGGATTGTTAACACATGAAAGCTCAAATGAAGTGTAGGATCAGGCTTTCGAACACCAGTAAAGACTCACTTTGTCTGATGCACTTGTAAATCATCCTGTATAAAGGCTGGCGTGTTTTCACAGAGAAGCTCTGCTAAAGGCTGAGTAGAGATCCCCAAACCATCTTATAGGGAGCTAGCCCAGACACCGTGATGCCGAGTGCCTCTGTAAACAAGCTCCGTCTGAGCTCCCTGCTGGTGCAGCTGAACTGCTGGTGGTGCTGGCACTGGTAGATGGAAGTTGGCCTTGGGCATCTTGGAGCTGCCCAGCCGTTGCTTATGCAATGCTGGAGACACAGCTGGAGTTCCCTGGCAGGAGGAGCCCCTCTGGCAGAAGGCGCTGTCTCTGCAAACAATGGCTTCACTTTTTCCGTTGTAAATAAACCCCTAATCTGTTTTTTTTTTAGTTCTTGTTCAGACAAATCACGCGGGCTTTGAGAACTGACCACTGGCTGGTGCAGGGCTCTGCTGTGGAGTTCTGCATATTTTCATTTCAAGAAAAATACGGTCTTGATTTTTGCCAAGTATTAAGTGTTTCCAAAGTTGGGTTCTGCTAGTGGCCAGTGACTCATCCTGTTGCTGTAGCTCTTGCCTGCCCAGGAGGTGCCCCAACATGTGTAACAACTGATGGCAGCTCATCTGCATCATTCTGATCCCACATTCCTGTTTGTTTCTCTCCTTCCTGACCCCAACCTAGCTGGTCCGAGTGATTATTACACAGACTACGTGGCTACCAGGTGGTACCGCTCTCCAGAGTTACTTGTGGGAGACACCCAGTACGGCCCTCCCGTGGACGTGTGGGCGATAGGCTGTGTCTTTGCAGAGCTGCTATCCGGGGTCCCCCTGTGGCCTGGCAAGTCTGACGTCGACCAGTTGTACCTCATCCGGAGAACCCTGGGTAAGTGTCCCCTCTGGTCAGAGCCCTGGTCTTCCCCCTCCCTTTGGCTAGGGAGGAGTTTCCTCTGTGGTGGGAATCAGGATTAGCCAGGAGGTGAATTTACCCAGTGGATCTCACCCTTTAGTAGGTGTTGGCTTATTTAAGATGCTGCTCTTAAAAGGGAGCTGGGTTTTCCTGGCATGACTTAGACATGAACATCTTGTTAGGAGATTGTTTAGTTGGAGTAACAGATGCTGCTTCAGGTCCTGGCAAGATCTGAGGAAACAAAGTTGGCATCCACCTGGGTGGTGACTGTTCTTCAGAAAAAGATGCGTGGGGTAGAGTTGGTTTCAGCGTGTATGAGCCAGCAGTGCCAGGCTGTGGCTAAAAGGCTCACAATGGACAGGTCTGCGTAAGCAGGATCAGGCAAATGGCCTGAAACCATCCTTCCACTCTCTTTAGCAGTGGTGGCCTCTGGGAAGCTGGGTTTGGTGCTGGGCAGTCTAAGATAGATGCAGGATGTGTTAGGTGACCACTGGATGCCCCTCCTGGTCCTTTGGGGTGGCTGGGTGACTACCGGGGTGTGGGGAACACAGGGCCAGCCCCACAGGAGGCACAGAAACACCTGCCTTTGCTGCTGTCCTTTCCACATCTTCAGCTGTCTCCACACAGACAGAAAAATGAGGTGCTTGTATCAGAAAGGACCGGGAATGTTTTGCATAAAGGTCTGAAAGATCCAGGTGTTTTTCAGGGTTTGGTAACAAGCAAAGTGGTCCCTGCCTCTGGATAACGAATAGTTGGATTTATTTCATCATAGCTTTGGGGGTCTCGTAAACATTGCCGGTGCCTGTTCATAGCTGTGTGCTTGGGCAAGAGGGTGTGAACATTGAAGTTTGTCTGTTCCTCCTGTTTGTCTTTATTCACCACGAAATTTTAGGAGCCACTCCAGATTTGGAACAGAGGGTAAATAAAAGAGCCATTATCCATGTAACACTTAAATTAATCCAGTCTCATTGATTCTATTTGATCCTGGTGTGTAACATCTGATTTCTTGGGTGGAAAGGAACAACCTCCCACTTTTAATTGAAATTGTTGGAATGAACTGAGAATCGTAATTTTTACTGACCAGTTTCTAAAACTGTAAAGGTGACTAATGACTTTAAACAGATAAGCTCCTTAGCTAGAAAATAGTTAAACATCAATTGGGTCATCTTCCAGAATACATACATGCCAGTGTTGGGTGAGTTATAATTTATTTTTAATGATAGGGTTTCAGCCCGAAGAAATTCCGTTCTGATCCAGGTGATGGACTGAGGCAGTGTATACAGAGAAAAGCTCCTTGGTCAAAGCTGTGTAATTATGGTGGTTTGGCTATTGTACCGGCTCTTTTGTTATGGATTTGATTTTAACATTTTGGTTGCTTTGAGCTGCTCTAAACTTCAAAAAAGGGCCATGAAGCTGCATTGGGGAAAAGGTACAGCACTTTCCCGTTGGTGCTGCACTTCAGCCCTTTTCTATACAACATCCGCAGGAGTGTACAAAAAGAATTTCACCCAATAGGAGTTAAATTTTAATGAAGCTGGAACACTTGTGGTTAGCCTGTCCCCTTGCAGCACTTAGAGAAGACACGACTGTTTGTGCAGACAGGCTGCCTCTTGGGAACCCTTCCCCTTTGAAAATTCTGAAACATGGCATCAGTGTGGGGAGCAGGCCAGCAGAGCCCTGTTCACCCTCCCTCGAGCAGAGCACACCAACAAAGCGTGCCCACGCTGCCATGCGGCCACCTCCAAAACAAACCGTGGCTCCTGCCAGTTACTCATGAGCCCAGGGCTGGCCCGTCGTGTCTGATGTGAGCAGGGGAGTTAGCTGCTGATCTGATCTTAACGCTTTGGGAAGGATCCCTGGCTGAAGGTCAGTGCTGTGGCAGGGCTGGAGTTTCAGATCCTGGTAGGTGTTTGCACAGCACCCTCTAGCTATGGTGCTGGGACATGTTCCCTCGCTCACCAACACACAGGTCTTGGGTTCGATCAGCACCCGGTGAAGGTACAGGTGCTGGCACAGAGCAGACGTGTTTGTGCAACTTCGTGCCTTGGGCAAGGCCTTGGGCTTGTTCCCTGGTGTTCTACCGAGGGGTCTTTTTGCTATCCAAAATTTGCATTGCCCAAATAATGCAGTGATAGGATCTAGGCATTTGGCACAGAGAGGTACGTAGAAACAGCTCTAGTGGCCACAGTTCATAAGAGCCACTCTGCTGCACAGCACAGAAACTCAAGAGCCTGGAAGAGGCATGGCAGCTGGGTACTCCTGCTCCAAAAACTGCTTCTGCCAACTGAATTTCTTTGAGCTATTTACAGCATGAGGCCCTGGGTAGTTGTGACTCTGGGCAGCTGGAGCTGCCTGGCCCTGCCTTTCATTCAGCACAGTCACACGGCTGTGGGACCACTGGTGTCCTAGATGGACATTAGTTTTCACAAATGAATGTTTTGTTGGCTCACTTGATGGTACTTCATCTCCTCCAGTGTTCTCTCGGATGGTGTCAGCCTTGTTTGAGGATATAAGTTTGTTCAGTGCAGGTGCTGTAAAAACAGCAAATTAATCCGACTTTGTTTTTTTTATTCTTGGTCAAAGGGGATCTTATTCCCAGGCACCAGCAAGTGTTCAGCACCAACCAGTTCTTCAGCGGGGTAAGAATTCCAGACCCAGAGAGCATGGTAAGAGCTGCCTCCAGACGCATTTTCCTTGAGCCTTGTGCTAACCAGCCATCTATCTGCAGTGCTAAGGAGACATGGTGTTTGGACAGAGAAATGTTCCTGCTTCTTTTTATCCAGAGTACACGTGCTGTCTGCTTTGGAAGCACAGCCGGAAAAGCCTCGGTTGCTCAGCTTCACCAGTCCTTTGCTGCGCAGCATTTCTTCGCTATCCAAAAGCTTTGCCCTCTACTTTGCCGACATACACTAGAATATTATCTGGAGGTGGCTGAACCCCTCTCACGATGTTTTAACCGATACTCTATGTAAAAGCAGTGAAAAAAATACTTAATTTCTGCTCCTTCTCCCCATTTCTGGTGGCACAGCAGCCAGCCTACCCATCCTCAGTAATGCCGGGCAGCTCCCCTCTAAGCTCATGAAGCAACAGATGCATTTTGTGAAGTACGGGTCCTGTTGCTATGGAAAGCTGGTTCTCTGTACCCTGATGAAGAAAAAGCTTGCTAATATGAGGACACTTGCTTTTTTTTTTCTCTCCAGGAGCCGCTAGAAATGAAGTTCCCTAATATGTCGTATTCTGCTTTAGCTCTCATGAAGGTAAGAAAACTACAGCTAGTGGAGGAGCTCCGCACTGCGACTTGGCAAATGCAGTCTGTTTTGCTTATCAGCTGGTAAACGGTTTGAGAGTTGGCTACTGAATTATCAGAGATTCATCGAAAAATAGAGCTGGAGGGGATTTGGAGGGGACTTTTAATTCACTCCTCTCTAATCCACACATCTTTACCATGGAGGTGGAAAACATAATATTCCCATATTAAGATGCAGTGAATGGAAACAGTGAGGATGGAGACATTAAAAAGAAGGTGCAGCTGTGGACGGTATTAGCTACACTGAACACAGGGACAGCACAGCTGGTGCTATGGTGGATTCTCCTGTTTAAGAAAGTTGTTCTAGTTCATATGAAAGTTATGGGCTTAACTCGTTTTTTGAGGCTTGCTGGTTTGCTACACCATGCAATTGTAACTGCTCCTCTAGCCGCAATTTCTATTACTGCCTTGTGGCAACTGTTCAGGATTAGCTGCTTTGCAAGCTTCATGCTGACTCTGAAAAGCCAGACTCTTAGAATCTGTTAAAAAAAAAGATTAACATATGTATCTGTGTGAATACTCATTGGCTGTGGTGAGTAGCTGGAATTGTGCAGACCTGTTTAACGAGTGTTTTGTGCGATCCTTTACTTCATCTTTTCTAAGGGTTGCCTTCGGATGGACCCTGCTGAGAGGCAGACATGTGAGCAGCTGCTGGAGCATCCCTATTTTGACAGCATTAGGGAGGCAGCGGATCTGGGGAAGGAACATGAAAAAACGGCTCGGAAACCAGCCAGGCTGACTCGGAAGCACGCGGCAGGGGTAACATTTTCATAGTAGTATTTAATGGTCTGTGCCTAAGGAGGGGGCTGGTTCTCCGTTTGGCTCCCAGGAGGTGGGCTCATGCTGGCAGTTAATGGTGAGAGAGAGCTCCTGCCTTGGACCGATCTTAATTTTAGGCCGAGGAGAAAATGAACCTCCTGGCTAAGGAGTAACTGAACTCTGCATTGCCGCTCCATTGAGTCAGTGCGGATAAGCGGCACAGCGATGTGGAAGATCGGGTTTATCCAGGAATGTGCGTTCCTGACAAAGAATAGCAGGATAGCTGAACATACTGGACAGGCTTGCGTGGCTGGTTTAATTCAGAGATCTTGGGGATCTTTTTGGTGCTTTTGAATCCCAAATTATGGAGATGGCAAAAATGCCCAGATCCATTTGTAACTGCCGATGGGATGTGATCCCTTACTTGGTTCCACACATTACACCGTGCGCTGGGTATTTTCTGCAACTAGAGCTGCCAAGCGAATGTCTCCCTGCCATTTCAGTCTGCCCAGACTCCCGCCCGCCCGTCTCCCAGTCCAGCCTCATGGTGAGAGTCACTCGGCAGCTCTTTCTTCCAGTGAGCCCCACTCCCCATGACAGCTCTGACACTGCACTGGTAACACGCAGGGAAGTTGGAGGCGTAGGATGGAGAACTGCTACCGCATATAAATCCCCGACTCGCCTCTTCCATTTCTATGACCTAGGATATAACACTAATATTTTTCTCGCCCTGGATGACTGGAAGAAATACCTTTAGTGAGCTGGTCTGGTTGCAGTCCAGTTGTAGAACCCCAGATCCATGACTCTTAGTTTGAAAAGTAAAGGCTTACAGTATGAATAGTTTTATAGCTTATATTCCATTTGAAAAATGAAACACATGCTTTGTTCTCATTTCAAACAAATCCCCACCATGTAACTTTTCCTTTAGTTACAGTACCTGCCTCAGTTAACCAGTAGTAACGTTCTGCCAGCTTTGGAGAGCAAGAAGCACTGCTGCAAAACAAGGAAGTCAAACTACCATTTCCCTAACATCTAACCGGATGGCAGATGAAAAGCTATTTATTGCTCAAAGTTCAAGTCATTCAGAATTTACAAAAGGGGGATACGTGGTGGAAAACTAAATTAAAATGTTATGACATTTACAAAAGTGGTCTGTAAAGTAAGATACTCTGGGTCACGAGTGGAAGGAACACGATGCAGAGAGAGAACTCCAAGCTCATGTCAGTCAGTGTTCTGTGTACAAAGGAAAATACCTTTGTTTTGCTTTAATTTGTGATTGTGTACTGGTTTGGGCTTGCTGCAACCCAGTGTTTACAGTGTGAATTGACAAACTGTTGCCTATCCATCACCTGGATTCCAAGACTGGGCAGAACTGCAGCCTTGCCAAATAAACAAGAGTCCCACTGTGTCCAAACACCAGTACTGGGGCGAGGTCACTGAGCCCGCAAGGAACCGTAAGCGTATTGCCAATGTGCGTAGAAGACAGATGTACGTGTTTGTGGCGCCAAGCCTGACAAGAGGCTACCGAACTGCTCCGGTTGGTTATGAACCTGCTGGAATAGCACTGCTTTAAAGCTGTGTCTGTCTTAGGTGCTGCACCTATAGATCCCAAAGTACTAGAAGTACTGGTCATGACGTAAGACTTAACGGAGGGCTCAACAGGCACCGTTACCAGGAGGAGAACATTTTAATAGTAAAACCTGTTGTTTCTTCAGTCTTTTCAGAGTTTCTCCTGCCTGTTTCTTCCTTGCATTATGAGGCTGTTTTTACTTGCTGTTTCTGTCAATAGTGAAGTCACTTGCCTGTAGCGTTATAGAAATTGTTTGTATCAAAAATAATTCATGAGTATAATTTATAACATTGGCCAGACACAGGCAGGAATTCTACCTAAGCACATGTATTAGAATGATTCTTGGGTTTTGTGTACTCTCAGGATGTAATATTGTGTTGATTTTGAATAAAAGAAGCGTAGCTTGTTTTTCCAATTTACTGGATTTGTTTTACTGTGCTAAGTTTCACTACTGGGCAAGGAACTTTCTACTTGAAACCTAGAGCAAAAATGTTAACTCTTCCCAGTACTGTTCTGTGTTCAGTAACAGCAAAAGCCATTTCGATGTCTATAGATCACTCCATTTAAAACAAGCAAGTGCCACATCAGTGAAAGCATGAAGAACAGAAAAAGGGCTCATAAGCCATTTTATTACATCGTCACCCACTGACTGGGCGAGATTCTCAGAGTAAACAGCTCGCATTCCCACAGCATCAACGGTAAAAGTGTACAGCGCTGCTACTTCACAACACTGATGTTCTTCCCACTGTCGTTTTGTGCAAGAATTTCTGTGCAATAAAATATTTGAAAACTTCTAATTGATGTATTAACAGCTTCCTATAAAAATACGAAAAAAATGACTATGCACAGAAGCCTCTGTTGTTGATTCACCATATAGTTTAAGCTTAATAAAACTTAATTGCATAATTTGTCAAAAGATTGCATACAGCTTTTAAGGCTGGAATGGGAGATGTGGGCTTATTTCCATACCTGGAAATACAGTAGTGTCTACAACTTAATTTATGCAACATATGATAAATACCATGAAATCAAATACATCTCAATTATGTGCCATGGTGTTTATTCTAAATCCAGCTCCAGCTCTAGGTTTGGCAGTGCCTTCTTAAGGATCTGAACAGTAGTTTCCTTCTGTCTTATTCCAGGAAGGTCACTCAGATACAAATATTCAAGGTTCCTACAAATATTTAAAAAAAAAAGTCAGCAACTACTATTTAACTGGTAACACAGAAATTAGACAATGGCTTATTCTACCATAGTTATTTTGAGCATTTTAAAAGGTTACTTGTTCTAACGGAAGTTTTTTCTGAAGTGGGTGCTTAAGGTTTTTAGCTCACCATAAGTTCACTCCTTCTACACAGCTTTAAAAGAGATCCTGGACCCCCCACATCATGAAGCTTCACAGCATCACAGAATGGTTTAGGTTGGAGGGGACCTTAAGGACCATCCAGTTCCAACCCCCTGCCATGGGCAGGGACACCTCCCACTAGACCAGGTTGCTCCAAGCCCCGTCCAACCTGGCCTTGAACACCTCCAGGGATGGGGCAGCCACAGCTGCTCTGGGCAACCTGGGCCAGTGTCTCACCACCCTCAGAGTCAAGAACTTCTTCCTAATACCTCATCTAAATCTCCCCTCTTCCAGTTTGAAGCCATTACCATTACCCCCCGTCCTATCAATTCCTTTATATTAAGTAGTATTTAATGATTTCAATAGCAATTTAGTAAAAGTTATTTTAATGTAAATAATAATCTAGAAAGTCCTTAATAATTACTTTCTATAGGATGAAACCCAAGCCACCACATCACCCATTTGCAGATGTCTGTAACTCCGTGTAATACTGAACAGTTCCCAGTTACTTTAAGGTTCAGTAGGGAGCTACGGGCACGCTGCAGAGCTGCAGAGGTGCGCAGTACCCAGCCCCTAACGCTTCCTGTGCCTCAGCGCTAGAAAACACAGCTCTGCCCCAAGACCTTTACAGCCACGATGAGCACGAGACAACTGAGCGATAGGAAGCAGTGTGAGGTGTAGAAGGACAATAAACGTTACAGGACACCATCAAAGCCTGCCCTGAAAAGGAACTGCAGCGGGGGGGTGCAGGAGTGGAAACCAAGGCGATCATTAATTACTTCTTCTCAAGCAAAACCCACCTTGTGTGCCAACACGAAAAGCAGCTGTACACATTCACTGCTCTTGCAAAGGTTGTGTGTCGGCAGAGAGCACGTGTCCTGCTCTAATTTGTGCAGCAATCAACACTGCCTAAGTTACTGCAAGTGTAAAGGGGAGACGCTGTGCTCAGCTCTGAAGGCAGAAGCGCAACTATGGATTCACATACTGCAGCGGATGACTCTGGCGTTAGCTGCACAACTCCCTGACACCAGCCTTCAAAGGCTGATTAATACGTATATGTTAATCCACACGTCTTTTCAGAGCTATCCACAGCACTGCCTTCAACCACGCTTGAAGAAACATTTCCTGCAGTGGCAGTGCCACCCCCCCCCGGCTGCCACCCACGTCAGTCCCCAAACGGTGCCATCCCACAGCCCCACACGTCTGAAACAGCCCAAAAACATTCAGACTTCAGCCCTTGTAGTCAACGCAATCCCCAAACCGCAGGGTGGTAACAGCTAGGGAGCAAGAAGAGCTCAGCAGCTCACGTACGTCAGCTTGTGAAGTGCAAGGATGCCTTTATCTGTGACGTTCCCACAGGAAATGATCTGCAGCTGGAGGAGACTCTTCTGCAGATTCTTCGTCTCGCTGAGCCTCTGCAGACACTCGTCCTGTATGTAAATACACTTCTGCAGCTTGATTTCTGTAACGTGCTCAAGACCATCTGGAAAGACATAAATGAGTATTTGCTTCAGAATACCAAGAACAACCTGTACTGGTTGTTAAGTTCTCACTCGCCTATTTAGTAACTGCCTCCAAAACCACACAGCAACACGTTCCTCTATACAGTGGGGCTGTAACGCACAGTGAAGCTCCGAAGTCCATTTACAGTACTTCAAATATATAAAAATTCCAGGGTTTGTACCCTTTTGGTAAGATTCTAAGAGTTTTGACATGGGCAAGTAACAAAAAAATTCTACAAGTTTGGGAGGTAAACAATGACTAGGAACGTAATAACGCAGAAAATTTAAGGTCCCCTGCCAATAAAAAAATAAAATGGTCTGTTTTCCATTTTGTTTTCTGTTATTCAAAGGAGACCTGAAACATTTTTTAAATCTCTTTTTTTTTTGGCAAGAAACTGAGAGCTTGATTTTTTTTTTCCTTTGAAGACATCATAAATGCACAGAGAACAAGGAGTATCCTGACTTCACAGACACCAAAAACATCACTTGGTTTAAAAGAAAAAGAATATTTAAAGTAGTGCTTTTTGCTACCAACTACTTAACTATGAACTCAATGAAATAAAACTTTGTCGCTCTTCCTTAGTGCTACTGTCACTTCAGGTAAGGGCTGATGAAGTTCCCAATCTCTTTCTGTTTCACACCACACCTCCAGCAAAGTCTTAAGAACTGCTGAATATTTGTAGAGCCATTTTAAGAAAAAAAAGGGGGAAAAAAAATACTTCAAAAGATTTCTCTATATCTTACTAAGGAATGAGAAAATGACCGGTTATTCATATTTTGATGCAACTGAAAGAACCAAGACCATTCAGTATAATCTTTGCACAGCTGTGTCCACATTACCCAAATAGTCAAATCCTCTGTACATGATGCAAGAGTCAGTGGCATTAATTGCTTCTATCTTGTATTTCCCCAAGGGCCCTGTTGGGAGACCGTTGTAGTCCTGCTGCCATTTCTGATAGCCTTGATAGCGCACCAGGGCACCGCATCGCAACAGCCACTCTGAAGCTGCCCTGTCAGGGCCAACGGCTTGTATACGTTCGTAGTCCACCCTGCCAAGACAGAAACAGCATTCACACAGTTTCTATAATGTGGCAGATTTATTGTCTTTACGATAATAACTACGGCACAACACATATTTGGTTATGCGCATGATAAGATGTCAGAAAAGTAAGACTATGATTTACTAGAATTATTTGGATCGTGCTGGTTCTTAATCAGTCTGGCATGAGGGGTTTTTTTAAACTCGTTTTAAATAGCAGATGCTTTTGGTAAAAAAAGAAAGAATACAAATGCAACTTGAAGCTCTTCTGTTTGTTTCCTTCCACGTCTGTAAGGAGAGATAAAAAATGCCTTTCTCTACCCAGAGTAAGGGCTTCAGAAGAATTGCAAATTTGTTTCCCGAACACTGATTGTATAAAAACCTCTCATTGTCTGTCACATGCGTGTTGTTCCTGAAGCCTTTTTTCCTCAACAATTACAATTTTTCAAACAGACGCACTTCAGCAACTAGTTAAAATCCTCAGGTCCATTCAGGAAAAGGGTATCTTTCTTAGTCTGGTGAGGAATGCTGAAGACAGAAGCAGAGACCTGGAACTCAGTCTTATCTTTCTTAGCCTGGTTGAGCTTCCCACCCCTGTACTGCAAGCAGCTACAGCACGCAACCCTTCCCACAGCGCTCGAAGATGTAAGGCAAAACTATTAGCTACGGGCAAAAGTTATGGGCAGAGAAAAGTGTTTCACAGAGAAAGGTTTTGTCTTTCTAAAAGTACATGTGAAACCCTTGTGTGGCTGAATCACATTGTGAACGATGGGTTGGTTAGATGCTTTTCTGAGTAAGTAAAGGGGGCACGGTTGTGCTGCTGGCTCAAACGCAGCCAGGGGGCAAAGGAAGACCAGCATTTAGGGAGAGAACCCACAGGGCCAGCTTGCCTCGGCCACCCCAGGGAGGGAACCAAAGCGCACACCTTCCTCTGGAAGGCCACGGCTTTGCCACTGGAAAACAGGTGAGGAACGACCCCTGCCAAGCGTCCACATGCAATCTGGGGGAAAAGAAGAGCACTGATAATGGCAAATCTTCTCTCCACGCCTGGGACTTAATGCTCCCCGCTTCACCAACCGGGCAGTGGATACGCGGGGCCGGTTAATTGTCTTGTACACACCAAAATCACTCTTACTTGTTGAACACGGCATTCAGCCATCCCCAGAAGCATCTGCAGGCACCCGGCGGTGGCACCCTGCTTAGGCTGCAGGCCGGCTGTGCAAGTTTTCCCCACAGCACCATGTTCTTCAAGCAAAGGAGAGAAGGAAATGTTATTTGGAGTGGCAGCGGCAGCACGGGCGGCCCGGGCCCGGTTTCCCCTCAAGGCCTAACCGGGTCTGTCAGCCCAGCAGGCGGGACGGCTGACAGGGGGAAGCCCCGGGGCTCGGCGCCCTGTGTGGAGGCTCCACCGCCGCCCTCCCGGGATCCCCTCCCGCCGGGCTGCTCCCAAGCGCCAAGCAGATGAACCTTTCACGGAGCCCGGCCCGACCCTGCCCTCACCGCCGCCGCCGAGCGGGCGCGGAGGAGGAGCCCGGCCCGGTTTGTATCGCCGCCCCCAAGATGGCGGCGGCGGCGCTCCAGCGGCAGCGGGCGGGTAGCGGGGCCGCGGCGCTATGGCGGGCCCAGCGGCGCCAGCGCAGGTGAGGCGGACAGGGAGGGAGAGGGGGGCGGCCTTACCTCAGCCCCGCCGCCTCCCCGGCCTGTCCGCCGAGGGTCCTGCCCGCGCCCCCTCGGCGGACAGGCGGCCGTGGGGAGCCGGGGCCGGGCCGTCGCCCTCCCCTCAGGGTCGGGGCGGGAGGCGGGCTGGTCCCCGGGCGGAGGAGCGCGTCCCCGCGGGAAGGCGGTCGGGGTGAGCTTACGGCCCGTGTCTGTCTCCGTGCAGCACTTTCGACGTGGCGGTGGTGGGCGCGGGAATCGTGGGGCTGGCCTCTGCCCGGGAGCTCGTCCGGCGGCACCCCTCGCTCGCCTTCGCCGTGCTGGAGAAGGAGAAGGAGCTAGGTATGGTGCCGGTGCGTCTCCCTCAGCCGTGTGTGTGGGGTTACCTGGCGGCAGCCCGTCAGAAATCTTTACTGAAGCACACGCTCGCCAAAGCCGGAGTATTTCGTGCACATACGTGTAAAGGGAAGCCCAGTTTTTGGGTGGGCGAGCAGCCGTGGGAGGGCATCTGCCCTTGTCGCTGGAGCGGGTGGTGGATTCCCCCTGGGAAGAGCATCTTCGTTCCTGGCTTTGCCTTGACAGGGGATTTCTTCCTCCCTTCGCGCAAGGACGCGTCCTTCAGTGGAGAAGCAGAGCTGTCATCAGCCTGTGCTTCGCTGCTGGGACTTGTTAGGACTTTTAAATTAATAAAGACTGAACGTTGCCGCTTCAGTGTTTGGAAGCGGCAGGTGTTACTGGCCTGGGGCTCCGGCAGCAGCAGGAGGGATTTCGGGGAAAAGGACAAGGAGGGTGAACGACTCAAGTAAGGAGCAAGTGCGGGTTGCAGAGGGGCAAGGGCAGGTCTGGTTTTGTGCCGCACGGAGCGGGAGGCAGAGAGGATCAGCTGAGAAATGGTGCCAGGACAGCTTTTTTGGTGGGGCATGAGGAGAAAAGCGACCAGCAAAGAGTGATGGTCGGTGGGTAGAAAGGGAGGGCCGGGAAGCAGAGCTGCTTGAAAATGTCTGGGAGCTGCTGGTCTGGGCAAAGTCTACACCTGGCAGTTAATTGCCAGAACTGTAAACCACAGTCATTTGTCCCATGTTTTTGGGATATCCCTGTATATGCTGTGCAAGGTGCTGTCATTTGCATGGCAGGTCAAAGGCAAAGAGCTAACACAGGGATCACTGGGAAGATATCGCTACTTGCTGACCCAGTGTTAGCCAGGGTAAAACGGCACAGCTCCCTGCTTACACAGGACACAGGAAATCTTGAGGCACTCTGCGCCTGGGCTTTGAGATAAGAAAGAATGAGCCTTGTTGCTTCAGTGTTCGAAAGCTTTTCTGGCTCGCTCAAGTACGAGCACAGGTTCATCATGAGCAGTCTTTTCACACCAAGTACTTCTGCAGATACCCAGTCACTCAGGGTAGGTAGGAACAACCCCAAGCGATCATGTCAATGGCTAACTCAAAATAAGACCTGTGAGCCCAAGTTCTCGATTTAAATAGCTCCGTCAGCCAGGCTACACATTGTTCTTGAGATGTTACACCTGTAATATGAAGTGGCTTTTTATCCCCAAGACAAGACATGTGTGAAGTCCTTAACAGTTGTGTGAGCGTGAAGCAGGAATGGCCTTTGGGAGTCAATATTTTAAGAAGGACAACCTGCCCAAATTACTTCAATGAAAACGTTTGTGGTATTTTTCACCTCTATTTTACTTAGTTACAAAGAGGAAATGGCAACCTAATCCAGTTCACAAATACTTGAAAAGCCTACCAAGCCTGCCAGCATGTCCAAAGAAATGGAGGATTGCATAGAGATTATGTTAGATGAGGCCTTTAAGGATGCCTTTCATTTTAAAAATATAATTTCTTAATTTTAACAGGTAGAAAATTTGAATTGATTGGCCTGCAGTTGTAGCTCTTGGAGGAAAAACTTGTGATTTTTTTTTTCCCCTGTTGATTCAACACATTGCAAGCTGTGATGGTTTATTATTAACCAGGTCTTGCTGTGTCAGTATTTTTCTAGCCTTTTGAGACCAAGGGAGGAATTGTGTTTGCTATGCAGTTACCTTATTTGAACATCTCTTGTTGTAATGCTGATTTAGGGCAAGACCTCAAATTGCTCGCTCTTCTGACAACTGAAGTAAGGAAGGTATGAACCAATCATGGGAACGTGTATTTTAATAATATATTCTTCTTTCTATTTAGCTCATCACCAGAGTGGACATAACAGTGGTGTGATTCACAGTGGGATTTACTACAAACCTGGATCTCTGAAAGCCAAGCTGTGTGTGCAGGGTGCAGCCCTCTGTTACAAGTACTGTGACCAGAAGGGAATACCATATAAACAGTGTGGGAAGGTATAGGAACTGCTGTGTGTTCTTACTTTACCTTTGGAAACTGAGACTGTATAATGTATGTCACAATGTGTAGCATAGGCCTGCTTGTGGTCTTTCTCCCAAGAGATGAGTTTCTGCAACACGTACTACCTTCAGGATGAATGTGCCTTTTTGTTTTCTTCTTTCCAGCAACTCAAATCAGTTCCTTTTCTGGGCCTAAATAATAATTCTCCTTATCTGGGCGCTGAGCTGAAATAGCCCAGGTAATGGTGGAAGCCAGGCCCCATGGAGGGGCACCTGTGTACTTCCAAGGAACACAAAGGCTCTCAGTATGTGGATGCCATACTTCCTGGCATAGCAGGCTCCAAAAAGACTCCATGACTTGACAACAGCTTCAGATGTCACCCAGCTACATGCATTTATGCCATGTTACATGCAGCTAACTCAACCTGAAGTGCTGAGGACAGAAGAGTAGCTGTACTGATTCAGCTTGGGGTCTGCCCAACCCTATATCCTATTTCTGGAAGTGTCTATAAACAGAGACCCAGGAAGGAATGAGAACAGGACAAGCAAATTACTAATTCTCCCAGCTTCTAACTATTTTCAGCTCAGGTTATTTTCTGAGCCTGATCTGTTTTGTCCGTAGTGACTCTCGATGGATTTCTCTTCCAAGTGTTTTTGCATCAGAGCATCCTTTGATGAGCAGTTGCAGAGGTCAACAGCCCACTGCATGAAGAGTTACATCATTTTGAGACTGACTTGTACAAGCTTCATCTCATGGCCC
Source organism: Burhinus oedicnemus (assembly GCA_008921705.1). Taxonomy (NCBI): domain Eukaryota; kingdom Metazoa; phylum Chordata; class Aves; order Charadriiformes; family Burhinidae; genus Burhinus; species Burhinus oedicnemus. Next base: position 250,898 of record VFFE01006741.1, on the reverse strand, counting down.
CTAGCCCTTGTGTTGGAAGAGGCGATGAACAGTTGATCTGTGCTCACACTCTCCCAAGTTGCACATTATTTTATATCCCCTCCTCCCAAAAAGTCGTCCCTTCCAGCTGGTGAGTCTTAGTCTGCTCAGTCATTCCTCTTAGAGAAGCTTTTTCATGACTCTCTCCACCCTGTCTTCGTTCTCTGAACAGGTTGTAGTGTAATGCATCTTTGGTACAAGATGAGGACCACAACTGTGCACAGCATTCAAGGTGTGGTCAGACTCTGGATTTTTGCAGTGAAATAGTAGAGTTCTCTGTATTATCCTGTATCCTTTTCCTAGTTGTTCCTAACATTCAATTTAGGGCTTTTCAGCTGTCACTAGGCATTGAGCTGATGTTTCCATAGGCTTGTCTATCCTAACCCCAGGATCTTGGTCCTGACTGACAACTTTGAACTTGGATTCCATCATGTTATACATGAGGCTACGACTGCTTTTTCTGTGATCATCATTTCACATTTATGTGCATGGAATTTCATCTGCCATTTTTTTAGTGGCTCGTTCACCTTGGAAGGTCCCTCTGCAGTTCTTTACAGTCAGCTCTTGTCTGAACCACCTTGAGTCCCTTTAAACCATCATCTGACTTTCTCACCTCCGTGCCCTTTTCCAGGTTGCTCATAAACATCTCGGACAGCAATGCTGAGGTGACAAGCGCCCCTTCGGGGTCCCCTAGCTCAGCACCCCCTGGGAGCTGGGTGCAGATCTCTCCCAGCTCTGGGGTGCAGAGCAGAGAGCCCTGGATGTGGCAGTGTTGATGGGCCCTGCGCCACAGCAGGTGGCGGTTGTCGTGGCCTGGCTGCGCACAGTGCTGTCTTCATGCTGCGCTCCCTCCGCTGCAGCGCTGGTCACAAGATGGCACTGTGGATTTGCTCAGCGATACACCTGAACTTACAAGCCTGCTCTCAACTCAAGGCACCAAGACAGCAGACTTGCTCTGTAGGAGTCAGTTTGAGCTTGGGCAGGGCTAGCACTGACCCAGCAGCATTGCTGGTCCTCTGCTGACACTGAATTTGCGTGCTTCTGCATCGCTTTCCCCAGCAGTGTTTATTCCAGGGAAGATGATGTTAAAGCTTTACAGCTTGTTTTACATAAAACAGCCCCAGGCTTGGAGACCTTAGTGCCTTCTCAATGCAAAGATGCCTGTGTTGTCAGCCCTGAGCTGGACCTGGCCGTAGTATGGTCTGTGCAAATTTGGCACGGATAATTCATAGTCTGGATAAATCTCTTGTGATAGTTGTGAGCTAACTACATGGTGAAATGAAGTGAAGCTGATGCAGTTCAGTTGAGACACCGTGTCAGAACACGTCCTTACTCTTGTATCGAGACTGTTTGAGATTTGTACATCTTGGGTTAAGTTCATTTTTACTTTTGGAAGCATCCCAATGGCTCTTTAAAATCATATGCTCTTTTTTCACATTCAGATTTGTAGTCTCGTGGAAATATTATCCATTGATAGTAACTTAAACTACAGTTTAACATTTGTTTTTCACTCTTCTTAATATATTAGTGCTTTCTCAGTAATAGTAGGTATTTATAGAATCTTGTGCCACTAATGGCACAAACCACTTTTTTTCCCCCCTTGAATTATAATTTACTATTCACTCATTCACTGTTGCTTGCTTGTTAGCTTGGGCTTGATGCCAAACCTGAACTGGCTTTGTATGTTTTGCTCACTGGTGTGCCTTGTTATCTTTTCTGAAGCTAATTGTAGCCGTTGAACAAGATGAAATTCCAAGACTCAAAGCTCTGTATGAAAGAGGGCTGCAGAACAA
>VFFE01006741.1:193287-242405 GCA_008921705.1 Burhinus oedicnemus | reverse complement strand
TGAAGTGAAGCTGATGCAGTTCAGTTGAGACACCGTGTCAGAACACGTCCTTACTCTTGTATCGAGACTGTTTGAGATTTGTACATCTTGGGTTAAGTTCATTTTTACTTTTGGAAGCATCCCAATTGCTCTTTAAAATCATATGCTCTTTTTTCACATTCAGATTTGTAGTCTTGTGGTACTTTTAGCAAATATTATCCATTGATAGTAACTTAAACTACAGTTTAACATTTGTTTTTCACTCTTAATATGTTAGTGCTTTCTCAGTAATAGTAGGTATTTATAGAATCTTGTGCCACTAATGGCACAAACCACTTTTTTTCCCCCCTTGAATTATAATTTACTATTCACTCATTCACTGTTGCTTGCTTGTTAGCTTGGGCTTGATGCCAAACCTGAACTGGCTTTGTATGTTTTGCTCACTGGTGTGCCTTGTTATCTTTTCTGAAGCTAATTGTAGCCGTTGAACAAGATGAAATTCCAAGACTCAAAGCTCTGTATGAAAGAGGGCTGCAGAACAACGTCCGAGGTCTGAAACTGATTGGAGCAAAAGAAATACAAGCGAAAGAACCCTTCTGCCGGGTAAGGGATTTGCTTATTTTTATTTGGCATGAAAAACCTCAGTTTCTCAGGTGACTTTATTTTTTTAATTTAAAGTAAATATGTTTCTGGCCTTGAGGTAATTTGCATGGTTGACAAATTCAAAAGAGCCTGAAAACCCAGAAGAAATAAAATTGTCAACAAAAATAAATTTAACCATTTATTTCTGGAATTTTTTAGCTCAGTCCAGTCCTTCATATGCATTTGCCATTACATACGCATCAGACCAGGTCTAACACAACCTAAGGTGATCCTGCAGAATCTTGCTTGGTGACAGTTTCACCTCAGATTTCTCCTGCTCGCCTGTTCTCATTCCCATGCTCGTCAGTTCATAGTTCATCAGCTCTCGGGGTGCTGAAGTCATACAGAGTTGCTGCTGCCACTAATTGCAAATGATGTGCTGGCTGTTTCATAAGGGCCAGCATTCACAAATTAGAGAGCAGGTAGTCTGTTTCACTCACAGCCTATAAAAGGAATCAGAATTATTTGAGTCCACGTAGGAGACTCTATAGTCCCTGCGCAGAACTGAATTTATAGGCTAATGGACAGAGCCTACAAGCTGTTGAAACTTCATCCTTTTCCCAGTTTTACACAGTCATGTCCTCCCTGATGTGTATGCTCAGAAACAAAAAAATAGTTCTCCCACCAATGACAAGGGGTGATTTTTATTGTTTTTTTTAATCTTTCATTTTTTCCCCTTCTCCTTGCAGGTGCTTGCTTGTGTGTTTTTGTGGTTGATAGGCAGATTTTCCTGTGCGCAGGTTAAAGCTGCTATATCTGAGTTTATGCTGAGATGATTCTGCTCCTTCCCACTAAAATTATTTAACTTATAGTAAAGCTTGATAGTGCAGCAATGCAAATTCCTTCCCATCTGTAAGTGCGGACTTGGATGGAGCCAGTTTCAACCCAGTTGCTTCCTACATGCGTGATTGTTATGTAGCACTTCTCCGTATGTTTATTTTCACAGCAGGAGAAATGCGAGTAGTTTATGGAATACAGATTTCTTGTTGTTTAGTATATCTTTGATTGAGAGGAGAATCTGGATATAAATTCCCCATACTGTTTCATCTGGCATCTTGCTATTGGTGTAGCTGCATGACTCATTGCTTATCAGTGATTGTAGGCACAGACAAAAATTTTCTGGAGAGGAATCTTTTTTTATCTTTTTTTTTGTTGTAAACATTTTGTATCCGCTCCTTAAGACATTTTTTGCATGTTCAAGATCCAGCTGAGCGTTTACTTCTGTAAATGAGCAGATTCAGATGGGTCTTGCTACAGTTGCTTTGGTTTCCTAAGCTGAGTCCTTTCCTCGTAAGCAAAGGGATCTTGAGTTGTGTTATAAAACATTGCACTGGAGAGAAAGGTTTTGTGTAAGATACAGTTTTGCCAACTATTCTGGTTGCCTTGGGCATGTAAATGGCCGCTGCTATTGTAGTATCTGAGTGGCTGACAGTCTTTTACTGTAGTCACACTTCCAGCATCTCTCTGACATAAAGCAGTTCTACTATCCTTATTTCATATCCGGAACTAGGGAAATACTGTGATGCCATTAGCATGATAAAAATTATGTGAGAAACTGAGCCTTTCTGGTATAAAGATAGTAAAACGTCTCTGAGAAACATTAAAAATTCTAGCTATACACTGGACTTGAACCTTGCTTTCTGCTAATACAAGCATAGGCTGTTGTCTAACTCAGGAGGGACTTTTCTCTCTGATGCGCAGTGCAGTAAGTGTTGAGATGATGTCTTTTAGCCTTGCAGGAGGCATTGGCGATAGCCATGCCTCAGGTAGAACTCCCAAGTGACCATTTGCAGGTGGAATTGTATAGTGCGTGGTAGAAAATAAGTACGTATTAGCTGAAGCCAAGGTTAGGTAACCTGTTTTATCATTAAGCGCTCTGTCGAGAAGACTTGTTTATGCTGTAGTTACATGATCACTTAATTCACCGTAAGTAGTTTTTGCCATATTAGTTGTCAGCGAATATGAACACTGGAGCTGCCACATGGAGGAACTAGGAACGAGCAGCCAGGGATGAGGAGACAGCAGTACTCCCTCCTCAACGGCAGTGCATATTCCAGATGAAATATTCTCTGTATTGAAGACCCAAAGTCCACATACAGCCTTCACTGTTCTTCTCTATCTGAATACTGTTTCAGGGTCTGATGGCCCTTGATTCTCCATATACTGGCATTGTGAATTACAAACAAGTGGCTGAGTCCTATGCTGAAGACTTCCAGGAAGCAGGTGGGACGATCTTGACTGATTTTGAAGTTACAAACATGGAGATGGCTAAAGAAAGTTCTTCAGAAAGTGAAGACGGTAAGGCAGTTTTTTGCCTCCGTTTACTACAGTCCTGCCAAAAATCTTGTTCAAAACACATTTGCTTTAACTGAAATCACGTTTCTGAACCCTTCTGTCTCATAGGGAAGAGACAAAAGGCAAAATTATGTTAGACTATTGAGCAAGCTCACTTTTTTTTCTCAGGCAGGTCACCCTTCAGCTGAAACATTTAATGCTGATGGAAGAAAGTGACAGTAAAAGAGAGGAAGTAGGTTGTTCTCTCCTATTAAAATCAAATTTAGCTGAATATTGCATGCATATTCTTGTGATAGTGCTTTTTCTTTATCCTGGAAGGCAGGTTGGATCTGTGCTGGTACACATATGGAAAAATAATAAAAAACCCCCTATTAATTCCGAAGTACAGTTATGTCCAACAATATCAATTATGTTAATAGCAGTTACTCCATAGCTTGGAGATCTTCCAGTGGAAGAGCCCTTAATCATGACAAGTTGCTTGTTCTGTCAGTTTTCTGTTACATATTCTATTAATTCCTTCTCTTGTCTAATTCTATCACAGGATTGAAATACCCAGTCATTGTTAGGAACTCAAAGGTAAGAGCTAAGTTGAGGAATTAATGGCTTAATAGAAAGTTATTTCTCCTTTTCTTAAGAATTTTTGTTTAGTCCTGGTGGATTAATCAGCTCTCTAAAAAAAGGTTGAAAAGCTGCTGTTCGGTAACACTATCACTGTCATCTAGGACTGCTTTTATAAAACAGCTGCAATCAATTCCTAACAATGAGCTTGTTCAGATTTTACTGTGTACTGGGAATAAGAATGAAAGTCTGACTTTTTGCTGCCTGACTTCTTTTTGACTATACGTCCCTTATCTTTATTTGCACATTCTTATGCTTGTTGTTTCCAAGGACTCCTTTTATCACTTACTCATTTGGTGAGAAACACCTATTTTCATGTTTGCTTTTGGTCTTTGGCATCTATAAAAATCATAAGGAGGCATCTAGAATCATTTTATCATCAGCCACAAGCTCATTTAGTAAAGCAGGTGCATATACTGGTGTCATTCCTGCAGGTCAGTTAATGCTGCTCAGGAAATTTAGCTGTAACCTTTTCACCTTCAGGGGAGAATATCTGGACTCTTCTTTGGGGTGGGGGGGGAAGGCAAACAAAACCAACCTCACTCCTCCCCAATAGTTTTAAAGTTAGCGCTGCTGCTTTCTTGTTCTATTTCTGCTTGTTCATTAAAAAGTAGCTTCCAAAATCAGTTAGATTCGCTCACCAAATACTGATTTTTTTAAAAATTTTGTTATTTTTATGGAAACATTTTTAGTTGAAGAAAAACCCCATAGTATTTGCAAACAAATACTGTGAGCTATATAGATAGATAGGTAATAGTTTGTGATTTTATTTATTTATTTAGATGGTAAGGTGTTCAGATACTTAACAGCTCTCCATAACTGTGTGCTATGAACTTGCGTAGCTTTCTGGGTGCATTACTGTTCAGTAGTATGACCACTCCCAGTGCGTGCGGCGAAATCTGTTAACAGCTTTATTTAACCAAACAGATTGCGGTTCCTTAGCTACTGCAGCTATCACGCACCCTCCGGCTACGGGAACCTGGCCAGGGAGCTGCAGGCTAGCCTGGGATCAGGGCTTGGTAGGATGCAGAGGTGAGGGAGCGCCAGGGAAGACATTCGCTTTGCTGGAGGAGCAGAGTCTTTGACCCGATGCGTTGAGGCTCTGCCCCGTACAATGAGCGTGCTTGTGTAACGCACCAGGCTCTGTGTTCTGGGAACTGAACAAGAAGGTAGTCTGAGAATCGATTACGTGTTTCTTTTTTTATTCTGGCTTTTTCTTCCTCTCCCCACCCCTTTTCTATAAAGATTCTTCCAGTCTTACCTGCCCAATGAATTGCCATTTTAGGATAGTTGTCCTCCAGGGAATAAAGGAGAATATTATAAAGAATTAAATGAAACAATTAAATGTTTCTGCCTCCTTTTGAAAATATGGTTGGTTTTCTTTCTGGTCGTGACTCAGTTTTTTCCAAGGCTTGTCGGTGATGGGTGGTTTTTTAGTAGATATGTTGAATTTTTGTGTGTTGTATGTATTGGTTTTTGTTGGTTGTTTGGTTTTTTTTTCCACAGGGTGAGGAAATCTACTGTCGGCACATTGTGACTTGTGCAGGACTTTACTCAGACCGGCTGTCTGAGATCAGTGGCTGCAGCCCTGAACCTCGTATTGTGCCCTTCCGGGGAGATTATTTGGTGCTAAAACCAGAAAAGTGCTATATGGTTAAAGGAAATATTTATCCGGTATGTACTCTCTTGTTGGTCTTTCATGGTGTGCTCTTAAGAACTGCTAGAACTACGCAAACAGGGGTGTTGTGGTTTGGGCCGGACTGGCCAATGAAAACGAATGACAGATGCTCTCCCCCACCTCTCTCTTCAAGGAGAGGAGGGAGAGAGAGAAAGAGACTTATGAGCGTAGCAGGAACTAAACTACTTTAATGAAATATTAATAATAAAATAATAAAAAGAAAATAGTGAAATATATACAAAACCATATCAGGCTCCCAGGATGACAATCACATCACCAGCAGGCACTAGGGAAGTCCCAGACTGGACTCAGTGACAGATGGGAACTGGGTTCTGGATCTGGATTCAGGATCAGGATCAAAGGCAGACGAACAGACAGAGTCCTCCACGGACGCTGGCCACTGAAGAAAGAGGGCTGACCCTTTGATCCCTCAGCTTTTATACTGAGCATGGTGCAGATGGAGGGAATACCCTGTGGGTCAGGTTTGGGTCCCCTGTCCTGTCCGCTCCTCCCCGCAGGGGTGACCCCTCTACGCTTTTCCGCTTCCCACCCTCCAACGGGGCAAATACCAAAGTTGGCTGGTCTTGGCTGTAGAGCAGTAAGGATAAGCAGGAGCCTCTCTGCATCCCATCCCTTGGCATCAACTATAAACATGGGTCTGATCACTCTGAGAGCAAACAGTTTCTGCAACATGTGCTGGTAATTTCAGTAGTTAGAAGAGGCCTGGCTTAAAAGTAAAGTTACTGAACAAAATTGGTCCTGTTTTACCTCAAACCAGGACATTCCACCCCTTATTCCATACCATTTGCATCTTGCTCAGATCACTATTACTTTTTATCTATCAAATCTATACACACACAGACACCAGCACAAAGGGCAATATTACGTGGTTATTTCTGTTAGACTGCAGATAGTGATGCACAACATGTGGATGTAAATTCAGTTGCTTCCTGACAGGACAGCTTGTTTTTGTTCATTCTTGAGGAACAAGTAGAAGTACCATGTGGCAAATTATTGCCAGTTGGGTTTTTTTTGTTTGTGGTTTTGGTTTTTTTAATTGGGAAAGAATGAAACATTTAGCATGATAGCCACATGCTCACAAAAGCCTGGCTTCTTTCTTTATGTTATAAAATAAATCTGTAGGCAGGATTCAGAAGTCAATGAGGGACAACAGTAAATAATTAATTACTTAGATGTAGGATTTAGTCTTGTGTGCTAATACCCAAAGCTCCGATTTAGATATTTGCCTCTCACCTGCATCTTTGAATTAGCTTTACTTTGTATGACAAAAAATAGACATGGGAGGAAAAGGACAAGTTTTCTACCATCTAATATAGGCAAATAGTGTGATGAAGAGGAGCAATTCCAGACAAAAATTGAAGTTAGCACGCAAGGAGAGAGAATTCCTAGGGCAGCATTTTAGTTAATTCATGCAGTATGTTGAAATACCACCTTTCTGAATATGAACTTAGGTTTGCATGCTAAACACTGGAGCAGGTTGCCCTAGGGAAACTGGGTGTTTGACCTCTTCTCATCTGGGAATGATTTAGGATACTGTCTTGGGATGGGAGGGAGGAACTGGCTGGGATGTGAGGGTGGCTTCCAGCCTTGTTTCATGGCTGTGTGAAGATAGCTTCTACCCTTCGAATTTTTTTGTTGTGGCCAAATATGGTAATAAGATTAGAAAATTGCACAACTCTTAGCAATATGTTACTGGAAATGTAATGTAGTTTGTGGAGTGGTTACACTAAGCTTCGAAAGTGTTAAAAGCATCTTTTTAACAGGAAAATCAGTGCACAGAATACAGAAAAGGAACATCTCTTAAAGCACTTTTTAGTCTTAACAATACTGTTTTTTGAGAAATACCCAATACTTGCTTATTTTCAGACTATAACACAGTCACGTCTGTAGTCACCTTTTCTAAATAGCTAAAGATCTTCAAGTGCCAGCTCATGTAGAGGTGTGCTTATTTAATACTTATATCTGCATACAGACAGCTCATTTCTGTTTCAGCCTTCGCACACAATTACACTGTATTCCATTCACAAACAAAAAAGAAACTGCAGATACTTATTATTAGCATTAATCAGACTTGCTAACTGCAAGTTGTTTTGAGCAATACAGGCATGGTGAGGTTTTCCTAATATTTTATAACCCATTTCATTGCAGTATAATTACTACCGGTGAATAGCATTAGTGTGTCGTTGGGTTTGTTGTGGGTTGATTTATATCCTGAGAAATCGTGTACTTTTTTTTCTTTTGTTTGTTTTGGTTTTACCTAAGATGCAGCGTTACTTGGCCCTGCTGTGTTCTTCTGTGTTTTAAATTAGTCATGTGCTATAACTGCACAATTAACAAGCAGAAAAACCAGTGCAGGAGGCAACTGTATGGTTATATGACTCGAATTTTGTTGCAGTGATTGGAAATAAAATGGCAAATCTACTCCCTTTTTCACTTGTTAATTTAAAAATAGTTATTTCCATTTATTGGGAGGAGAACTCCTCTACTGTGTTTTGGTTTCTTTTATTCACTCTCTCACACAATCAGCTGTAAATTTCTGTACTTTCCTCCTCACAAATGTTTTCCACGTTTCCTGGACGAGTTTGTTGACTTGGGTGGTTGCATGGCTGTTTCTCTGATCTGCTTTGTAACAGCTGTAATAACTTGTTGTATCCCACTTTAGGTTCCCAATCCTCGCTTCCCTTTTCTGGGATTTCATTTCACACCAAGAATGGATGGCAGTGTTTGGCTTGGTCCTAATGCAGTACTAGCTTTTAAGCGAGAGGGCTACAAATTGTTTGACTTCAGCACTGGAGACTTCTTAGATGCTGTAACATACAGGTAATATCTTGTCTTTTTGTCTGCTGAACGCAGTTATTTAAATGTCAGCTTGTGACTCCATGAAAGCTAGTTCTTGTCAAAAAGCCTGCTTTTGCCAAGTTTTTGGTGTGTTTAAAGACAGTTGTGCTGATAACGGTGGACTTTGCCAAGACACTTGACTTCATGTGATGTAATATTTGAATTTTCATAAACTACCAAGACATGTCTCGGCTGGTCTGAGAATGTGGCTGCTCATCGGAAGGTACTGGTGAGCCATGTTGCTACTCGTGGAGTTCTTCCAGGCTTGGCTTTGGTCTCATGCAGTGTAATGTTTTAATCAACCTAGACAGTGTGATTAAAATACCTGCAGAGGATGCTTGGAAGAGAGAACACAGAGTGGTCTGAATTGCCATGTTAAACTTTGTCAGACCATTGACACACACGTAAAAAATGTCCAAGTGCAAGGAAATAACGTTAAGGGCCACAAATGCAGGCTGGGAAGCTGTCTTAGAAAGCATATCAGAGAAATTAGGAATCATTGCTAAAATGGCAAACATAAGTGAACAGAATAGCTGTAGAAGTCAAGAGAAATCTTGCTTCACTATGGGGGGCTGGACAGACCATTACCAAGTGCTTAATTTTAGAAATCAGACTTGAAAAAGGATGTGAAAATATTGGGGAGGATCCAAGGAGAGGCTGCAAAACAGGTCAGGGAACTGGAAAATAGATTTCTGGCAAACAGCTCAACTTAATGCAGTTATTAAAGAGTTGAAAGCATCTTTATCATTGTCTATAGATTTTTATACTGGAAGACTTGAGGAAAGCAAAGCAAGCAAACAAGACTTGCAAAGATAAAGCAAGTTTCATTGACTGGAAGCTGAGGGTTTTAGGAGTGTGACGGTCTTTTCAGAATGATTGTGGAAAAAAGTCTCAAGTGGCATGTCTGTCTTCCCTCGTGTGTGTGGGTTTTCAGTCTCCTGCCATTTGACTGGACCAGAGAAAAATCCTGGACATAGGAAGGACTGGAGTTCAGAGTTAATTCTCAAAACAAGAATGTAAATGCAACACTACAGCTTTGTGAACAAGGTTTGTTGAAGCAGAGAAAGACAAACGTATTTCTCAAGTAGAAAGCACGACGGATTACTGATGTTGGGAATGGGAACTTTTGCCATGCATTTGCTACCTTCTTAGACAGTGTTATTTTGACATGGCTGCATTTATTATGGAAGATTTGTTCTTACTGCAGTTATTTTTTCTCTCCACAGTGGGTTATGGAAGCTTGTGCTGAGAAACCTGTCTTACGGACTGAGTGAAATATACAGAGCGTGTTTCCTTAGCGCACAGGTGAAGGAACTTCAGAAGTTCATCCCTGAGGTCACCATCAATGATGTACTCAGGTAAAGAAAATTCTTGTTAGTAACACCCAGTGGCTTGTTAAATCTCTTATTTTTAACAGTAGCAAATGTAGCATTAGCTTACTCCCTTCCTCCACCAAAATATGTTACCAAAGCATAGAAGCATTTAGATGCTTTCTACAGGAAGGCCTTTTCTATTGTGTTTGCTTGTGTATAGGCAAGTGTGCTGAATATTTCTGTGACTTTCTACGCTCTCCATAGGCTGAAATTCACAGTTGTGACACATTCACCAGAAAGAAAAAGTCTCTTTATCCTAGCAACACATTCAGTAGCCTGAGCGTAATCTGAGTTCACCAAGAAAGCAAAACACTAGTGAAATTCAGAGGCGAAGCCAGACTGTGGGTTGCTACTGAGTGAATATTGACTTAGGTTAATCTTCTCAATAAAATTGTATTAAGCTTCTTACTACGTGGAGAGAGAAACTAATTTAAAGGAGTTTAGAAATGCCAAGGAACTGAAGAGACTCCTGAGGAAAGATGAAGCATCTAAGTACATGGAGGTGGGTTTAACTGTCCAACAATTTGCAGGGAGAAAATCCAGAATAAGAAAAGCTCGAGCTTGGTAAAAGGGAGTTACCTAGCTGAGGCAGTATACCATTGGCATGAAATTAATGTTTGACACGGCTTTCAAAACAAAGGGTTTCCTTTTTGAAAAGACAGGGCATGTTTGTGTGGGAGGGGGAGTAACTTCACAACCAGGAGAGATACAGAAGATCCTCTGCTTAGTTACCTGCCTTTGTTTTACGGTAAGGACTGTGAGACGTCTGCTCTGCCTCACAAGTGTTAAACTTCCCTGTGCTCCCCCAAAAGCCTGACTGGGCTTTGACTCCACAGTCTGCCTTCCTTTCTCTTTCCCTGGGCACCTTCACAAGGTCAGAACAGGACTGATTTTCTGACTTCAGAAAATGTTTTCTTTCTAATGGTGGCCTCCTCCTTTATTTTGCAGGGGTCCATCCGGAGTGAGAGCTCAAGCATTGGACAGTGACGGAAATTTGGTAGATGACTTTGTATTCGATGGAGGCAGTGGAGATATTGGAAGCAGAATTCTTCATGTCAGAAATGCCCCTTCTCCTGCTGCTACCTCCTCTCTTGCCATCGCAAAAATGATTGCAGATGAAGTGAAGCAAAGATTTGAATTGTGAATGATTGATGGGTGTAGTGCGGTTTTACCCCTCTTGTATGTGTAGCAGCTTGTCTGCACTGAATGAACTCTGCAGCCTTTAATGACAAAGATAAAAACGGGCAACGTGTTGCGTGCAAGACCAGCACTGGTATAGCTGTGCAGTGCAAAACCAGCATTTGAAATGTTTGCCTTTGCCAGCCCACAACTTCTCAGCTTGACGAATAAAGGAGTTACAGTGCCTGGTAAGACCTGGTGCGGTACCACCATCTGCGAGAAAGAAGCAAACATCCCCGTTCGCAGTAAAGGTTTGTTCACCTGAGCAGAAACAGCCTGTGGAGGGGCTGGTGCCAGGCACAATGTGAGGTCTCTCCAACCCTAGTGAGCCATTAGGTGGAGCTGGAAGAGCCTCTGTGGTGGGGTTGCCCACACAGACTTCTCATGCCTCTGCTCTAAACACTGCCTCCTCCTCGCACTCCAGAGAGGCGGTCAGTCCTGTCCTCTGAAAAAACACAAGCATGAGGTGGTTCTCTGTGTGCTTTCTCTCTGACTCCCTTTAAATTGGAGTCTACAGTCCTGTAGCTTATATTAAAGTAATGGAGATAGAAGGATAAACCCTGATTAAGGGTTCTGCTGATATGGAATTAAGGGCTTTATCAGAGACTGAAAACAATATTCAGAGCCTTCTACATGAATGTAAAGTATTTCAGAGAAAAGTAAGCCTAACAAGGGATTACCAAATCCAAGTCAATTTAGATACGCAATCCAGATACACTGTCTATCTGATCGCTGTCTCTATTTTTTTGTAGAGCTGAAATTAAAATGTATACATAAACAGTCATTTTTCATTTAACTTAAATCTGGGAAGTCAGCACCGCTCAGAAACTACTTCAGTGATTTGGGTTTTTTTTCCTTTGAATACTGTTAATGCAAAAGGAGCTTATCTTTGTACTGTGTGTTGAGCAATCCAGTGGAAATAGTCTTTGTGAAAGCACATGTGAAGGGAGGGAAGCTACAGAAACCTGTCTTTATTGAGTCATGTTGCATACTGCTTCCCTCGGAGCCCAAACAGCAATGAGTCAGGAAGGCTTCCCATTTCCCACATGGTTGGCAAGAGGGAAGCTTAGGAAGTGCTGGTTACTCTTCTGAACCCTTATTGATATTTGAAGTTTTATCAAAGGTACACCTGGAAGAGAGTCTGTGTGGAGAACGTGCTTTAAACTAGAGATGTTAAACAAGTTTGGTACTGAGCTAAGTGAGTAGCTTGGTGTGTTCTGCATAATTGCTACAAAAAGAATTATGTGGCCCCAGGGACAAAGTACTTGAGAATACTTTTAAAGCAGATGTTCACAGGATGTTGGGTAATACAGATAATTGTGGGTAGTTTGCTACCAGGCAATTTGCCATGCTCATATATTTTTTTTTAAAGTTACTTTCTTGTACTCCTCTGACATGCATGAGGGAGTGTGGTAGTGTGGGAGGTCAGGTGTGCTAGCTGATCTTTTTACTGTACGGAGCTGAGACGCTTTTGAGAGAGAAAGGACTTAACCTGTATTTTTTTTTTCTTTTCTTTTTTTTCCCTGGTGACATATACTTTACCAGAAAAGTGACTCCCGTATAAGGGCAGCCTGGAAATTCAAATAATAAGCCCTTCACAGGAAAGCTTTGGTCATTATTCTTAGCCACGATGACACTAGACAGAGATTCAGATATTCCCAATGCTAAAATGCCATACGGCTGTGTAAAAGTTATATCTTCACAATGGAACAATCATATCTTCACTCCCTGCCAGAACTGTTGCCTATCAACAGTAAATACTACAAAAGGATTGCAAAAGCGACTTCCTCCCACACAAGGTGTGGCCCTAACATGTATTAACAGAATAAAGAACACTAAAATGTAAAGCAGTCATATACTATGGTGAATCTTAAGTCAGCACATTTAACTCTGCAGCCTGCTGTGCTTTTTACTCTCAGGAGATGATTATTTTGGGGTAGAGTTTACCTGAAGCTTTTAAATTATGAATCTTTATGTAGCATTCTATGAAATATTTATATTTTTAGAGATAAAGTTATAAACCTTTTTAAAGCAATAACTTCAGAGAATTATGACAATGGGGTTTCGTACATAAATCTTGTTGCCCATGACATGTGAAAATGTATGAATATATTTTCTAAAAGGGTCTAATTCACTTGGATGGCTTAATAACTGTGCCTTTCTCTATTACTATTAAAATAGCACAGTGGTGGTTTTTTTTTTTAATTGCTGTAAGGTCTGTGTATTTCTCCTGACTCACAGAAAAGTTTCACTGCTATTTGCTAATTCTCGTCTGAATTAGGCAGGATATAGCTCTATATAATAGGAATTACTTTATTTAGGGGGACGACAGCACATGACCGAACTTGTCTTCCTAAAGTACCTGTATCGTATCTACGCTTGTTACACTTCACAGCTTTTTCTCACACAGGGATGTCTGCAACGGACAGAACTAGTTTTAAGCCTGATCTGGAGCTGTAATGGCATGTGGAATGGTAGTTGTTGAAATTCTGAATAAATGCATTAGGACAGCTTTGGACAAACACAATGTATTCTCCCAAAACCTCCTGTAAGGTCAGTCATGAACTCTGGGAAGAGTATGGCATATTGTAGCATTTTTTAAAATGTTGCAAAGAAATGATGTAGCGCCGCGTGTCATGGCTTACTTGGGTGGCTGCTGTTGGCAAAACGAGCTCCTTGAGGGCACTTCGGTGCGTCCGGTCACCACTGCCACACCATGGAGCAGCTCAGGCTGGCTGGAGAAGAGCGGAATGTCACATCCTGAGGAACGCGGGCGTTTCGGGGCCGCGGAGGTGGGGACACGGTGCCAGGTGTGAGGTGCTCACCTCGTCGGCTTCCAGAGCCGGCATCGAACTGCGGCTTGGCCCATCTCCCCGTCCTTGCCCAGGCGTTGCACTCGGGATTACCTTTTTCTTTTTCCTCACGGTTCGGGTTTGACGAACAAGTGGCTTCCCACAGAAATAACTATTTTGTTGGGAACCTTCCCGGGCCTCTCTGGTGCGGTAGGAAGGTCGAGACGGCGGAGCTGCCATGGCCTGTGCCCGTCTCCTCTGGGAAATCTGTCACCACAAGGGATCACACTCTTGCTGGCAGAAAGGCACTTTTTCCCCCACCTCCGATTTAATTTATCCTCTCCCTCAGAGAGGGACAAGTCTCAAAAGAGGAGAGAAATTAATTCGCTGGCTGTGGAGAGCCCGCTGTGCCCCGGCGCGGCCGGCAGGGGGCGCCGCGGTAGTGGGCGGGGGAAGGGCAGCATGGTGGCGGCGGCGGCGCATGCGCGCCCAGGGCGGCGGCGGTAGCGGGCCGCAGCGAAGCGGGGCCGAGGCCGCCTCACCCGCCGCCCCGTCAGCGCACGGCGGGCGGCCCGGAGCCCGGCCCCTCCCGCGCCGGATGTGATGGCCGCCCGGGCGGGGGGGTGAGGAGCGAGACAAGCGGCGGCTGAGAGGCCGACCCGGCCCTGACGAGCGCCGGCGGCGGCTTCTCCTTCCCCTCAGCGCCCCCTCCTCCTCCTCCTCCTCCTCCTCCTTCCCCTCTCAATGCCCCGGGCGCCGTAGCCGGCGGGGAGCGGCGAGGCGGGCGGCCCCGATGCGGAGGAGCCGCCGGCGGGCGCCATGCAGCCGCCGCCGCAGCCGTACGAGTTCTTCGGCGAGGAGAACGGCCCGAAATGGCGGGGGCTCTTCGTGCCCGCCCTGCGCAAGGTCAGTCCGCCGGCGGGGAAGGCGGGCGGCACCTGCGCCTCACGCCGCCCCCGGCAGCGCCCCTTCCTCGCCCGCAGGCCCTTCTCCCGGGGCTCCTGGCGCCGGGGCCGCACCGCTACCCCCGACAGCCTTCTCCTCGGGCAGAGCAGGGGCGTGCGGCCCCTGCGGGACCTCCCCCGCCCTGTCCCTTCGCCCCTCACGGCGGGGCAGAGGCGGGAAAGGGGCCTCCGGAGCGCCTCTTGCCGACCCCCTGCTGAGGTAGGGGCGCCCGCAGCGGGCTGCCCGCGCCCACCTCCGGACGGTGCCCGTGCCCCTGTCGTGCCCTGCGTCCTTCTTTGTGGGCAGATGGTGCCGGGTGAGGATGGGGTGCCCGGCGGACTCTCCTCCTCCTGTCACCGGCTGCTTCTCCTCCTTCGCCCCTCTGGCCGGCGCTTGCCAGAAGGGCCGCTGATGGTATTACTGATGTGCTTCCGAGATGTGCTGTGGGGAAGGGCAGCCTTCCATCCCTTCCCCGCGGCGGTTCTCCAGACGTCTCCTCCCGAGCCGGGCTGCCTTGCTGCCCAGCCCGTTTGAGGTGTTTCGGACCCGCTAACAGCGGGCTGCCCGTTAGGTTTCTGTGAGAGACCAAGCAGCCGTGGCCCAGGTTAAAGCCGGCCTGTGTTTTCTTAAGAGAGAGAAACAACTGCTTACTGCATAAATGAGATGATAAACTATGTGGGAAACCGCTGAGCCTGTCGTGGGGGAGGAATTTTATCTTTTTATGATGTGTTTTGCATAGGAGGGTAGTCCCCAGCCCGTCATCTTCATGTAGGACATTCCCAATAACGGAGGCAGTGGGTTAAATTGAGGCTGGTGGGGCACGGGGGGAGTCATGGTGTTCTGCTGTGTGTCACTTGCTTGTTACTATTGCAAAGGTTGAGGACAATTATATATTTGCCTCATCCCTGGAGGTGTTCAAGGCCAGGCTGGATGGAGCTTTGAGCAACCTGGTCTAGTGGGAGGTGTCCCTGCCCGTGGCAGGGGGGTTGGAACCAGATGGTCTTTAAGGTCCTTCCAACTCTAACCATTCTATGATTCTCACATAATGGCGTGCTGGGCAGTACTGTGATACAAGTAATGCAGGCACTCATCTTTGTGGTGTTTTTTCTTTTTTTTTTTTTCCCCCCAAGAATAGATTTAGTGATGGTGTGGGGTAATGATTTGCATTTGTTTTGGGTCCCAGTGTCACTTGTATTAAAAACCACTGAAGGCAGCTAAGTAGTCTTGCGGCTGGCATAAAAACCACTAATCGCCTGTCTGAAGAATCCTGGATTTTCTACTCTTTACTCTTAAATCTCTTCCTCCTGGTAGTAGTTGCTTTCCAGTGTGTCTCAGGAAGCTTAGAGAATGCCATGCTGTGCTTTTCCTGATCACTGGACGTTGACATAAAACAGCACCTTGACACCAACCAGCATCCACCCAGACGTGAGGTATAGCTGTATCGGTTTGTCCAAAGGGATTTCTTTAAAACTTTAAAGGTGTTTTCATCATTCTGAAATACATGTAGTGTAAAAGCTGGTGGGTTAATGTTGCTCTTACTGTCTCTGTACGTTTGGTTTTGGTGAAAACAAACAGGGTAGGAACTTAGACCTTCTAAACAGAGGAAATAAAGACTTCATATCAGTGACTGCTTGTAAAAATTTGTAGTTGCTTATAGACGTTTGTTTTTTTTCTTCCTGGGAAAGTTCCTTGTCTGCAGTACCCACCCTTTAGCATGAAGCAATCGAACCCTAATGTGCATTTCTTTTATGAACACACAGTATCAGTGAGTCAAACCAAAATTGTATCATAGTTCCAGTTATTGCAGTCAGGCTATTAGGGAGATGCTGTCAGTTTTAATATATTCTTTAAAAGATTGAATGCCCTAATACGAACGCTGGAGATCTTTAAACCAGAACATTTTAGAAAATTTATGGGTGGTTTTGTTTACATCTTGCATTTTCACTTCGATACTGAGATGAGAGCATTTCCGTTATTTATAGGAGAGCTGAAGAGTGTGGCGCTGAACCCAAAGTGCGCACCAAAGTACAAAGATTTTGTGTTAGTTTCAGAATTTATAAAATATTACCACTGTTTTCAAATAGTCTGCAGTTTCATCTTGAAGAGGTTTAAAAGTCTGCTTGTCCGCCAGTTTAGATGTGATCTTTTCAAGCAGGTTGCTTTTGTGATGAAAATTTTAAAGAAAACCTGAGCTTGAGAAGCTTTTTAGTTAAACGCCTGGAATAGTTTGTTGGTTTTTTTAAACTTCTAAGCTGGGTTTTCATCACAGTAGCCTGTGCTGCAAGGGCAGAGATAGTATTCTATTTCCTATTCTTTTCCTTTTAATAAACGCTTCTTGAAGAAGAGAAACTAGTAGTACAAAAAGAGGAAAGCTTTTGGTTTTTCCTTGTGTATGTTAAGGTGTGAGAAATCTTAATTCTAAAATGCAGAAAGGTGTGGAGCTGGATAACGAGCCAGTACAGTTCACTAGCAACGGGTAGTATTTCCTTGCTTCTTGAATTTTAAGTCCATAACGTGCTTTGAAGAGCTCCGCTCTCTTTCTTTATGCATTCAGCAAGTTTAAGGTTACTTCTTTTTATCAAGCCACTTTTGAACCCTTGCATTTATTTTAATTCTCTGCGGTTGACACCTAACAAATCATGAGTGGGGGGAAAAATGGTAAAATACATCAGTTCTTACTTTTATATGTGGAAAAAAAGATGAGAATTTGTCTTTTGAACAATATTCTGTATAGATTTAAGTGGTCATACATCTTTAAGGTTTAGTAGAGAGTGCTAAATTATACCTACCAGTGTGAGTCTTTTTAGGAAAAAACAAAGCTAAATGGCAAGACATCATTAAACCAGATTTTTTTAAATAGTTTTTTTAATATATGTATATCACCATATTCTTAGCACCAGTACCTTGGAATCCATTAAGTTAAACATTTTAAAGCAGTTTTGTGTATTGCCTCTCTTCTACCTGGTAGATTTATAAGCACATCCTTACTCTAAAACATTTTACTTTCTTCTGTTGCCGTGCTGGAAACCTAAGTAGGAAGTGAGTATAATGAAACTCGTTATAAAAGTCCTGTCAAAGTAAATGAATCAGAAGAAAACAATATTTTTCTCTGGTCGCACAGGTTATAGTTACGTGAACTGCTGTTTGTGGCAAGTAAATCACTTCAAACAAATCTCCGGTCTAAGCTTTATAAAGGCTTTTAATCTGGGAGCTGACTTCAGTTATTAAAGGATCACAATGTCTCTTTGAATAGTTCTCGAAGCATGCAGGCAGCTGTTCCAGCAGAAATCACATGCGTTTCAAACGCCTCGCTGGCGGGGTCGCTTGGGTTTACATCCTCGGGATGTTGATACTGGCAGCGGCGTTAAAGCTGGTGCTGGACGGGGCAGTGCTGCTCTGGGGGGCTTTGCTGCTGCCCCCTCTGCAGCCGGCCAGATCCTTCTCCAGTGAAACCAGGACCTGCTGGGGAGGATTTTTTTCCTCTGGTGGGCAGGTGCTGGAGGGGAAAGTGGTGTTGGGGAGTTTGCTCTCTCCCCCTTTTTCATTTCTCCAGGTGTCTGTTGTTTGGGTTTGTTTGTTTTTTAGCTGTTCCTGGCCCGATGGCCTTTGTGGGGAAAGATGTCAAATTATGAAACCCATTTCTAAAGCTGGCATTTCCATTTTGTAACTGGGTTTTCTAGCACAGATCCAGTGCCAAAGCTTGTTCTTGCTGACTGTCAATTCTTCCAGATGAAACTTTCCAGAACTGAATTGATTTTGCAGGTTGATATCAATGCTTTGATGTCATATCTATTAATCTTAGACTGGGATTACAGGGGAGCCCAAGAAAATCAGGCATGAATCTCGGTGGTAGCAGCTGAGTGTGTAACTTCCACCAACCTGCTGAAGGTCCCAGTTTGAATGTGCTGGACATGCATCGTGTAAAAAAGTTTTTGGGAATTGTAGCTGAAAACTGCATTAATGCCAAATATCTTCCATTGCTACCTGGAATAAACTTCTATTCCAATTACTTGGAACAAATTTTCAAAATGAAATGGGTGACTCCATAGAACTAGCGTGTATTTTTGAAAATAGTGCGTAATATGTTGTTGGAGATGTATATATGGATTTATTTGTCTTAAAAGATTCTTGTGTGTTCTTCGCATGCATTATCATTTGTGCGTGCTCTTAGAAATCCACTGGCAAATTAAAAATATTTCTGTAAACAAGAGCTGTGTATTCACTTGCTTTGTTCTTTGATTTTTCTAAATTAAGTTCACAAGCATCTCATAGGTATTATTGTTTTGGTTTTCTCCATTATGTACAAATAGAGGCTGTCAAACAGTTAATACATTTCTGCAGGCACTACACATGTTGGTGTAATCATGGCACTGTGCACTATTAGCATTTTCTACAACAATTCTACTATTGCTCTGGACTACTCATCAAATTTCTAGAGCATGACTAAAGGGTTTATTCTTAGGCAATGTTGCATACAGAGATATAAAAGACCATCTTGAGGACGTTTTTGAAGTTTACATTAATTCAGTGCTTCTCTGTATTTTAAAGCACAAGGGAGTTAACGTATAATGACACAGCCCTTGTCTAAGGTTGCGTGGTTGGTGTAAGTGCAGGGGCCGCCCCGTTTTCTTCACTGCTCTCGAAGGACATTTTGCCTGCACATTCTCAGTTGCAGGATCAGGCCCCCTTGGATTAGAATTATTTAATGCATTATAGTGTCATTATAATGGCTTATTATTTATGCATTCTAATTTCATTAGCACGCATTATTATTTAATGAATTATAATTTCAACTGTAAAGTTGCTTGTTACGGTGTTTTAAAATAATAATGATATTTAGTTTTGAAATCTGTCGGGTCATTTAGCCTCTAATAAATACATTTATTTGAGCTCTGAAGCCTGGACCTTTGCATATTTGCAGTTCCTACAAACGTGAATGCCTCTGTGACGTTCAGCTTGGGAGAATGGCAAATAAGGGAAGTGCTGGTGTACTTAATTACCTGTGAAATACGTAGACCCGTACAAGTTTGGAGCGCAGATCCGGTTCTTGCCTCGCAACGCTGTGTTCACAACCGAGAGGTGGCTGGAGGTGTGGAAAGGAACAGCAAGTCCCTGTGAAGTGGACACTACCAAACCTTCTGTAAACAACAGACTAATTCCTCTAGCCTTTTTTATTCCCAGTAGTGGCTGAGTATCATTATAGATTGGTTTTAGTCCCTTATAAGTAGACTGGACTTTTTGTGTGTGTGTGTTCTTGCATTAATTTTCACTATCATAAATAACATTTGGAACTAAAGGGACTTGTTCTTTTACTTAAATCCTACTTTTTCATGCCTTTTTTTTTCACCCCCAGCTGTTAGGCTGTTGAGCTTAAATATTGTCACCGGAATCTGCATTTGGCAAGTGGTAGTAGGAGATTTTTCTCAGCCAGTGGCATGAAATGAAGGTAGTTGTAAATCTGAAGTGTTTAAAAGTAGTAGGAACAGTGTAATTTCATTTGGCAGCAGTAGCAGGAGAAACACTTCCTACCTGTGTTGTTAAAATGGAACATGGAAATTAGCATTTGCGTTGGCTGAAAGACTTGCCAGGCTAACTAGTCACGGGAAGAAGAACCAAACTGAGCCCCGTGCTGCCATGGTTCACCTCGCTCCCATGCCCTTATTCCCCTTGGATCTGGTGGTGTCGCCCTTTGTGTGCGGTGTGAGCCGGGCGCTGGGAGAGCTGGGCAGCACGTGCTGCTCCTTCCCACCGTTCCACACGTCTTCTCTAACTTGAGCCATCTCATGTCTTGCAGTGTCTCTGTCTCCTCTCCACCACCTCTCATGCTCTCCCTCGTTTGTCACCTCTCTTTTCCTCTTTGCGCCGTCCAGGCATTATCTAATCTCCTCGGGAGAAGCTGTTGAGGCTGTTATTTGCTTTTATAATTACCTCACCAATTCCCTTTCTGCCAGGCTTTTCAGATGAGCTGTACGCTGCCGTTCCTTGAGTTCAACGGGTTAGTCATGTCAAAAAACGTGCTGAGGACATCTTTTTCCTGTATTTAAGGCTTCTTTATTCTTCTTACGCTTTTTCACGTCACTTCATGTCATTGAGCAACCTGATCTAGTGGGAGGTGTCCCTGCCCATGGAAGGGGGGTGGAACTAGATGGTCTTCAAGGTTGCTTCCAGCCCAAACCATTTGATGATTCTATGATTTCAATGACTATCTAGTTCACAAAGAAATGACTCTGACAGTCCTCACTGTCTCCAAATTTAAGGTTTGGCCTTTTTTTTCTTTTAAGCAGCATGTGTCTTTGCTTTTTGCCATTTATTGTTTCTTGCTGCATCTCTGTTTGCTTAAAATACAATCTCAGAGCTCACCTTGCAGCTCTGAACTCTGCTGGCCTGCGTGGCTCATGAATTAATTTTTATTTTTAAATCTTCTGAAGACCTAATTGAAAAGTTACTGGCCTGTTTGAATAACTCAGCCTACCCGAGCGAGGGGTTCTTCTTGGGAAGGGCGTGATGTAAAAAGCGGGGAGCGGGAGCCTGCGGGTGCTGGGGGCAGAGCCCCCCAGCAGCTCTGGGCTCTGGGAAGCGATGTGTGGAAGGGTTGGGGGAGAATTAGAAGCAGTTACATTAAAGTAAGATGTGTGCACAGCAGTCAATGCACCGGCCATGGTGTTTTCCTTCCGTATCGCGGGGCAGAGGCTGTGCCTAGCTCATGCAGGGTTTATCTCGAGTTAAACAAGGCATCTTATATGGATGGATAAAATCCAAATACTTAATTTTCCATGTGTTTTTAAGATTAAAATATATGTGTTTGTGTATGTATACACACATTTTAGTTTCTCCTTGACTCCGTGTAAAAGGACACAATGGACTGGAGAAAGGCTTTTTGAGTAGAAAAGCAGAGACTATGAAGATGTTGCGTGAAACAGCACATGAAATGTAGGTGAGAGCAGATAGAGCAGAAGTGAGGTGTGGTGGGGAAGTGCCGGCAGGACAACCTGCTGGCTCTGGCTCTTTGAGGAAACCCATCTGTGGCGTCCTTAGCAGAAGCCTGAAATCAGGGCTGCTGTCCTCGCTGCCATCCCCCCGTCCCTTCCACTGCCTGCCCTTGAGGTGGGTGGCGTGCTACAGCTTACTGCAGAAGAAGATGGGAGGGATGGTGGGTCTGCGTTTGATTTACAGTTTGTCAACAAGCTTAGTAGCGTTTGTGCAATTCTCACTGTTTTTTTTCTGTCTGCACCAAGCAGACTTCCCAGTAGATCTTAGAAATGTCTTCGATGCTATTTCAGAACGCAGATCCCCGTCTGCACCACCCATTGCAGATCTCCTTTAATTCACCCTGCCCTCAACTAGAATATACTAGAGGAGAATAGTAGTTAAATAGCTGAAGACGAAAAAAATTGTATTTACGCTAAAGTGGTGGTGTAGGATGACAGTTTAATTCCCCATGTACACAGTTACTTAACAGCAGTGGGTGTTCTTGAGGTCAGGCAGCTGGTGGATGAGCTGCACCTGAGATGCTTTTTGTAGCTCAGTTACTGCGTTATGAGAATATTTTATCTTGCTAACCATGCATCAGATGTTTAGAATCACAGTGAAAAAGCTAAAATGCTGGATGTAGAGAAATTACTAAGTTCTGTTTTGCTTAAGAGACCACTTCATACTGTTCCTCTGTCAGCATTTATTAGTTTGATTTCAGAAAGACGGACTATCTAGAAGTTGCTGTGCGGGAAATAAAGTTTGAAATTAGTGCAGTTATTTTAAAAAAGTTGTCAGTACATTTTTATTTGGGATGTCCCTTTGAGTCTTTAAATCTTTGCCATTCTTTCAAAATGCGTGTAATTATGCTTGGAAATTGGGAATACCGATGCTCTCATCTTTCACTGAATAAGAACATCACGGGCCTTGTAAGTTACTACATCTGGTTCCTCTCTTCCTCTGGAGCATCATCCGGATGAGGGATTAAAAATGCCTTTGGAGCAGATGTTTTGTGTTCCTAATAGGCAGTGTTACCTTTAGAAGAGAAAAGATAAGAAGGAATAAAAACCCAACCTAAAAAGATTCATTTTTTTCTTCTTCCTGGCTCTCAACATAGAATCATAGAATCATTTAGGCTGGAAAAGAACTTTAAGATCATCTAGTCCAACCATTAAACATCTTAGTACAGGGCAAGCCTAGTGCTGCTTTCTTTGTCCGTGATGTATTTTCATCACCTTGAACACAGCGTATGGAAGTACTGACAAGTGTTGGCAAGACCGTAACCAGCCCATGATAGTAAATATTTAACTTTCATGTTCTAATTATTTTTCTTGCTCCCCAATTTATATGCTTTGTTCCTCAAGTAAACAAACAGCCTTGCAAAGTTTTACTTGTCTGCTGATCTACTATAACTGTGTTTTTACGAGGCAAGTAAAATAGAAATCATTTTGAAGTTGAAATCAGTTGCTGTGGGAAAAGGAGAATGAGTAGTTTCTGTTGCAAACAGTTTACAAATTTAATATGCAATTTATTAAGCTATCCTGTTCGCATAGTGAGCTTAGAAATGTTACATTATCATGCTAACAGATTTTGTGGTGGCATTTTTTAAATTTCTTGTTCTGAAATCTCAGGTATTATTGGAATTCTGTTTTCTGAAAATATAGTTGTTTTGAATGTAAGTAGAGAAGTGGGATATTGTCATCTAGTCTGTCAGGAACATGAATTTGTAGGCTTGGGATGGTATATGCTGTCTAAAGGCTTGATGTGCATGTCATGGGTTTGGGGGTTTACTGGTTTTTTTTTGATTTTATGAACAATCTCTTGTTTTCCACATGTGCTTGCTGTGGAACAACTGGAGCTTTCTGAATGTGTGTTTACTACCAAAATACATTTATTTTGTAAAAATATATTTAGGCAGTATAGCCAAATTGCTGGTTTGTCTCATTAGTGCAGGCTAAAAAGAAGTTACTTGCAGCTTTGACTCTAGTATTTTTTTCCTCAGCTTTTTCTTGTTTTAGATACAACCCGTTGACCATTGCTTCTATATTCAGGATTTCTGAATTTCCCCAAGTCCAGATATTGCTGATATTCAGACTTCATGCCACATCTCCTGTGCTTCAGAATTAAGCTTGCCCTTATATGAGTTCTAAAAAATAACATGCTTCTAGTCCTAATACAGTTTATCTCCTTGAAAAGTTTTCATCCTCGTCTTAACAGACTTCTTCCCAGGGGCCTGTAAGAACTCTAAAAATCTCACTGAGAAGGAATTTTGAGCTTGACTTCATCTCTGCAGCTGCCTGTTTTCTCTAGAAGCTTTTGTGGCGTGATGCAGGACCTGCCTCTCGGAAGGAACCAAGAGAAGATCTCAGTTTACCTATAAGGGGTTTTTTCAGTCTCCTCTTGAGCCACTGCTTGTACAGATGGAGCCGAGCTCTCGGAGAGCCCTGCCACATCTGCTGAAGGCTGCAGCCGTAGGACGGAGACACCCCTGCGAAGCCGCTGCTGGATTTTCATCAAATATGCTCGTGTTGGAGGGGTGTAAGAGTAGGGAGAAGTAAAGAAGAGGAGCAAGGGAAGGAGCACTTTAGGAGCTCCCATCTAAAATAAAAGCATGTCCCCCAGAAAGGCCTTAAGGCCTTGCTTAAATGTCACGGTTATGGGACTCGTACCTGTTATTTCAATTCTATTCCTTGGAACAGCTGGCAAAGGAATAATCCTATGTGCATGACGCAGTAAAAAATAGTTAGTCCTGCTATTCTTAATCTCCCTGCCTGATGACTTCAAGCACTCCACTTGGGTCGTTTCAGAGATAAAATAGGTAAAAAACCCCTGGTTTCTCAGATACCTTCTGCTCAGAGTTCTTGTAGCAGAGCTCTTGCTGGTTAGTGCAACACATTGTGGGTTTAAATACTTCGACCCCTGAAGGAAGCAGTTACAAGTCAGACCAAAATTGAGCCCTGTGTTAGCTATGATGTGTTATTCCATGGCAGCTAATGCAATTGTGCTCAGATATTTCAGTCTGAACCTGAAATCAGTGAATGTACCTTCTGTAAGAAACAGGTCCTCAGTAATTACTCCTGCTTTTTTCCCTGTACATTCAGTGTTTTATGAGTTTATCTTTGCTTTTCCGGTCCTTTCAGTCAGGATTTAGGTGAATACTGTGAAGGGTAAGTGTTCTCTCCTTGGTACAGCAGCATCTGATTTGATCAGCGGGTGCACAGTTTTTATAACTGTCTTTCTGTTTTGCTGTGAAAAACAGTGTCTTGCTATGAAATTGTTTTTTTCTCAGTAACAACACTTATGTCAAAAGAACTTCTCTTGAAGCCAGGGAGTGCATGAGTACATCTGGGACCTTGCTGCAGGCAGTATCGTTTCAAATGGAAGCTGATTTCTAAATCCTCTGGGAAGAGTTGTCTCAACCAAGAAGTGCTGGGCTTTGTTGTTGGTTTTCCTCCTTTTGAAGCAAAATTGACTCCGATGCTTACGTTTGTGTTCATTGTATGAAGCTGAGGTTCTCTGCCAGTGTTTGAAGAGGGCTGAGTGCTCCTCTGCTTGTCCTCAACCTCGTTAGATATCCACCTGCTCTTGAGAAAGCTGAGGAAAGTATGGCATGAGCTGTTTAGACCTGTGAACTGAAGTTAGTTACAAGTGAAGACATTTTCTTTGTGGCAGTGATGAGTGACCCTCCTGAGAGGAGGAGAACCCTGTGATCTGATAACAGTAAATGGGAGTTCCCCATCTTCTCTTAAGGGGAGCACAGCTTCCCTTTCTCATCTTCTTACAGTTCCTATTCTTATAATTTCTGTGGAGCATCATTAAGGGTTTGTTGTGGGGGAAACATCATTTCATCTTATTTCCTAGTTAGCTAGCTAATGCTTTTGCTGTAGTAGTGCTCGTATGAGATACGTGGTGGGACCTTAACTCGACGCTTCCTGATTTTCCATTGTTTTGTGAATTAAACTCTCATGTTCAGGAAGAACATGAAATGCACTGAATTTGTTGAAAAGCTGTAGTCTTAAGTAAGAGTTTTCAAGGAGTGGTTTTGATTTTTCTTGAGGGTTTTGGTTGGTTTTTTTTTCTTTCTTTGAGTAGTACACGATCTTGTATACACGTCAGCAGTGCAGCAGTTACTTGAAGCTGAGAAGTATTCATGCTTGAGGTGCAGAAGACTAAATGATACGTAAAGATCTGTACAAAAACTATAGCAAAACCAAACAACTGAAGCAGAATGTGTATTCCCTTCTCTCTTAGTGTACAACTGCCTTATTAATGTGTTTCTTCACTTCTGCTTTTCGAGGAAGGATGCCCGTGCAAAATTAAGCACTAGAAGTGTGCATTGTTGCCTGGGATGGCGTCTCTCCCTGGGTAGCGCGTAGGAGCCCCCATGACCGGCAGCCTCTCTTCACCGCCACTGTCTAATACCTTAACTACCAACTCCAATACAATCAGCACCAGTGTCTGTTTTCACATGTTCAGTGTGCGTCCCCCTTCCCGCTCCCCTGAGACATTGGGATTCCCATCGTTGGTACGTGTGGTCCCTGTCTGTGCTACCCCATCTTTGAGCAGCGCGTTGGTAGGCTTCTCCATCCAAGTCATCATCTCTGCTTCTAGGATGCTGAAGGTGTATGGCAGCGGCCCCTTGTAGTGGTCCTCTCTGTGGATCTTCACTTTTCCTCCCTACTTGTTGGTCGTCTTGGCTCTTCCTCTCTTCTCATGTGGAGGTGTAGGGGCAAAGCGCAGTCCTGTTCCCCCAGTTCCTTCAGGCCGTGGCACAGCAGGAGGTGGAGCAGCGAGCGGTTCCTTGCGGTGGCTCCAGCTCCTGGGCAGCTCTGCCCACTATCCTCTGCAGCCAGCAGGGAAGGAAGCCGGCCAGACACCTTACTTCCTCGTTGGTCTTGTTTTTGCACAATTTACA
Organism: Burhinus oedicnemus; assembly: GCA_008921705.1. Taxonomy (NCBI): domain Eukaryota; kingdom Metazoa; phylum Chordata; class Aves; order Charadriiformes; family Burhinidae; genus Burhinus; species Burhinus oedicnemus. The sequence goes on along the minus strand of VFFE01006741.1, from coordinate 216,161 downwards.
AAAGCCTGCAGGGCTGCAAACCGAGTGTCCCCAAGGTATGGCTGTGAAATTATTAGTTAGTTAATTTGGAGGAAGCCCTCAGAGTGCCCCAGTGTTTGTGGACTGGCCTGTTGTCTTTGGAGGGAGGAGTGCCTGTATTTCAGAGGATCAGAATTTGACCCAAAGACGTTATTGTCTTTCCCCGAGAAACTACTGATCCGTTTGTCTTGTGTTTGAAACCACGTACAGAATGCCAATGTAAGTATGTAAGATTACTTTTTTGAGGTGATTAACATATAATTTGTATGGGGAGAGTAGGGAATTTCCCTGGATTGTATTACTTATGAATCTTTTGGCTATAGTTTAAGATCTAGTTAGCGCTTTCCTGATTGAGAGGCTGCCAGGGAAAACTGAGTATATAGACTAACTCAAGTGCACTTTTTTTTTTTTTTTAAGGTGGGGTTGTTGTTTGGTTTTGGGGGATTTTTAGTAGGAAAACAGTCATGTTGGACCGGGGCGAGTGAGTTGTGGCCCTTTAGCTTGTGCGGGCACGTGCTGAGGTTGCTGGTTTCGGGTTGTCTGGTCTAGCTTAGCCTTGGAAACGAAAGCTGTGATTAATCTCTGCAAAGTGAGATAAAAGGCATTATCCTGCCTTGCGTTAGAGGGAGGTGGAAGTCAGCTTTTCTAACAGTGCATTTCCTAGTCTTGACACTCCTGAATTTTGACTCATGCTTTTCCTTAGGTCTCCCTCTCTGTGTTAAGCATTTCACATCTCTCTGCCTCATGCCTCAGATAGTGTTTCATGTTCTAGTTAGTTTTCTGGTTCTGAGGCACCTCAGAGAGTTTTTCCAGCCCTCCTCCAGTGTCATGGCCGTGGCTTTTTATTGCCACAGGTTTTAACAGCGCATTAATTCAGTTCCCTGCCAGCCTGGTTAGTTCTCTTATCCTGGTGTCCTTGCTTGTTAAGACTGTTCCTCTGGTGGATCCATGCTCCTTCGCTGTTCACGGTCACCCAGTACTCATTAGTAGGGTTAGCAACATAACTGTATGTTACTCATTCTGTGGATGAATAACTGCAGAATTACCAAGAGTGATTGTTTTCATTGCATCGTTGGCAGAAATCTGCCTCGGCTTGAAATTTCTTCCCTGCTGTAAAGGCTAAACACATAGTTTTTAATTGAATAGAGACGCCAGCTTTGCAGGAGTAGGAATTGCCATCTTAACCACATAGGAAAACTTGTGGGAAATTACTGAAAGTGTGCAAATTTGCAGAACTACAGTACAGAGGTAGTCTGTTTTTTTCCAATTCTTCCTTCTGTACAGCTTTAGATGGGGAAAAAAACCCTAATTCTTTTAATTCTTTTGGACAGGTTCAGCAACAGGTTCACCCAAACCTTTCAGCAAAAGAAGATTCCCTCTATTACATTGAAGAGTTGATACTTCAGCTGCTAAACAAACTATGCATTGCTCAGCCACGGACTGTCCAAGATGTAGAGGTAAGACCAGATACTGGAAAACCAAGTGCTTGCTTACAGAATCACTAAGATGAGCTATGGTAGTTTAAGCGGAGCAGGCTGAACTTAAAGCAAGATGATCTCTAGAGGTCCCTTCCAACCCTGAAAATTCCGTGATTCTGTGGATCGGAAGAGCAGAGCCTGTTAATGCTAAAAGATTATATAATATTCAGGTTTCATAAACCAAGCTTAATTGGAAACTTATTTTCTTATACTGGGCTTCAGAATAGAAATTGTGGGCATTTTTTCTTTCAGCATTATTTTTATAAATGCAGAATACTTGGAAGGATTTTGTGCTGCTCGAATACACCTTGGACTTAAGAATGTAGCAGTGTTGCAAGTTTTCCTACTCTTTGACATAAATATACAGGAAAAAAAGTAAATATTGGAATGAAAGGTTACTGTTGTTAGGCCTGGATTGTGCAGCTGAGGGAACACAGTTGTATGTTCCTGGAACTTTATTGAACTCACTGAGGCTCTTGTATTATTGCAGCTGTCTGCTTTTGTGTCATCGGTTACAAAATGAGGGCTTTAATGGAGTGCGCTTCAGTATACAGTCTGGAGGGAGAAAGTGCTTTCATGTAGCTGTGAGCCATTATAGCTTTGTAGAGTATTAATTTTACATCAATCCTTTTGTCTGAGTTTTTCAGCCTAAAACAAAATGAAGTCCTCGTCTAATATTCTGTATATGTGTCATGGAAAGAAAAAAAAGAACATGTATACATATTTACAAAATAATTGCCTGAGGGGTTTTAGATTCTTATAGATGCAGCAGTCACCCTTTATTCAACATTGAGTTAATTCATTAATTATGAATTTTGGTTTATGATTAATATATTTTGTAATGCTGATGCGTAAAGATTATAGTATGACTAAATAAAAGCAAAACTTAATAGTCCCTTAATAGCTCTCAGAATTGTTAGTACCTAGGTGTGGAGCTGAGAAATACCATGTTCTTTGTCCAGTTCCCAGCTGATCAAACCCTGCAGCACACAGCACGGTTTGAGATAGCACTGATTGTTCTACCCACCAACTCCATAGTTGTCTGTTTCTGAGTCATGAGATAATAAAATTACCCTGTGTACATATGAATTAATAATTTTCACTGGGTATCTGTATGCTCCACAAATTACTGTGTGCAAAACTGGACACAATATGGACAGTACGAATATCACAGTAGGCACTGAATCCTGTATATTGTATTTTAAGTATACCTGACACTTCAAAGCTGTGAATAATAAAACATTGTTGCGCTTGGCAACATAACATTTAATTTAAAAACACGGAGCTAAGTCTAAATAGTGGTAATGGGTTCCCCAAAATGTTGTTGTTCTGTAGGTCAATAAATTCAGACTCTTCCAGAGCAGGAAAAGTAGAATTCAGTTTTGTGTTAGGGGTTGTTGGTGAGGTTGCGCTGCCAGCAGGCATCTGAGATCCACGAATGAAGGCTTTTGGCTCCGCTTCTCAGCTGGTTTTAGCTGTTAAGAGAAGACATGAGAGCTGTGATCTCTGAAGTTTATCATGCAGATATTTACATAACAGCCTGGAGTTAATGGAACTGTTTGTGCATAATATTATACTTAAGTATTTGCAAGATCAAGATCTAAAATCTCGAATTATAAAGGTTTTATAAATAGAAAAAGCCCTTCAAATTGTTCCCAAGAAAACACTGGGAACCAGCAAAGTCTGAGCGCGAAAGGCATGCTGTGCATGGTTACGTTGAAGGACAGCTGAATGCCACAGTATGTCCATTTTGCGGGCGATCTCCTGGTAGAATCTCAAGGGAAGTTCATTTTTGGGAACGAGCCCAGAGCTTTCGGCTGCTGTCCAAGAGGAAAGGTCACCGTGTGTTTACCTGGCACAGACAGCTGACGCAGAAAGTTGAGCGTTAAATGGCCACGTGCAAATATCTAAAAGCTGCCTCTAAGAAGACCTGAGGCCTCCTGTTAAATTTCAGAATACGTGCAAAAGTCTTCTTGTTTAAGGGACATGCAGATTTCACCGTTTTTCTCAGCTCGTCTATAAAATCTCTCCTGTAAGAGTTCATTGTGGCTGAGATTACAGGTCCAAAGAACAGGTTGGGTATGGCAGCACACGGCGTACTGTGCCTGCCTGGCAATACCAGGGCACGGTGGTGGGCCCTGCAGCAGGAGGTGATCGTTACTGCCCCCTGAGCTGTCTAACCTAAAAAAAACCCCTGGTTTTCCAAAGTCACTTAAGAAGCAGTCATCGGAGTTCACTTTAGACTCCGTTCTTTCAGCATTTAATTCCCCAGCTCACAGGGGCCGCAGCGGGAAGCCTGGAGAACTTCATGGAAAGCCGGACTGGAGTCTTGCACGTGTTTAGCAGTTTGTTCTGTTGCGGGGGCATCTTGCCTGTTCCTATAGCAGCTGTTGAAATGTGAGTCTATATAAAAGTGACCTGAAGTTGCATACAGTTTACCGTGGTAGCGGGGGCTGTAAACTGCAGCCACGGTGACTGGCTGTGCAACGGGGAAGATGCTCCGGTGTGGGCTCATGGAGTCCGAAGTGTTATAGCCAGCCTTTTTTGTCAGTCACAGCCCTCCTCCTAGTTAGAACATCCTGCACTTGCTTTTTTTCATTTCTGCCATAAACTTGGTCTCATACAGGGCAAGTTGCACTCTGGACGTTTACGAAATAGGAACAATACCGACTTGTTTTTTTCATTTAGACTGTAAACTGTTTTGTACTTCCTGATGTTGTTTATACCTCAGCTGAGGTTTCTTGCTGCTCTTGTGATGAAAAGATCACAGAGCAGGAGTTGTTTTAGGCGATTTGAAGGAGTTCTTCGTGCGTAGGGAAGGGAGGTTGTTTGGGATTATTGAAAAGAGTGAAGCTGAGTTGGGTGAGCAGGAGAGAACAGTTAGGAAAATGCGTTGCAAACACTGAGGAGGAGGATAATTGTCTATACTGCAGGGGAAGTAATTTGCCGTTTTATTTTCTTTAAACTTCTCTGTGATTACTGCGGTTAATCTAAGTGCACTCTTTATGTTTGGACAGGAGCGCGTTCAAAAGACATTTCCTCATCCAATAGACAAGTGGGCGATTGCCGATGCGCAGTCTGCTATAGAGAAACGAAAAAGAAGAAACCCTCTCCTGCTACCTGTGGACAAAATACATCCTTTATTAAAGGTACTTAAACCAACAACCTGATGACTGCTGCTTCTGCCCACCACACACCCCCAGCTGTATTATTGCCCTCCAGCGTAACCTCTAAAGTATTTATTTAATTTGTGTGAAATTAGGCAAGTTTCTCATATTGGCTGAAAGAGTAAAGTCACCATAGAACAGGATGAATATATTGTAGTCTGTAATAAATGTAGATACCTAAATTCATCATGTTCTAGACACTAGTGTGTTAATGTGTTACTTTACTTTGAAATGTGACTAGTTAGTTTTTACCATAAATAAAATCCAAACAAACTCAAATACCTTACCTACTTCAGTAGCACTGTTTTGATGCCTTTATTTGTTTCAAAATGCTGCAGAAGCCAAAATAGAAGAAGAGAGAACAAATAGATCCTGTTCCTTGTATACTGTCAACTAAGATGTGTATCAGTGTCCTTTCAGTTACTGTTGAATGTCACTGATGCCTTGGGTTTAAAATCAATGGATCTGCAAAGGTGTAACAAAAGACCAAATACAGACGTCGTGGTTGGTGGGTTTTGAGGAGGAGGGTGGCCATCTCGGTTCTTAAATGTTGTGTCACTTATAACAGGTATAGAGCTCCTTGCTTACAGCCAGGTTTTAGTGTCGCGCAGTAAGCTTATAGTTCATACTGTGCCCCTGTAGAGGGTTTTTTTTTTTAATGATAAAACAGTACTTAGATCGGTGCTTAATCACTTTTAGATTGGTGCTGAATCAGTAGATTGAGACTGATTCAAACACTGCCCTTTTTTGGTATGTCTTTTTTCTATTGATTTTGCTTTTTGTTCATAACTTAAAAAAAATGCTTTTCTCCAGCAGTGCATTGTTGCACCTGAGTTTCCAGCTGCATTACTCAAGCATAAGCAGAAATTAAAGTACTTTTTCAGGTGTAGTCACTGTGTTCTTTTATACAATGTCTCAGTTTGTAACGGTTAATGTGAGGGGAGACATTAGGAAAGAAAACAGCATTAAATCAGAGCTTCTTAGACAATGCTGGCTTTCTTTTGTGAAGTCAGGTTTAGAAGTGTGTGGACATAGGCACAGAATCTGATTTTTAGAAGATGCATCAAAATATGACAAGAACAAAACTACTTTATTCAAATACATGAACTTGCCTGTACTTATTCCTGACGGTCCTGTCACAAATAAGAGGCTGTGCGGTGCATGCTCTGCAGGATGTACAACCTTCCTCCTGGTTTTTTTTTCTGTTCAGACTTCAATTATTAAAGTATAATTATTTTATGTAATGCAAGGATGCAGATAGCTTAGTTGTTCAGCCATACGTAAAGGGTGGACTAAAATGGATCGCGGTACGTAACAGGTTGAGCGTACAGCCTGTAGTTTTATGGAAGACAACTTTTTCCATCAAGAACAATTGAGAATGAAGCGTGCTTTTTCCTGAAGAGTCCAGATTAGGGCCAGAGTCCTGCAATAAGCATAAATACAGACTAAAATTTAAGTACAAGAGTGGTTCCAGTGAAGTCCCTTCGTTGAAGGAACCCTACTTTTAGGACTGGCATAAAAAGAAGTATTTGCAAGCATTTCCTTTGAGGCAGCTGATCAAATTTCCATTTGATGTCCTTTGCCCGACATATTACATTACTGCAAATTATCAACACAGACAAGATCAATTTCAGTAGAAAACTCAATGGGTTAGTTGTCATTCCAGATTAATTTCTGGAATAAATAGCTTTTTTTTTTTTCTCTTGTTTTCAATTTGCAGGAGGTCCTAGGTTACAAGGTAGATTACCATGTCTCTCTCTATATTGTGGCTGTCTTAGAATACATCTCAGCTGACATTTTAAAGCTGGCTGGAAACTATGTTTTCAATATACGACACTTTGAGATCTCCCAGCAGGACATTAAAGTATCAATGTGTGCTGATAAGGTAAGGAGTTGGGATTAAAATAGTCTTTTGGACCTATCCAAAGTAGGATAGGAGGGGGGGACTGGTCTTATTGAAATGCAGAAGCTTCTCTCCTTACTCATGCTGGACTTATCACAGTAAAGACTTAAGTTTAAGTTAAGCCTGGTAAGTTTTGGAACAGCAGTAGCACTTACAAAACAATGTAAGGACAGAAAATGATGTTGTCGTTTATTTCTCAGCTGTGTTAATGTCCTCCTGATGTCACTTTGTCATGACAGCTCTTTCCTTCTTTATAATACAGAAAAGACATTTAGTTTTCATCCTCATAAAAATGAGAAACATTTTTGTTTAATTTCCTCTTTATCAGGAGGGTTTTGTCAAAGTCTTATGCAAGATGCCTTGTTTTCAAAGTTGGTTCTGCAGGAATTCTAACTTGTTTTCTAGGTCGTACTAACTTATAAAGGGGAAAATGGCTTTGGCAACTGATCCAGCCTTCTGCTGCCAAAGTTTAAATATTACTCCCTTGTGAAAGTGATCACAGAAAGTATTGTATTAAAAACTCAAAGGATTTCTCTGAACACATTGAAATAGCTGAGCTTGAGCCAAGTGTAAATCAGGCTTGCATGTAATTTTTTAAATTTCTTTGCTAGGTTTTGATGGATATGTTTGATCAGGATGACATTGGTTTGGTTTCTCTCTGTGAAGACGAGCCCTCTTCTTCTGGGGAACTCAACTACTATGACCTAGTGAGAAACGAAATTGCAGAAGAAAGGCAATATCTGCGGGAGTTGAATCTGATAATAAAAGTATTTCGGGAAGCTTTCCTATCAAACAGAAAATTGTTCACACCTAACGTAAGTCCTTTAATAGGTTATTGATGTGTAATGCTAGTTGCTCCATTAGCAGCCATGATGTATCAATATTACATTCACTGTATTGGAGGTAAAATTAAATTTGATTTATTATATGTCAGTGCATAATGAGTGTTGACTGTATATGAAATAAAATGGAGGAACAGCCATTAATAGTGTGAAGAGTGCTGCTCTCAGAGTGAAGCTTAATGGACATGATTCCCTGTCAGATGCCAGCAGTAGCTGGAGTCCTTTGGTCATGTAGCTAATAGTTACACTTTTGCTTAACACAAAAATTAACAGTTACCTACCTGCACGTACAGTGAATGCAGATGAATGCTTGAATTGACGTTTGAAGTCAGGACTCCCCTATCTGCAGAAACGACAAGTAAAACAGCCCTTGGCTCTGGTTTCTCTAGCGTGTGACTGACTGCGAAGGGAATCTCTCTTTGATAAATGATTGAAATATTTGACTGAAACTGCATATGTGGCAAATTCTGTTGCTGGAGTTGTTTGTTGCTGCAAATTCAGGGTGCTGCAGTCTAAAAAGGAAGCACAGCTCTTGTGAGGGAAGTAATAGTGAGAGATCAGTGAATCCTTCCTGTGGGAGGAAGGAGAAGGAAGGGGACTAGGCCAGCAGAACCTGAACTGTGATTTTTAGGTGGTACCAGCAGGTTAAGAAGAGAGGCAGCAGGAGACATTCCCATTATAGCTGGGTGTCGAGGTTCCTCAGTAGCTGATAGGGTATCGGAGAATTGTATAAATGTGGGGACAGAATTCAGACGAAGGTGATGGGAGGAGAAGGGACTGGATATTTTGGAGCTGAGGAATATTCTTTTGTTATATGGGAATGGGTATGAGAAATTTTGAGATTGTTCCCACGAAAGATTGCTATGGTCTTGCTGCTGGCAGGAGGTCAAGCAAGCTCTGCAGTGTTAGGTTGGGGCAGAGAAGGTTTCCGAGAAGTGTGTTTCAGAGGGGTCAGAAGAAGAATGCAGCTCATTGGAAGGGGCTGCCTAGTTGGGTGCATTTGTGGTGTGTGGATTTGAAAAATGTAGAAGTAGAATTTGGAAAAGGAAGCTGCCGATTCCTCCTCTGTACCCAGGTAGTATTCTGCTCAAGTAGCCAAGTAGGTGCTTTAGTTTTACCTGTGGTTTAGAGAATCTGACCTTGGAGCTGCTTTAAATTGTCTCCTTCCTGTTGCGTCCTGAGAGACAAGAATGAGCAGAGGGGAAAATAACAGCTGTGAATTGTGGCTGAAAAGGCCAGGCGTTTCTGTCCAAAGCACCGAACAGCCTGTACTGGCCCTGCTGCTGCTCTGGCCTGGGAAGGATGGTGTGCTTCTCTTTCACTGGAGTGAGAATTGTGCAAGGCTGGATGTGCCCAGGCAAGCCTGCAGGGCTGGGAAGACCACGTAATTTAACTTTTTTCCTAGCTTTTTGTTGGCTTCTCTCCATTTACCTCTTGGTTCAGACTTCACAAAAAATGCTCCGATGTTTACATAAGCAAAATAAATTATTCTAAACACGACTAAGATACTTTTTCTGTTTGCAGGATATCGATGTGATATTTAGCAACATTTCAGATATTCATGAGTTGACAGTGAAGCTTTTAGGATTGATTGAGGATACTGTTGAAATGACTGATGAAAGTAGTCCTCATCCTCTGGCTGGCAGCTGCTTTGAGGATCTTGCAGAGGTACAGTGTTTCGGTTTTTTGTTGGTTTTTTTTTTTTGTTTTCATAGTAAGCTTTTGGTCATTACTCCGATATCTCTGATAAATTTGCAGTTGTAAAATACCCTTTTAATAAGCTCTGAACAGAGATCTTCCCTACCCATTCTTTAGTACGTAAGCTAGAGTGTGTTTTCTACCTGTCACAGAAATTATATCAAGCAGATAAGCACAAAACCTTCATATTTTGGAGTGGGAATTGCTTGCTATGATCCTGTAGGGATGTGGATTTGAAAAGTAACTACCTGGGATTGCTTGCTGAAAGAAGGTGGTGCCTCAGTTTTTGTAGGCATTGGTGTCAAGCCCAATGCTACCCCAAAATCATACCAGTTGGTCGTAGATCTGCAAGATGAGTGACTTACTCTGGACAGTGAGCTAACTCAAACAAAATGTGTTCTTAATGCAGCCAAATGCATTGTTACACATCTGGAACGGGAAATGTTTCTGCAAAGCAATGACTCTGGGAAGAAATGAAGTATCAGAACAGACGTGCAACTGAACAGAAGCTTAGTGTTCAGTATTGTAGCAAAAGTGCTATTGATACTCACTGACCTATAAATACATATTAAAGAACAGGAATACAGAAAGACACTACACATGCATTTGTGTGGCTCAGACTGGAACATTATTAACAGTTATTTTGTCAGGTTTTGGGTTGTTTTTTGTTGTTTTTTTTTAATGGGCATTGAAATACTGGAAGGACTACAGAAGAGAGACCTAAAAGTAAAGTTTTTGACAAAGTGCTTTACAGTGAGATACAGCTCAGTTTAGTCAAAATAGTGTAGGTATATAGGCACCTTCACAACCTGAAAACAGAGTACAGAATGACTCTGGAATTCAGCGGAGAGGTGCACGGCAAAAAAGCAGTATCTGAAAGGCATCAGGACAGTTCAGTTTAGAAATACCCCACGCCTTTGTGAGGGGAGCTAACTCTTCGAACAAATTACCAAGGTAGATGCGGAGTTTTTACTGTCTTTGCACGTGTTTAAATCAAGTCTGCTTTTTCTTGAGGGGTGTATTGAGCCCAGTTTTTTTGAACCAAAATGTAAGGCTAGTCACGTAAACCACGTGGACTGTATCACAGAGAAAGTCAAAAGAGATGTTCTGGCCTGAGAGAGAGAGAATATCTGAGATGAACCACATCATGAATGTGAAGTTTATGGTTTTTATCTTAAAATTATGATATATATATATATATATAAAGAAAATGACAACCAATAAAACTTCCATTTCACTTTTACGTATGTTCAGTTTTTAAAATCGGAGGACTGCATGAACACACCAGTACCATTTGGAAAACGATTACATTTTTGTGGGTGTGAAGAAGACGGGTTCTTCAGCCCATGTGCCACTCACTTATGAATATACCGTAAAGATAAAGTTTTCCTGGCGTTACTTCAATAGACCACTCATGTGACATATCAGTAGGAAAGTCCAGTTGACTAGGTCTTGGCTCGTAAGTGGTTAAAGCATAATTGCTTGTATAATGATAAGGAGAAGCATTTAAACAACTCATAAAAGTAAGTAGCTATTATATTAAAATTGAAAAAAGACTTGAAATCTGAAATAGTACAGAACTATACTGGAAAACATACATATCTCAGTTTATTGCAAAAGCTACTCTTAGGCATCCTGTGCTTTAAGGGAAACAAATCCTTTTCAATGAGTAAAAATCTCACTTGATTTTCATTTACTGAAAAAGTTAAATAGTAGATGAAGAACAGATTATTCTTCAAACCTTTTTGTGCAGGTGGTAAGTTTGAATTTAATTATTTGATTAATATGGAGCAAGACCTGCTTAATAACTAGGCTGTTCATTTGATTATCTCACATGTTGAGATCATCTTTCTGTGTATATTTGCAAAAGGGATCATTAAAGAGAGATACGAAAGTGAAGTGTTTATTTGCTCTGCCTATCTTACTGCCAGGCTTGTTCGCTAAGTGTTTCCATTATAAAGGTCCTTCAACTTGTTTGTTTTTAATTATCCTTCCAAATAACCCATGCAAGCTGGAATCTTCCTGCTTTGTCTGTTTTTCTGCGTCAGTTCTTGGGAAGGTTTTGACATAAATATTGTAGTGTTTTTGAGATGAGGAAGTATGGGGAAAATAAAGCATTTTTTTCCTGGCGTGGAAGAAATTAAAAAACTTGATGCCTGACACATATGAGTGGGAGATGGATATTTATTAAAACTCTGGTAAAAATATTTTACTTGGTGGTAACTTCCACAGTTCTAACTACTACAGTGTTTTAATGATTGCCTTAAATAAACTCTTTAGTGATGTTCAGCTACTGGTGGGAGAGCCTCAGGACTGAGGGCAGAGGGTCTTTGTGCCTATTTGGAAGCGGTCTTCAGAAGGCAGCTCATAAAGCAAGGTTATTAGCAGTAGACTGTAAATTTGTTATGCTGGTAGTTGCATTTCCATAGGAGTTGTTTTAGGTATCCACAAAGCAAAAAGGTGGAACCAAGTGTGCTACAGCGAAAGGGGCTGAAATGTACAAACACCGGTGAAGAACTATACGCTGCATTAAGACAACTTACATGGCGGTCTCCGTATTTCAGTAACTTTCACGATATGCGCTGGCAGCCCAGAAACCCAACCCCATCCTGGGCTGCATCCCCAGCAGCATGACCAGCAGAGCGAGGGATGGGATTCTGCCCCTCTGCTCCCCTCTGGTGAGACCCCACCTGCAGTGCTGCCTCCAGCTCTGGGGCCCCCAACATCAGAAGGACATGGACCTGGTGGACTGAGTCCAGAGGAGGCCACGAAGATGATCCGAGGGCTGGAGCCCCTCTGCTGTGAGGACAGGCTGAGAGAGTTGGGGGCGTTCAGCCTGGAGAAGAGAAGGCTCCGGGGAGAACTTAGAGCCCCTTCCAGTGTCTGAAAGGGGCTCCAGGAAAGATGGGGAGGGACTCTGGATCAGGGAGTGGAGCCATAGGACGAGGGGAAACAGTTCTAAACTGAAAGAGGGGACATTTAGATTAGACATTAGGAAGAAATTCTTGACTCTGAGGGTGGTGAGACACTGGCCCGGGTTGCCCAGAGAAGCTGTGGCTGCCCCATCCCTGGAGGTGTTCAAGGCCAGGTTGGACGGGGCTTTGAGCAACCTGGTCTAGTGGGAGGTGTCCCTGCCCATGGCAGGGGGGTTTGGAACTAGATGATCTTTAAGGTCCCTTCCAACTCTAACCGTTCTATGAGTCTATGAAGTGTAAACCCCCTTTTTTTAAATTAGTCTCTTGGGAAAGATAGCTAATGCAATTTGTTTCAATCTTGTGTTCAAAAAATGAAACCAAAAACTCGAAATACTGATGAAGGTCCGAGTGAAACTGAAAACACTTCTAAAATACAGTAAAAAGTTCAAAAAGACAGCACAGAATAAATATGTATTGGTCTGGCTCCCCCAGTAGATTTGCATGCAAGATGACATTTGGAGAAGTAGTCCCAGCTCTGCTCTCTGCTCGTGTCCCGTGACATGGAGGACCGAGCCAGTGGTGCAGCTGCAGCCATCTCTCCCTTCGTCCTCACTACCTCTGGATGAGCTGAACCCACACCCCATGGCTGACCTACTGCTTCTGCAGAGGTTTATGTTCATTTTTGCTTGGCTAGTATGGCAAAGAGAAACTCTGTATGCTGTGTTATTGTCCCCTGTCTTTAATTTGGATGTTGTAAGATAAGACCCCCTTATTGCATGCTTGCAGGTAGTGAGCAGGCATGGAGTAAACAAAGAAAAGCCTGGGCTGTAAACTGGATTCAGATTCTGCTTAAAACCAGCTTGTTCAGTTAGAAAGTCTCTAATCATTTCTGTTCTGCTGCCACAGTGCCAAACCTTCCCCCTCCCCCCCTTTTCATCCCCCCTCCCAGATACAATCTAATGTGAATGGACAGCGATGATTAGAACTTGATGAGGAGAGTTGAGAGCGATGATTACAATTTGCATGGGAAAAGCGAGTGCGTTCTGTGCCTCTCCTCCCCACCAAGAGTTTAATTGCAGCTGCCCCATGAGTAAGGTAGGAAATCCCCTGGACCCACTGCAAATGGAAAACTTGAGTCTTTACCTGAACGTTCAAATGAGTCTTCGTGGTGTTCGGTACTCCTGGATTCTGCAGCCTGTTTTCTGACAAGCACTTCTGCATTAAGGTGAAAAGAGGTATGTGCTTGTTCTGGGCATGGTGCCATCAGCACCGGATAACCCGGTGATTCATGAGTGATTCAGCCCAGTGAATCTGCAGAGACTCGGGAACAGCCTGACGGCTCTGGAGCAGGTGATCTGTGAGCAGTCATAAATTATTCCTGCAGAGATTCATGTACAGTCAGGTCTTCATCCCATCCTGCTGTCACTGGTATTACAGAATCGCAGCCAGGTACTCCATCCAGAGTCATAATTTTTGCACCTGAAACCCTTGGTGTCATAAGAGGACTTTCCTCTGAGACTCTCTCAGACTAGCTGCTTTGTCCTGCAGTGAGATATCTTCCCAGCCTTCCAACATGGCCAGAAAAGTGTGCAGAAGTCCAGTGCTTATGGCTGACCGTTCTTATGTGATGTACCCTGAAATGGTGGTGGTACAACAATGCCTCCTTGTGACAGTCTCCAAAGTTCATCTTTACCTGCACTTCTTTCCAAAGTGTCCTTCTTTATTGACAGAGAGGAGGTAAATTGCCGTTCTGTGTGAGATGTGGGTGGGCAAGAACTTCTCTTGGTTCCCACTGCTTCAGTAAAACAAAGTTTGTGTTAGTGAGCGTGGTGAGAATGAGGGATGCTGAGAAAATGTTGTGTGCATTTAAAATTTGGAAGTGAAAAAGGGTTGTGGTTTACTGAATATTTGTTTTGCAAAATTGATCTTTTCTTGAAAAGTTCTGCTTGTGTATCAGCTTATTGAAGGAGTTAATTGTACCAGCTGGGGGAGAAATATCTTGCATCCTTCATGTGTGTATGTAATTCTCTGTTTTTATTTAGGAGCAAGCCTTTGATCCGTATGAAACCTTGTCCCAGGATATTCTCTCTCCACAATTTCATGAGCATTTTAATAACTTAATGGCCAAACCTGCTGTTGCTCTCCACTTTCAGGTGAGTGCAAATGAGAAATACTGAGTTGTTTTAGTTCTCATATTTCAAAGGTGTGAATTTTGTCAGTAATTCTTTAGTCCCACTGAGGAAGAAATCCTCTAGATTCTCACCTTTCTTCAGTGTAAGATACTTGGACTCTGCCTCTTCCTGTAAAAACTGAACATAGCTTGGATCCATCCATGAGTCTTTTGCAGGTTTTCTTGTCCTCACATCAGGCTCTATTGCTTGAGAATAGAGGGTGACTTCTCATACCTGCCACTTCTATTTCTGTTTTGCCTTCTAACGCCAAACACAGGCAGCCAGGCACAATGTTTTCATTTTCTTCCGTACATATATCCCAGGCTCCCTTGTTCGGCATTGAGGCTGGAACTGGCAGTTTTTCTTGAGTCATTTCTTCAACAGGGCCGTCCAGCAAGATCATCTGTGATTTTGTTTCGTTTTGTTTTTTATTACTTATTTCCACCATTGTGGCAGATCTGTTGAAGACTACTGTTCAGAAGACCGAGCTTGTGTTCAGACATGCACTTAGAGAAGCTGCTGAGCAAGTGTTTGGTCGGTGGTGCTCCCAGCTAAACCCGTTATAGTAGCGCTTAGTTTGTATGGTTCACTGGGGTCCACGTCTCTGCAAGCTGAGATTCCTCTGAGCCATTCCTTCAGGTTGAGTGTTTCCTCTTCAGCTCTAAGCTCTTGGTGAGCTGGATCATCTCACTCTTAAATACGACTTGGTGAATGAAGTAAGGCCTTTTACCTACTTCCCTCGCAAATTTAAAGCCCAAGGCCCTATTCCAGATTAAATTGTAATCTGAGTCATTTGACAGTGAATCTGGCCTCATTTCTGATTCTTCTCACTATAGAAAGGTTTGGGCTTTCCTGGGGATGTTCCTTCACACTTCTCCAGGCTATGGAGTGAAGTTGGAGGTCCAAGCTCTGGGCCATGGATGTATATTAGCTGTCTCTGGCAATTGCAGAGAGATGCAGGCAGAAATCTTAAATGGGGTGGAGACATCATTTCCAAAAAGGAGATCAAGTAATTCACTTTCTGTTCAACAGTTATCTTGATAGGGAAGATGGCAGGGATTTCGCTGTCCTTTGGAAAACCTCTCCTCATCTTACAACCTGAATTATTGTGTTAGTTAACCGTTGGGAATAGGAAAAGATTTCTAAGTAATTTTCTCAGTCATAAACTTGTGATTCTCAGTTTCTTAGGGAGAGGAGATACTAATATTAGTTTCTTCAGTACTTGATGAGACCTCCGTATTTCTGTGGTATATTGGGTGTAAATTGAAGCACAGCGTATATAATTGGGAGGAGAGGACATGAGAGGGAAGTTGGTGACAAGTTTATTTGATTGTATGGGAGTCCTGGCTGGTCTTTAACATTCCAGTGTTTTTCTTAAGTTCTGCAGCAAACTGTGGCCCAGGGTAAAACGTGTTATTTTGGAAATGGGTATGAGCTTTTTTCAGAACATATTCAAGCATTTTCTGCATTCTGGGAGATGTGGCTGTTGACTGCGGAATAAAGCGTGCAGCTTAGCTCTAGGCAGTGCATTATATTTTGGCATTGCCACCTTGAACTAATGCTGTTAATTGAGTTCTGCAGACAGCACTGAAATACAAAGGTGCTAGGGATTGCGCTGTGAGCACCTCTGCGTGAATTAAAGGATGCTTATAAAATGACTTGTTGGGGGTAGCTTGGTCCTTTAGCTTCTTATATTTGATTTGCTACTTCTGGCAAAAATAGGGACCATCAGACTGGTTACTGTTTTAAGGAGGCAGATTGTGCCAGCGTTTGTTGTGGGGGTTAGGGGTGTTTTCAGAGCTATGGGTTTGCTGGTGAGTATACATCAAAATCCACCCGAAGCTGTTGATGGAAAAGGGTGCTTGCAATGCCTGGGAGAGGGTGTTTAGAGGTTCTGTTTGCTTGATGTCAGAGCATTTATGTGTCACTGAGTCTTATAAAGAGTCCCATTAGACAAAAATGTTTTTGCAAACTTTATGTCTTCCTTACTACTAGATGTTTTAAGCATTGAGTAATGTAGATCGGCAGGGACACCCTGGATGTGTCCAGCACAACTATGTTGCTCAAAGCAGTGCTAACTTCAGGGCCTTGTCTAGTCCCGTTTCGAGTATTTCAGTATAAGTAATCCTGTTTATTTTTCCTTTTCAGTCTACTGCTGAAGGGTTTAAAGAAGCTGTACGATATGTCCTCCCACGACTCATGCTTATCCCAGTCTATCACTGTTTGCACTACTTTGAGTTACTGCAGGTAAATGAAGCCGCACTCTTGTTTCCTGCTAAAAACATTTCTTAACATGGATAATCTGAGCTTTTAAATAGGTGATTTGATTTTACTTACTGCTTCTGAAAATTGAAAGATATGAAAACATTAATTTGGCACCAGTTAGCGTATGTCTGAAAAGTAAAATCATGTAAAGAAATCTTCAGAGGCATCTGTTGCTCTGTGATGAATATTTGAAGTAACTACGTTTTATTAAACAACCCTTTATTGAACTTGAGTTCTAATATAGTTAAAAATGTAATATGCAAATCTAATTTCTTCTTTCCTTGAGTTCTGAAATTTTTGTCCCTTCAGAAAAAGCATAATTCAGATCAGTATTCTCAGTCTCAAGTCACACTCCAGTTGCAGCTCAGCTGATCTTATTCTGGGGGTTGAGGAGGCACCTCCTTTCAGTGGAGTCAGAATAATCTGTTCTTAATGTTCAACGTTTTGTCCCGAGTCCTAAGTGGAAGAGATACAGCAAAAAATACCATTTTTCATAGCATACCACACTTTCTCCGTATTGAGGAGGAATGAAAATAAGCACTATTATTTTCTTATTGTCTGTCTTCTAAGAAATGACATTGATGAAGTGTCAGGCTTTATGGAATTCTGATTCAGATGATAAAAAGTTATTACTGTAGGATATATTTCAGGGGTTTTACCATACAAGTTGTTTAGGTTGGCATCTAGTCCGTATTTATGAGCAATTTTGCCTGTTGAGACATTACTTATTTTAGAACGGCCTCTGTTGGTTTGACCACAGATCACTTGCACGTATTTTATTCTGATGTGCACTAGCAAGGTGGTTCACATCAGTAGATATTTCCCTTGGGTATAGCAGCCAAAAGCCAAAAAGTAACTAAGCATGTATCTATTTGCTTACAAGCAAATGTTTTTGCTGTGAGTTATGAGAAGAGAGGCCAGCAGTCAGCAGAAACTTAACATCTGAGATCTATAATAATCGTTCTTGAATAAGAAAAAAATAATGTTGCTGTAGAAAATGCAGTATCTTGAAAAATACTTAGATCAGAGCTTTTTTTTTTTTAAGTAGCTGAGGATAATGTAAAAAAAGTTTGTTTGCCCCATTGTGTTGGGAAAGTCTGTAATGCTTCTAAGAGTAAGCGAATTATTAACTAACTGGGATATATTTAAATTAAACAGGTGAAATATCCTGTGGCTATAGCTGACATTTTGAAATAACAACAGAAATTACGCTTTTAAGTTCTTAATGTAAAAATTATACTAGCAGCGTTGTACAGATGTGTTACGTGGTCTTCCTTTGCATTTCAAAGGATTTACTTGTATGAAGGAAGAAAAGGAAACTTTGCAACATAGGACTTACATATAATACAGTGTAAAATTTTTCTCAAAAGAATCTCAAGCCAAAATCTAGAACTTGTTTTAAGACCAGGTCTGTAGTTAGTATCTGGCACATATTCCTCCTTTTTCTTTTTTCCTTTTTCTTTTTTTTTTTTTTTAGGTTCAGTCTTGTTTTCATTATGTCTGTTGTGATTTTTTGCATATGCTGATTTAGATAAGTAAAAATAAGGATGATTTATTTTGACTCACGAACCGCACATCTCAAATGTATGGATGACTGATATTTTGTAGAAAGGTTTAAATCCAAGTGATCTCAATAAATTTTAAATCTTTAAGCATTTCTATTGATAATGAGTTTAGAAAAGAGTTAACAAAGCTTAAAAAAACCCCCAAAACAATCCTAACAGTCAGTGAACTTTTCTCTAGATTACCACACCGTCTTGATTGAGAACAGAAACTTTACATTGCCATAGTTTTAATATTTGCCTTTATAAAGCTTATGTTTCTATAAGGACATCTTCCACAAGAAAATAAGCTGATCAAAGAGCTAAAGGATGACGGCAGAAGCACCGCACGGTTCTGCCAGCCTTGCTGTGAATTGAGCACTGATGGCTTTGTAGATACGTGTCTCTCTCAAAATAGTGTGACTTCCCTTTCCATAAGGGCCAGTTGCATACAATAATTCTCTGGAACTTCTTAAAATGTTCTTCTTTCACGTTTAAAAGACATAATTGGATTAGTGACCTGTATTATGCTGAAGGTCAGGCTAATTAATGACCCATTGTGTCTTAAAGCTGGGAAATGGAGTGCATCAGTATGAAATTAAATAATGAAATCCTATGCCACAGCTTTGGGAGAATCTAAATATTTAACTGATTTTACAAGCTGTGCAGTGTTTGCCTGCTTTTTAGGGAAACATGAACATATATGCCTTATTAAGCAGAGGTTTGTGTGTTTTCAAAACTTAAGATTAAATGCTTTGCATGCAAACTTGGTAGTTTTTTCTTCAGTGACAGGAAGGGGTGGTTACTATTTATGTTTTAACCCATGGCACAGAGAAGACAATTCGATTTTGATAGCCTGTCTTAAATCGGTAATGCTGCAAGAGTTTTCTGTCTCTTGGGGGCTCCGAGTCGCCTCATAACTCCTGTTAATATTGATAGAATCAGGTTATACATGCACATTCTTAAATTTCCTCTTATCTTTGAAGAATAAAGTCTGGCAGATAGTGCAAAAACATTTTGTTGTTTCTTTTATTTGTTTTTAACTTGGATGGTGCAGCAGAATGCTGCATGAAAGATAATATTAGGCAATGCCTTTTTTAACTAGGGACTTTTAGCAGTGAAAACTATTAAATTTGACCTTTATCCACAGTATACAAGATTTACGAATAGAATTAGAATTCAACTGCAGAGGCTGGCATTTGGCTCTCTTGAATCTTTCTAACCTTGTGAGCATTCAGCAGAGCAGAAATCTGAAGTATGACTCTATAGTGATTAATGGTAAACACAGAGTCTTTTGTTGTGATCACTTTAGTTGCAGGTTTAAAATTTGAATTTTATGTTGTAGTTTGAAAACACCCTAAATTTACGGCAGTGATTTTTAAAAAGCAAAGGGTTTTTTAGGGATAAAGTATTTACTCAACTATACTAATATATTACAAACTGTTGGTACTTCTCTATTACCATTGTATTTGTCTCTAGAAACCTTGGTTTAAAAAGACCTAGCAAAAATGGAAGAAAAGCAACAGAATACTCATCTTTTCATGGCTTCAGTAGGGAGAGAAGCTAAGATTGAAATTGTTACTCCTAAATAAAGTTACCAAAAACCCATACTGAATTGGGAGATAAATAAAATAATGAATGATTTACAGAAGCGCAGGCCTCGATGTTTGCTCTTTTGCAAAACAGCAAAACTAAAATGAATGAAATTGAAGTGTGAACAGCTTGAAAATTCTTCCAAGCTGTAGAATTTTTCTCCTTGGTGGAAAAACCTGTTTGTGCAGGATCTTCATTAGAGACTCCTCGTTGCCTAAGCAAGAGGCACAAGGTTTGGATGTTGGTTGGAGACCCCCGTGTTGAATTTGTTTTATTTGGCAGCTTTTCATTAGTCACCAGGAAGTCGCCGTTGGATGCCTTGAGTCAGAGGGCAGGCCCTGATGTCACTGTAACGTTGATTGCTTGTTCAAGTATTGACAGAAAATGGACCTGCCATAGGTTGATTCAGAATGAATGATAATAGCAAAGGTTGAAGGAAGTCACACTAAAGAAATAAAACTGTCTTGGAGGAAAGGATAGTGGTAATGATCAAAAGTTGTTAGATCTTGCAAACAGGTAACCTAAATATATTCTGATTATGACATCTTTAATTGATTGTCAGAGTATTCGAGTTTAAAACACTATACTTGACATTTCCAAGCATGAACACCTTAATGCTGGCAGCGTAGAGGACAGCTTAATGTTTCATCAGACTTTCAAGCTCCAGGTATGCTTTCATAACTGTCTGTTGATACCAGCATTCCAGGAAACATTATTCATTGAACGCAGTGCAAAGAACTCAAGGGGCCGTATAATCCATCCAAATCCTGAGTAAGGTGCCAGTTAGGTGTATTATTAAAATCCTGAAGGTAAGCAGAGGTCTGTTCAAGTCCGTGTTCAAGTCCAAGAAGGCTTTCCTTTGCTTGACTATAGAGTATATCCTTCCTTCTCATGTGACTTACAGGCAGAAGATTATTCCTAATTTCTTGCATGTGACTTGCTATGTTGTTATCAAGCAATCCAAAACGTATGAAATTCCACCTTTTGATCTTTTCCACTGTTACCTAATCATGAACTGACAGAGAAACCCCGGTCAGTATTCTACAGGATCGCCATGATATAATTTTTTTAAAGTGAACAGTGTTCTTCATTACTTTTTTTCTGACAGTTTTCTGTACAATAAATTGAATAGTTAATATTCTCAGTTTATCATCACCGGTATTTTAAATCCATCTGGCATAAGCAGGACCCCCTTTTCCCTTTTCTAAAGATTTACGTATTTTCTCTGTCTAGCAAGCGTGTTACGCTTTTGTATCTGTTGTTAAATCATAAAGATGCTTGTTAAGAACTGGCATTTGGAAAAGCAGATGTTAGTCCAGTGATTACAGAGAATGAGATATGCTTCAGGTAATCTGCCTGATCTTCAGGAATCTATGCATTAAGGTGTACGTTTTTTTCTTTTTTTAATACAAAAAAAGCAAAACATGTCATTTGATGTCTGCTAAGTGCCAAACACTGCTCCCTTTGGAAAGGGGATGCAAGAAATTCTGCTCCAGACATGTGAGGAGCAAGATTATTTTATCAGACTCGGTAGCTTTTCCCACTTTTGTGCTTGTCATCATTTCACACCATTTTTTATGTTCTTTGCATTTCTGTGGCTGATAGAAAGGAAAAGAAGAGTTTCCACAGAGGTAGACATTTTTCCCTTCCCTGTACTGTTCCTCAGCTCATAAACTTCCCAGAAATTTTTGGCCATGAAACTTTCATTTCTCTAATACGCAAGATGGAGGTTGTTTGGGCATGTGAAAAATAAAAAAATTACTAAGTTAAATTACATTAAGAGAGTGGACCAATTGGGTCAAATCCTGTTCTCTCAATTACTTTTAGAGGAAGCTACATATCCTTGCTGAGGGAACATAGTGGGGAAAGGAAAAGAAGGCTTCTGCCATGCTGAGTGATTGTAAGTAAGATTTCTCTTAAAGTATGTAGGTAAAACAGAGTTTATCCAAAACTGCGTGGCATATTGTCTTGATTTTGCCCAGCAATCTATTTGCTTGAATTTTCTTTAAAAAAATCCATGCGATCTTGAACAGGGAAGGGGTTAAAAAGAAAAAGCTCTTATTTATATCAGTAGTATTTTAGGAGTGATCACCTTCAAGAACCAAAAAGAGGAACTCTGTGAATAGGCTTTGCTCAAAGCATATTGCTACCAAGTGTACGGAGGTGATACGAAAGCCTGTTGAATTTCCTAATTCAAGAAATTTCTGCTTCATGGTAGAGACGGATCGAGTCTTTATAGAAATACCCTGATTCTCGCTGTCTTTACATTTTGCTATTAGTAGCAAATCTTGACTTTCAGACTTTTTTTTTTTCTTTTACTATGTTTGCACCATGCAAAATCGACGTTTCTTTTCTAAAATACTTGAGTTTGCTGAAGGTGGCAGAATTTAGAATGATAAGATGCAAAGGGAGAATCTTGGTCATTCTGTCTTTTAAATTTGCTCTGAAACGTTGAGATTGACTCATTGAAGGAATGCTACACATAGTTACATAAACCAGCTTTTAATTCTCAGCTATTTCAAACCTCCAAACTATTTAATAAAGTCAGTTGTGAAACAGGACATTGTTGAGAAGATAACGGGAAAAATAGTATCTGACAATTAGCATTGGCTCTTGGTAAAAGGGTAAAGGGTTATTTCTCTGGACTCCCTCCTGCTCTCTCCTGTTGAGTATCTACTGACTTTTCCTGAATATCTGACAAATGTTTTTAGTTGCGCGCATAGCTAATTTTGAGTGTGCTTCTAGTAATAACTCTCTCATTGACTTGAAGTCACTGACTTCACTGTGTAAGAATGTCTGTCTGTCTTCCTACCCTTCTATAAATTAGACAAATCTGAAAGAAAAATGTTTATTATGTGACAGCAATTGCAGGAATGCAGTGAAGATGAAGAGGATCGGGAGTGCTTAAAACAAGCCATTACTGCTCTTCTGAACCTGCAGTGCAGCATGGAGCGCATTTACAGCAAACACTCCCCAAGACGTCGGCCTGGGTAATAATCCGCAGAACTACCCTGCTTTCCCAAAGTTGGCAGAGAGGGTGATAAATGATGTGGAAGGAATTGTAACTTTTTTCTGGTTAGGTGATGTGCATATTTTCTTTTCAAGGCATGTCTTTATGCCAGTTTTCATTGTAAATGGAGTAGCAGCCCAAAACCTTCACAGTCCACTTCTATGAATAACATCAGTATCTTACTCTTTTCCTCGCTAAAGCAGCGCATGTGGTTTATTTGGAGCAGTGAACTGGGTTAGGGCATATTTAGGGCAAAGAAATAATGATATAAAC